>LPNX010808466.1:301115-318615 GCA_001517045.1 Pseudotsuga menziesii
TAAAATTTACAAACTGGGATTAAACCGGATATCAGCAACAACAAACTCAACGTGTGTAGTCTCTGCCTTTATATCTGCAAACCGTTTCAAATTGTTTCGAGTATTTTGTGGGGATAACGCCTTCTCATTAAATTTATGGCATAGAAATCATAGCCTAGTTAATCGATAGAATGATGGTGCGTTAACTCTTTACTGGGATCTCCGTAGAATATGAAATGGTCGTTTCAAAATCATAGCAATTATAATAAAATAATTACATGCATTTTAAACGACTTTCGGTCTTCCAGCACTTCACATCCTTCATCTTTATTAAAAATTTGTAAAGTGGTGAATTAATGTACACGATCTCTGGTATTTGCAAACTTGACAGATTACTTTCAAGTGAAAATCCATGTATTTGGGACCAAAGTTAATTTATAATATACTATGCAATTCCATGTAAAATGTATTTACAAAATAAAATATAATGGTACTTTAATTAACTTACACTTCACAAATTAGATTTGAAATCTATATAATAAAGAAAATGAGAAAATCTATACATGGATTCCAATATTACTACCATAAGTAAAATCCAGAGACGTGTTTGCTTTCCAAAGAAATAATTTTAGTTAAAATGATAAAATAAAAATAAATAAATAAAACTAAAAATCATTTCTCAATCTCCAAAGTTGAATTAAAAGTTGGCTTCTTTCTTATCAAATTCCATACACACTTTATAATATGATCATATTCCAAGACACATAATGTATATTTAAATTTATAAGGTGTGTAGAGTTGGATACAAAAAAACTAATAGGGACCCCTTTATTTTGTCAAAATCAAGGGGAGTTGTTGGGGTGCCAACAAGTCTCTGCTAATCAGGGAGCTTCTCCCTAGCCACAACACCTTTGACAAAGGTGTCCCATGGCTTAAAGAAGCCATTGAGGGCTATCCGAACTAGCCCCTCATCCACTGTCTTAGAGCCAACAGCTCCAAGCTCGTCCTTGATCTGTGTGAGCCTCGTGAGATAAGGCACCACTCCTTCTCCCGTGGCCATCTTGGTGTTGTGCATCTTCTCTTGCAACACCATCTTCCGGTTCTCGTTCTTGCTTTGGTACAGACTCTCCAAATCCGTCTGCATCTCTGCTACGGTCTTCTTACCATAAAGGTGAGGGACTATATTGTCCTTCACTCCACCCATGATAATCAGCATGGCTTTGGAATCAATCTTCTTCCAAGCTGCTAAATCTGTCGGATCTTTGGGTGCAACCTTCATGGAGTCAATGTGCTCCTCTGCATCACTTACATCCAGGATCCTTGTGATCCTTTCTTTCCATGTAGGAAAGTTCTGAGCACCCTGGAGTCTATCCTCAACTCTCAACTGCACGGCCATAGTGAAGTGTACCTGTCAAACCCTAGATCTGGATGTCTAGGTTTGTGTCTTCTTATAGATCTACCCCCGATCTATCACTGTTGCTGCAAATCTCTCAACTTTAGCTCACCAGAGCTCTGATACCATGTAAATTTTCCTTTAATATTCAACTAGGGCTAAACAGTGCATGCAAAATATCAACTAATAACCACACATGAATATCTTTTACAGTATGTAGCGGAATATAAAACTGAGAAATAAATCACAACATCACATCACAATATTGACACTATTATTTTGGGTATGGAAACCCCAGAAAAACCCAAGACGGGAAAATCGGTGCAGCAGTCAGATATAGATTTTATTATGAGAAAATATGGAACTTTTACAATCACTGCGAATTCACCCAAACCTAGCGAATGCAGTACCCGGTAGAATCACTGGGAAAATCCCAGCTAAACCTCAACACCCTCCTGTGTGAGTGTACGGTCCAGCTGTACGAAGCTCGATGATCCTGCTGCTCGCTCCTCCGTCTTCTCGACTAAATCCTCTATCTGACTTTCTCTCCTTTTCTGTATCATGTCTCTGTCGGAATACAAGTGTGTGTGTTCTCTCCACCAATTGATCTCTCTTTTATAACTTTAGGTAAAGCGAAAACCATAATTTCACTTTCACTTTAACTAGTGGTAAAGCAAAAACCATAATTTCACTTTCACTTTAACTAGTGGTTCACTAAAGTTAATTTAGATCACTTTAATTTATTTTCCAAAGTAAACTTAGGAAAAGTAAATTAAATACAACTGCTTTCCTAATTTAAGTCTTCTGCATGCAGGAAGACCTTCCTTGTTGCTACTAGTTTAACACTTAAGTAAGAGTGCTCTCTTAGGGAGAGTCTTAATTATTGTTTTTTCTTTCTTTCTTTTCTAATTTCTGAATAAGAACACTTTAAAAAAATTAATAACAACTAATTATTATGTAACTATTTTAACAGCTGCTAAAACAACTATTAAAATAGTACTAGTGGCTAATTCTTGAATTATAAATATCAACAAATACTTAACATTTAAGTATTCTAATATTTGAAGATAAAGATAATTAACTAATCTATTTAGATTTCTCAATTAATATGTAAGAGATGTAAGAGAGATTGTATCAATAATCTTATCAATTAAAATCAATAAAATTAAATTAAGATATTAATACCTGATATCAAATAATCGAAATAAACACAGAGTTGAGTAATTTTTCCAATGATACATACAAGTACATCACAGTGTAATTATATATATGAACAATTAAAGAAAGTTATATGTGAAATGTATTTATATAAACGATTTCAGAACTGAAACAGAAAGGTACGAGTTATAGAAGTCTCTCTGCACATATCTTTGAAATGAAAACACTTCAATAGAATATCAACAGCATGAAAAAGTCTTAATTTTAATATGTAAATTCTTGAGGAATACTCGCCCCTTCTCAATAAAAACAAACAGGGTTCTGAAAATCATTTACAAAACTTTCTCCCTGGCAGCATCTCCTTTCCTTTTGCAAACAAAGTTACATACAAGAACAGAGTATGAAAAAATAAAAATTATTTTTACTCTGTGGAGACCCCCCCCCTCCCGGTGTAGTTGTAGTTGAACTTCTGGTCCATTTATAGGAAATTCAGCCTCCATCTTTCTTGGCATTCCAGCTGTAACCCATCCTACATTCCCACGTTTGTTGAATGAAAAAACCTTTAATTGTAACTTCCATGAAATTGTCATGTCGTCTTTCTTATTTTTTGGTAAGTTCATGGGGTCATTCCACCATATGTTCGCCTTTAAACCTGCACAATTCGTCAATAAGAAAAATGAATAATAGAATAATTTTGAATAAGAAAAATAAAATAAAAATAAGGAAATCTTCCCTTTTGATTCATGGATCAATAAATTGGCGATGATAAATAAAAGTATTGGAACCAAATGATTTATTGGTATCAAGGTTGAGGGGCTGGTAAATTCAGACGTTGATTGTAATGTTCTTTTATCTAACTAATAAATTACTTGATTGATCTCTTGCTGTGGCGGTTTCTTAGAAGTCATTTCAATCAACAAAATTCGCAGCAAATTCATGAAGTTCGTTTAACTGCAACCCAAGTCCACGTAATGACATCGTGGCAGACTTCTGGTAGTAATCTGGTGCGTAACCCCTTTTCTTTGCGTACGTGGCAGACTTCTGGTAGTAATCTGGTGTGTAACTCCCTTTTTTTTGGGGGGAGTTTGTTGAATAATTGAGGCGTGATTGATGCCATTTTATCTGTTTGCTATTACCCAACGATGCCATTTTATCTGTTTGCTATTGAAGCAATCGTTATGGTGAGACTCATCAGATATCTAAAAAGAGTTGAGCAAATGGAAGAAGGTAGATGGTCTAAGTTGTCTTCAATGACATATTGTGCAAAAGAAAGAAGACTTGGATACCGCAAAATCTTAAATGGCTTAGCAAGTGGGATATGTGCTTGAGCACGTGTCCTACGAATAGTAAACAAATAAAGGCTTTTGTTATCAATAAGTTCCACAAGCGAACTTGGGATAAAGAGCTAGGAAGAAAGAGAAAGTATTATATTGAAGAGTTTAACCCTACCTACGATCAACATCAAAAGGCTTACATAGGGGCCAATATACCTTGGAAAGCCAAAATTCTCATTGCTCAATTAAGAACTAATTCCCATCAACTCAGTTGTGAGGCCCGGCGCTGGAAAAGGCCAAAAGAAGCTTGGGCAGAAGAGCGTGTATTTTTTGCACCGCCGGTAAAGTGGAGACAGAAAAACACTTCATTTTAGAGTGTGAAGCCTTTAAGGACAATAGGGACAAGTACGCAAATGTCTTGGCGGATAAATCTTGGGATGATTTATTTAACGAGGAGACTGTAGAAAAACAAGGGGCGCTCATCATCAAGTTGAACAGACAAAGGATTGAATTACAGAAAACAGCTTGCGAGTTGGTCTATCCCATAGGCTATTCTTAGCCTCGCAGACGTTAAAATATTTCCTTCCTTCCTAAATGCAGAACATTTTATATAGCGAAAACATGGCACCCTTCTCGATCTTTATGGTGACCACAAATATAGGTTTTTCAACAGCGTGGCTACCTTAAGACCAATACTTACCATGTGAAAAGAAACCCATCACTTCTTAATTGAAACAAGATTAATGAGCAGCAGGGCTGCTTATTCCCTATCATTATGAATGGTTAGAAATACTTGTTTAAACCATTTGAATATGTTTGTTACTTGTTAATGAATTGAAACCTGATAAAAATTATATTGAAAATTAAAAGAGCATTATTTGTAATGAATTGAAACTTGATAAAGACTATATTGAAAATTGAAAGAACATTATTTGTATTAAAGAAGGATCACTCGTTAAGATAATTATAGAATTTATCCTAAAAGCTATTTAGTAATAGATTAAAGATCTAGCTTAATTGCTTCTTCTCCTGGTTCTAAGAGACTTTATATTTACATGCATACATGCTTATTCCATGCCATTATGACTCCCGCATTATGAATAGTTAAAAAAACTTGTTTATACCATTTGAATATGTTTGATACTTGTTAATTGAAACTTGATAAAAATAATATTGAAAATTAAAAAAATTCCAATATAAAGAATATTATTTGTATTAAAAAAGGATCATTAGTTAAGATAATTATAAAATTTATCTTAAAAGCTATTTAATAATAGATTAAAGATTTAGCTTACTTGCTTCTTCTTAGAAGAGAGAGACTTTATATTTACATGCGTACATGATGAAAGGATTTGTAAAATAAAATATAAAAATAATACATCATGTCCATTATTAAAATAATAAACTAAATTTAATTTAATTAAATTAAAATAAATTTATTAGATAAACATTGAACTTTTTCAGTGTAAGAAATGTGGCATCATTTCAATATCAACCGCAAATTATTGAAACAATTGAATTGCTGGAGACACACGCTACAGTTATGAATTTGTTTGCGGTGATAAAGTCATAACTTTTTTTTAAAGATTTCTGAGCATATTCATTTTTTTATGTTTCTTGGTGGCTAATATCACTCTTCGTCTCTCCTATTGATATTTCTCTTTCATAGATGGCTTCTATTTGGGTGAGAGTGGGCAGACTTAAATCCAGTGTTTAAACAACCTTAGTAGAATTAAATCGATTCTTGACATTGTTGCTACTCTGCCGAATTGCCTCAACGTACAATCACATGATAATCCATAATCTAATCGGAAAGTCATAACCATGCAAACATTACTATACATATTTTTATACAAAACTTGAATTGTTTTATTGCGAGATATATATATATATATATAACCCATGATTAAATCAGGGATCAACATAGTGTCATGCAATATTTCCATAAATTTGATTATAATCAAGAATTTTTGGTTAGGTAGATGTTAGTGGAAGTTACATGAAGCCTCATAAATTCGTTTTTAAAAAATTCAGTTGTTCATAATTGGGTGTAGATTGTTAAAAAACACATTATCCGATAACCCAATATTAAATCCTCACAAAACTCTTTCTAATATAAAATAATTAACAACAACCATAATTGAATATCATGATAAAACTGTTTGGGGAATCTAGTGCTTTTATTTGTAGCATTAATATCCCATTGGGTTGTTGGATCTTTTTAGAAGGAGATAGGTGCATTAATATGCTACTGCGTTGTTAGATCTTTTAGAAAGGTAGAGGTCTATTGTGTTGGAAAGATGTTAAGGACTGGGTTTCCAAAGTTGAAATCTATATACCCATTTCAGATCTCATGAATCTGGAAGTTCCAGCTGTCTGGTGTTTTGCTATGACAGTTTGCAAGTGTTTGGGGATTGTTAAGAAGTTTTCAGGTAAACTTTGGATATATATGGCATTATTAGTATAGGCAGTGATATGTTTTCTCATATTGCCAAGGCTGGGATGCAATGTTCAGTTGAAACTCAGATACTGATAAATGCAGAACGCTTACTGGAGCTACTGTGAGCTGTAATTATAAATAGAGATCTGCGAACAATTGCAAGTTATGGATTTCGAAACATCAATATGTTTGGCCAAACTGTTAAATGCAAAACAACCCACGAAGAAATTAGGTGCATTAATTTTAATTTTTAATTAGGTGCTTTGCTTGGAAGTCAAGAACCGAATGAAATCTACTCAGCACTTAATCTGCTTGATGTGGCTCTTGATTTATGTCCAAGATGGGAGAAGGCCTTGGAACTTAAGGCAAGGGTATTCTTATATCTTGGGAAATTCAAAGACGTGGCAAATATGCTGCAGGAATATATCCCAAGCCTCAGGTTTAGGGAGATGGTCCTATCTGAAAGCCCACTGGTGTCGAAAGAGATGTCGAGAGAGCAAGTGAAGCTTCTTTCGAGCTATGGAGAGAATAACAGATGGAGGGCCAGTGTTTTACTCAAATGCTTTTCAGTTTCCAAACTGAAGAAAAGGTTTTAGCAGGGATCTCTAAGCAATGTGAAAAGGAAGAATGGAGATATCTGGTTCTTGGACAAGCTTGTTGCCATTTGGGTATGGTGGAGGATGCATTAGTTTTGCTCCAGAGTGGAAAAAGGGTTGCTTCTGCTGCCTATAGAAGAGAAAGCACAAGTCTTAATGATGATAGCTTTTCCTCTCAGAATTCTGCTTCAGAATCAGAAATTGTTAGCCATTTGCTTGGACATATCAAATTGCTGGTGAGGAGAAAAACAGCTGCTATGGCTGCACTAGATGCTGGTCTCTACCCAGAGGCAGCAAGGCATTTCTCAAAAATTCTTGATGGAAGAAGAGGCACCCCTAAAGACTTCATAGCAGAATGCTATATGTTGAGAGCAACAGTTTATCAAGCTGCAGGACGAGTGGTTGATTCAATAGCTGATTGCAATAGGACACTTGCATTAGATCCTACTTGCATGGAGGCTTTAATCACAAGGGCTTCCCTGTTTGAAACTACAAGATGTTTCTCCGAGAGCTTGCAGGATCTGGAACATCTTAGGCTGCTTTATGAGTCCATTCTTCGCCTGCAGAAGTTTCCAGGACCTGTTTGGAAGCATCAAAAACTGAATTATAGGGATATCCATGGAAATCTTCAAATTTTGAATTCAAAGATTCTTACTATGAAACAAATGCTATTAAGTCCTTATACAGTTGACTATTACACTCTTATTGGTTTGAGAAGAGGTTGCACAAGGGCAGATGTTGAACGTGCACATCTATTACTTTGCCTGAAGCATAGACCTGATAACGCTTCTCATTTTGTTGATCGCTGCGAGTTTGTGGATGAAAGAGACATGGATGCTGTTCAATATCAGGCTCGTTTGTCAACTTTGATGCTGTATAGATTGTTACAGTAGGCCTACACATACATAATGACTTCTATCATGGAAGAAGAAGCTGAGAAGCAAAAGCAGCTAAGAGCCAGTGAATTAAAACGGGAAGAACCTGATGGACAGGTTGCTAGAGTGCCTGAGCAGTATCTTCAATTTATAGGTGAACCTTTTATCGATGTAAAAGTTGATTTTAAGCAATCAGATTACTGTGCAGAGAGCGACGCAATTAACATCAGGGTCACATCTTCAGATCCTCACATGAACGTTGTTAATGGTGAGCTGCAACAGTTTTTCTTGGCAAAAAGTTCGGTGACTGATCGGGCATTGATGAATGCTACTTCTGGGGAAGCTGATGTTCCTAGGATCAGTGATGCATTTGAGTTTAGCATATACACTTCTGTTAAGGAGGATTCAAGCTTGCAAGAGTTGGCAGATACTTCTGTATTTCAAGCAGTCTCATGTAGAGATTCAGTGGCTGTTGGGACTGACAATGCTATCATATGGATTCCCTTCAGATGGTTGGATGAATGCGCATCAAGGACGTGCCATAAGGGTCCTTTCAGTCACTTATGAAGCACTTAGTTGTTAAGCTCGTGCAGTAAATCAATATCATATATTATATGGCTGCTTCTGATCCATTTAGAAGGTCTTCAGATGGAATGTAGACTACTGGCTGAAGATGATCTCAGAGACCTAGAAGTATGTAGACTGAAGGAGATGCCAGAGACCTAGGAGTGTAATTACAGAAGCTTTATGCTGTACAATAGTTGTTTTTGACAGCAATAAATATCTGGCATTTCTTCTGGGGGAGACAACAGCCTTCACCTGATCCCTAAGCAACAGCCCTGGACTAGCAATACAATGGTGGTGACTGTGATCTTGGTGGAAGGAATTGCTATCAAAGTATTTGGTTGCAGGAAACCACCTTTTGGGCAAATGAACTCTGCAGCAAGTTGATTGGAAGTGTTGAGGGCATTTGATGGCTTCAATGGACCATTTCTCTGAGATTTTGTAGCACTGGCTTATAAAGATCAGTTTTGTCATTTGACTATTTATAAAGGTCAATCTTCTCAGTTGACTGGATAATCTCCCGTTTCTGTACCATTTCACTGATATTGGATCTTTTGGAACACTACTGCTTGTTCGTTGTATGTACAATCTTTTATGTCTAAACTGTAACAAATGTTATGCTTTGCTGTGAGTAGATCACCTGTGTGCTTTGGTGATATGCTGTGAATTTTAACTATAATGTATTTATATACTCCCCATTTTATAAAACATTGGTTCAGATTTACCACAATGTACCAATTGGCGCATCACTTCAATTTTTTTGCAATTGCATTTTATAAAACATTGGCTCAGCTTTACCACAGTTGGCTTATCACGTCAATTCTTTTACAATCTGAACTGGGTTGCTTATGTAGAGGTGTTAAGTATACTTTTAAGATGAATCAGGAAAGCTTAATCCTTTTTGAAATTTAGTCAGTTAGATAATCCAAGGGAGGATGAGGATGTGGGTGCCTAACAGTGAGTTAGAATTCATCTCGATCTGGGTGTGCTTTGATTGATAATATAAGCATATTTTTTGCCAATGTGTCTGGATCCAGCCTTTTCTTCTCCCAGCCTTCTCACAGATAAGGACTCAATATCAACAATCAATTGATGCAGAAACAATAAAATAGTATTTCAATGCCTTCAAAATCTCTTTCCTAAAATTGTGAAAAGGCCAAGCTTCTCTCCATACTATAGTGATATCCGCTCACGTCTCTCCATACAATCACTGCGATGAGCAATATAATTATTTTTTACTTGAATTGTCTCAATTCAAGTGTATGTACATAGATTTTGAATCTTAACATAGAAATATTGCTATCTTGTCATCTGCTATTCTAATGAGCAGTTTGCGTTGAATAAAATCTCTTATCCATCATGACAATGAGAATGCGGTAAGGAAATTCTCTCCCAGCATTTATTAGAGACAACCAGTTAATTTACACATCGGAATGGAGTGGACATCATGTACACTACCCTATTTTGTCTTTAGAGATCGCCATTAATTTCGATTTTAGTTCAATCGAAATTATTTACCAAAGTGGGTGTAAATCTGGGTTCTTTTGGTAAATCATATTTCTATTTTAGTTCAAGTCATAAAATGCAAATTTGGGTTATTTTGGTAAATCATATTTCGATTTTCATATATTTTTAATCTTAGGCTTCTTTGAATATAGATCTTAGGAGTGCCTTATATACTGGACAGACTTTCTTTCCCTGGAGGGGAGCCTGTCCAATGCACACCGTTGGATGAGATCCAAAGGTGTGCATTGGACAGGCTCCCCTCCAGAGGGAAAGTCTGTCCAGTATATAAGGATTGCCATAGATCTACAGCATCTGTGAAAAAACAAATATTTTATTTAATTTCAAAAATATGACAAGTTCACAGAGATATTATTGTGAAATGTCATTCGAAATCAACAGGTGTCTTCCCCAATCAACATGTGTCTACCAAACCATAGGAAACGAGGAGCATGTGTTTTGACCAGTGAACCTTAATCAACATATGTCTACCAAACTAAGAGCTGTTTGTCTTATGTATTCAAAGAGTTTGTCTAATCGAACATTTGTCTTATGCATTCAAGAGTTTGTCTCTTATGCATTCAATGATTCAGCGCCAGGAAATAAAGTGATTTGTTATGATTGCTGCGGATGATTGCCAACATTGTAAAATAAAAGCAGCGTGCTTGGGCATAAGATAATTTGGTTTTTTAAATCCCAATGATGAGATTGTTTGTTATAAATAATTAAGTTGATAATCGAAGATCCCGATCTACATAGAGATCGCTCCACTTGCGAGCTCTCAATGAAAACACCTCGTTCTCAATAGCTAAGTAAATACCTCAAACACATACCTCATTCTGAATAGTTAAGCAAACACCTCATTACAGACACATAATTCTTAATGGTTAAGCAAACACCTCACTTTTGAAATTGTAAATAAATCAATCATAAATAGATTACAACAGCTTACCGTAATGGACAATGGCATGTTTCTCTAAGCAATGTTTTTCATTAAAAACAAAAATGAAAGTGAAAACACCGTATGGATGTTTTGCGTCATACTAAACCTATCCCATAAGAGCACTAATTTAGCATTTCATCCAAAGGAACATACCCGTAATAATTTAACGGCATGGCCTTTTCCGAATACTCTGTGTATCGACAGGAACTTCTGGGGATCGTCCAGCGAGAAATAGGGGCCGAACACGCACTTCTCAGAACATTTCAAGTTTTAAAATTTTAAGCAACAAATTATTAAGAACTTGTTATCTATATGCAGAGGGAAAGGGGAAGTGTTATTTATATGCAGATACAAGGTCAAGGTCAAGGTCAAGGTCAAGGTCATCATGCTACCGAAGCGAGTAGGGGAGCACCGTTAAATTAAAATTACCAATGGAAAGTATTCTCTGAACTGCTTACAATGATCATAACAAAGAATAGACCTCTGCGGCCCACATGAAACATAGTACATGTGTTGTCAACCTCAGTCCATGGATGAAGCTCAGTCCACAGATGAAGGATGCGTCGACTTGTAAACAGTAACCATCAATCACATGGGCATTTGGAAGTGTTTTAATTTTATCAGAATTTTTCATAGTGAAATTCCATTGGGCTTAAAAGATAAGATTGTAAGTAAGTATTTTAGGACATGATTGAGATGTAATGTGTATATCATTAATTTAAGATGCCCGTTATTCCAAGTATTTAGGGTGTACTTCAAAAAAAATATTTATTCCGGTAGATGAATATTATTTTAGAAGTTTTGATGCAAGTAAGAAAACCAAATCTCCAAAGGCCGTGAAATTATTTACCAAATTTTCCAAAAAAGTGATATTGAGCTAGAGTTTAGAGTTTAGCTTCCAAGGAGAAACCGCAAAAATTAAAGAGGAGATACAAAAACATTTAGCTTCCAAAGAGATACAAAAACATTCTGAAGATGGCATTGATGAGATCCCAGGAAGCTCAATTCCTAACATCTCCCATGTTCAATTGCTGCAAATGTGGAGGTGGTGGAGCTGGCTGTACCTGTGCGTACCTGTGCTTACACAGCTCGATTTGAAGAGGTCCTCTGCGCTTTTGGAATCCTGCATACAGTATGTTTCTTCCAATTAGAACCAAGTTCACTAAGATATATTTTCAATAAAATTCCATATCTATATATACAATGTTTTTGTTGAAGATATTCCATATCTTTTACCGTATGAAGCCATGGCCCTAAATGAACTTACACAAAGTAAGCTAGAGAGACTGTTCTCTGATGATCCAGACCAGGAAGCCTTTGTTTGGAAGAAGATGCAATTGATAGGAGCTAATTGGCATAGCATTAGCCTAGATTTGGGATCATTTTAAGCCCATGAAGCTGGGCAGGTTACATTCAACCAGCTAACCAAGCCCATGCATCTTGCCAGGTTACGTTCAATCAGCTAACCATGCTCCCTCTGCATGCAGGTCATCAATTGCACGGTTCAATCGAGATTGTTAGGGTGTCTGTGTAAATTGGTTAATAAGACACTCGATGAAAAATACTTAGGAAAATTAGTTAATTTGTATATAAAACCATAATATAAAATTTAGCAATTGAAGTGGCACAAATGCCAAAACCCAGTAGAATACATTATTCCCTAATAACAAACCTTGGTAAAGAATCATATGGGCATCTCAAGGTCTTCTCTTCTTATATATTCAAACTCTCGTTTTTGAAAAGTTACTCCTTATGTGCTTTGACATTTATATTTAAATTTCTTCATGAGCTTATATTTGATCAACGTAACTCTATGTCATTTTAACCCTTTAACACTAGTATCATAAAAAGATTATAAAACCAAAGTTACTTTGACTATACATATAAATGAAAGGAATAGAAATATTGTTTACTAAAATAATATTTTAATGATGAAACGGATCTTTTATATTTTATCAATTAACATGTAAATTCAAAATTCTCATTTCTCTTTTATATATATTTTTATATAATAGAGATTTGGCCTATATTTATGTAGATGAAGTTATGTATTGAAATATAGATTAGAATAATGAGGTCGAAAGATCTATTAAAATTTTAATTAAAGTATGTTTCATATTTTTAAAATTTTAAATAATGAGTTAAAAGTTATGAATATATAATCAAAATTATTTTTACTCAATATAAAAAAGTAGATATTTAAGCTCTTAGTTATTATTATATATTATTAATAATGATGAATAATAAAAAAACTTAGACCAATAAAATAAAAGGGAATGAAAATACTCCATGCTACAAAATGATCTTACTATATGCACTTAAGATAACGAGTCATCCAAAATGAGAATCTGGGCTATGCAAATGTTGTTCAACCACCACAAATCCAAGTAGTCACACAACAAAGATCATCCAAACCACCAAATCCCTAAAGCCATAAAAACCAAGACAAAGAACAAGCAACCCAAAGAGTAAAGGATCACATAATTACCCTTCCAAACCAAGCAAAGAAAATCAAAGCTAAATACTTACAAAAATTATATTGGGGTCCCTTTATTTATTGCAAAATAAAGGGGAGTTGTTGGGGTGCCAACGGGCTCATATATCTCAAACGTCTACTACCTAGCTCATGATGTATATGGAGATGTGTATATAGGGGAATAACAATCTAGGGAGCGCGCATATACAGACATAGAGATAATTCGTGAATATTGATGGTATTCACAATTGAATTTGATTTTGATTTTTTAATACAAGTTTGTTGATATTCAAATGGCGTGTTGATTCTTGTTTAGAATTGTGACTTTTCTTACAACATAGCCCAAGCCAAGAACGCCCCCTGTGTCTTGGTATGCGTTGCATTATCGTTATTAGAGTAGTTTCCTTTATTTTAATTAATTGTGTCTTTTATTTATTACCGTGTGATGATTTGATTGCATACAATCTCCTTGATGAATTTGATTGTTGAAGTACGGAACATTCTTCTTCTTCTTTTGCATTAAATGAAAGATTGTGACGTGGTGCTCTAAGTTGTGATTCAGTAGATGATAATTCAAAATGTTTAGAAATATTCTTGTAGAAAAGTTGTTCATTTAATTGATTTTTCTTTGAGGTGGTTCCTTAATAGTTAAAGTGTCCTCCGTAGTAGAGTTCTTTCTAATGAGCTACCTTGCATATATAATGCACGCATTTCACAAGGATACATCCCTTGTCAATACTTAAATGTAACAGGATTTAAAAGCACACAAATCACTTAATAATGTGATAGTAATAATGTCCTTTGTCTAGTTAAGAATCTGAACTTTCGTGGAAAGACAAAGCATATTGATATCCAATACCATTTTATTCAAGACATGGTATAAAATGAAAAGGTGATACTTGAGAAAGTTGACACTTTGCAAAATGTTGTAGATGCATTGATGAAACTAGTGAGCATGGGTAGATATGAGTGGTGACGTGATTCTATGGGCCTTGTGTCCCCTAACAATTAGCTCATAGTGTGATGCATTCTCCCTTGGATTCTTGCAAGGTATATGCCATGTGGGAGAGTGTTCAATGGGATCACATTACAATTACCTCTATTTTATCGGTCAGAAGGTCTCGTGGTTTCAAGGTCTCTTTTACCAGTCCAATAATAAATATATTTTAAACTAGTCATTAGCTGCTTTCCTCAAACCTCTAAGGCCCACAAATCAAGCCCACAACCTAAGGGAGTATGCCCCTAAATTCCCCCAGTTTCCCCTCTTTATTTCCTCTAACGGGCCTAACCTCTCAGAGTAAACCCTTCCATGAAGCGATCTACGATTTTTATTTTATGTATGATATTTGATATTTCATTTTATGTGGCATACACTATGTAGTCCTAAATTACTCGAGCAATTATCTCAATCAATACTGAGGTGTAGCAAGTAATGAAAATTGTGTAGTAACATGCAATGAGTGTTGACCAATAGTTGGAAATGAGTATTGTTGAACAATTGTAGTTGGCCAATTAATTGATGGTGCAGAAAACCATAAATAATTTATGGTTTTTTCATGCTTATTTATTGGGTATTTGGGTTGAAGGTTGACAAAGAGTTTTTTTTAAATATAGTTATGCTCCCGGAATTTCTCAAGAAAATTTATGATGTTGAAGTCTCTTGTTGAGATATAAAAAGACTTAGTAATGTATTATAACCATTTGTTAGTTGTTGAATAATGCATTCAATGAAATCTGGAGTCACTACTACATATGGCTCAAAATTCCCATGAAAATTTTCCATGAAAAAGTTTAAAACGTTGTTTTCATGGAAAAAGAGTTTAAATTTTTGGAAAAAAATGAAAATGGACTCGACTTTCATTGCTATAGCAATGTTATGGACCTTTCGTCGCAATTGCGATGGAAGTTCCTTGCTTTTGGGATGAAAGTTCCACAATGTTGCTATAGCGATGAAAGGTCAAGAACGTCGCTATAGCGACGAAAGGATCGATGAAGGTTTATTTGCATTTTTTGTATGGAAACACTTGGATTATTTGCATGTATTCTTTTCACCCATAGTTGTTAAACCATGTTATTCATTGGTTGGACTTCACCTTCCTACACAACCCATGAAGAAGACCATGTCCATGACAAGCAACAAAAATTCACTGACCCTACCAATGTAGAAGAATGTAGTCATTGATCCATGTGATTCTTTGATATCCATTCAATTACCAAACACATCAGGGTTTGAACAATCCATGATATCTTGCATATCTAAGGCAACCAATTCTGATAAGGCCCCACCTCTTGAGAGGGAGAATCTTCAAGGATGACTTATGATATTTCATAAATAACTATGAATGCACACCCTAATACATGAATTTGTCATGTCTACTTTTTATTTTTCCTTTCTTTTCCTTTTTGTTCCCCTTTTTTAATTCCCTTTATGTTTTTCATAATTTTTCAATGAAACTAAATTGAGGTGTAGGAAAACATTGTTATAGTATTATGGATGAAAGCATGCAAATTGCATGCCTAGATTGCACACACACTGTCTATATTTCATCACCATCTTCATCATCATCATCCTCATCATCATCATCATTAGCATCACCATCACCATCATCCTCATTGTTGTCATCATCGCCATCATCCTCATCATCATCATCATCCTCATCGTCATCATCATCACCATCATCATAATCATCATCATCATCGACATCATCATCACCATCATCATCATTAACATCATCATCATCATCATCATCGCCATCATCGTCGTCGTCGTCGTCCTCGTCATTGACATCATCATCCTCATGCCGAATCAATGACATTTTATATGAATGTGAATCAATGCATTGTTAAAAATTCCCATTATGTACAAATCCCTGAAATACAATTCCATTCACTACACCTCTTCCATGTACATGGTAGTCCTTTCCATGTATAAATCCCTGAAATGATGGCGATGACGATGTCAATGATGACGATGACGATGACGATGTCAATGATGAGGATGTCGATGAAGAGGATGATGATGATGACGATGATGAGGATGAATCTGACGATGACGAGGATGAAGAATCTGAATGCCATTGTAGCAATGTTGGATTCTAGGAGGTAATATCTCATGAGAACATCATGTTGCATAATGTATTATGTTTACATCTATTTAGTTATGCTTAAACCACCGTTATCATCATCATCATCATCATTATCGTCATCATCATCGTCGTCGTCGTCGTCGTCTTCATATTCATTATCATCATCGTCATCGTCATTCTCACCACCAACATCATCGTCGTCATCAGCATCATCATCTTCATCATCAGCATCATCATCATCACCATCATCCTCATCATCATCATCCTCATCGTCATCATCATCACCACCACCATCATCATCATCGACATCATCATCACCATCATCATCATTAGCATCATCATCATCGTCATCGCCATCATCATCATCACCACCACCATCACCATCATCGCCATCATCCTCCTCCTCCTCCTCCTCCTCCTCATCATCATCATCACCATTATCCTCATCATCCTCATCACCATCATCAATATCATCGCCATCATCATCACCATCATCACCATCATCATCATCATCATCAACAACAACAACATCATCGTCATCATCACCATCATCCTCATGATCATCATTATCGAGACCATCATCATCATCATCCTCGTCATCATAATTGTCATCATCATCATCATCTTCGTTGTCGTCGCCATCTTCATCTTCATCATCATCGTCGTCGTCATCATCCTAATCATCTTCATCATCATCATATTGATCATCATCATCATATTGATCATCATCATCATCATCGTAATGATCGTCATCATTTTATATGAATGTGAATCAATGCATTGTTAAAATTCCCATTATGTACAAATCCCTAAAATGCAATTCCATTCACTACACCTCTTCCATGTACATGGTATTCCTTTCCATGTACATATCCCTGAAATGATGGCGATGGCGATGTCAATGATGAGGATGAGGATGACTCCGACGATGACGAGGATGAAGAATTCGAATGACATTGTAGCAATGCTGGATTCTAGGAGGTAATATGTCATGAGAACATCGTGTTGCATAATGTATTATGTTTACATCTATTTAGTTATGTTTAAACCATTGTTGTCATCATCATCTTCATCATCATCATTGACATCATCATTGTTGTCATCATCATCATCATCATCATCATCATCATCTTCATCATCATCTTCATCATCATCATTGTTATTGCCATCCTCACCATCAACATCATCGTTATCATCATCATCTTCATCTTCA
>LPNX010808466.1:323615-443868 GCA_001517045.1 Pseudotsuga menziesii
TCACTGGGAAATTAATTTTTTGTTGTACTCAAGCTTTACATAACTTTGACAATGATTTTATACTTGTTCGTCACCACATTAATGATCCCTTGTATGAGACAAACCCATGTGCATAAACTACCATCATACATTTTCCAAGGGCTCTTTAGGGATGCATTTTTATAGGACCTCAGTCTGCATTTTCCTTTGGCATGCCTATTCAAACAACACTTTTCTTAAACACACAAGACAAATTATTCTATTGATAACACCTATTTGGTTTCTTTATTTTGTTTTGTACATGGTGAGAATGACGACCTAGTACCATTTTCCTCTACATGTGTTTCTTTTTCTATCATTCAGATATTTTTCAAGACCACCTATTATTAATGGTACATATACAACTTTAGTATGGTATCATTCTCACATAGACCACCGACAATCAATTTGATTTTTCATGTTTAAATTTTCTATGTTTTACCTAATTCCATAGGACTCTTAACTACCTTTTCAATTTTAGAAGACACCTCACATATTTCTCATTCCATTGGTAGGATCATTTGCAAACATACCAATAGAGGTTTGTACTATCACTATGGAATACATTTGGTTTTCTTGTTTACATGGAAACATATGCAATATATCTAGTATATAACGTTTATTAGCCATGTGCCCATCCTAGAATCCTCATTTTCAATAGTACTAGTCTAGATTTGTTTTTGTTGGATTACGCAGCTTTGATTTCTTGGCTTCATACCCCATCTAGACTACACAAATTCAATAAAATTTTGGATCAAATTCTTTAGAGTGGGTGCACTCCAGCCCCAATCTAGGTCAACACTTGCATTCAACAAAATCATTGCTTCACTCCCAAAGTGTAGTCGAAGTCTTGTTTTGGTAAGAGGTCATTAATGAATCTAGCTTCTTGAGCTCAACCCTCCCACTTGGATCTCCCTTAAACATTTTATTACCAACCCTGCAGCATGGCTATTGATTTTTGTACTTTCATTGATTTAATTAAACCCTAAGAATCACGATTATTCATAATGTGAATGCCATGAAAATATTATCCTGTCCAATGTTTTATATCAAAACCATTTCTAATGATATCTCATTTATAATTCGATTTGATTGTTGTATGGGATTATAATTTCCGGTCATATCATTATGGTTGTTAGATACATGCATTTGCCTTTGACGGTACTAGTATCATGCTCATACACGAGTTTAGGGTTTTCCTTTCAATCTCACAGAGAGCCAAATGAGGTTTTCGTTATGCATGTTGAATCTTTTATCCCTATCCCTTCTATTTTCATAATGCCGTATGATTCCCGGTTGAAAGAGAGCTTGGTGGAAGAAGAGATGGCTCTGTTATGTCGCTTTGAACAAGTAGAAGGTTCTGAGTTGCTTGATGTTGATCTAGAGGCAACACAGTTGGTTGATAAGGTCGGGTGGAGAAAATTCTTTAATAGCTTTAGTGGTCATAATATTGAAGTCACCCGTAGATTTTCTATTTCACTTAAGGAAAGGGTTGCTCAGATTCTGGTCCTTTCTGAGAATTTCATAGCTCAAGCAACTGGTTTACTGCAGTCTGGTGAAAAATGGTTCAAGTAAAAGGAAATGAACAAAACTAAATGGAAACAGTTTTTGTTACCTTTGCCTGAAGATTTCAATTGCACATTTGGCGTCCCGGTCAAGCTTCTGAAACCTAAATGGGTGCCATTGTTTCGGCTCATAGTCAAGTATTTAACTTGTGACGATCACTTTTCTTCAGTTCATTTGTATCACCTAAGGTTATTAATAGCTTTAAAGGGATCTAAACTAAATTTACCCTACTTTTTTTTTACTTAATAGTTTAGAAAAGACGGCCACGGCTGTTCAAAATGCCATTAAGATCTAAGATCAGAGTCTCTTCCATCACAGATTAATCAAAATCTTGGTTCGACATCAATTGTCATTAAAAGGAGAAAATTGGGATGATTTTTTTAGCAAAAAATGACTAAAGTGAAAATGAAATCTGGCCTCCCATAAGAACCAGGATTAGGTGTAAAGAAAGAAACCCCCTATTTTGGAAAACCCTGTGTTAGAAACAAATATGACACCAGAAGAAATGAGGGTTAGTGATGCAGGGCATGAGCTAAACCCTTACTCCTTCCCAATAAAAAAAACTTCGACCGACTGTCTTCACTCTGCACAACCACTCATCCTTCATCAGACTATAAGTCTGTCTTCTTTTCACTGTTACACGACTTTCCGCAATTTGGCACACTTCAAATCCTTCAAGCAATTTGTTGAACACTTGCTTATGATCAACACCTGCTGATGATCAACGCACTTTCAGCAGTCAACAATGTTACATAGATAACACAAGTGTATAACCAAACCAACCCTCCATTATGTAATTAAGGTTGGGAACACCATTCACATTTGGCTCCACCCTAAAATATAGAGACGTGAACTCTGTCCAGTGGCTTTCCACTTATGAGTCATTGATGAATAGACTATCTCCATGTACCATTCAATCATTTAAATGCTATCGTCCTCTGTTCGTTTTCCACATCCCTCTTCTCAGTTATTCCCTTCAAGCCAATCCACAGAATGTCTTTGTTAATTGTCTACCACAAATAAATGGTGGCTCAAATCTTATTTCGACCAACAGTTTCTTAAATAGCCACTACCATTTTGCAGGCAGCGACTACACTCACTTCAATGCCTACGGATACCTGCTACAGCAATAACCGTGGCTCTTTTCTTTAGCACAAACGACAATAGTATCTTTCCTTACAGACTCTCTCAATCATGCACGGCTTATTTTCAACGGCTCTAAGGGTTATTCCAGATCGACATCTCAATAAAAACGGCTCGATATCCTCTTCATAAGACTACAGAGACGCTTCTCTTTTTTACTCCGCTACTAATGCAACTTACTGGTGGCGCTCTTCACACGGCCGACTCCTTCTCTTCTTTTCTTCAACGCAGACGCTAATTCCAAATTCATTCAATATTGGGTCAACATCATTTACACACAGTTTCTTCCACGGATCGATTCCTAAGCCAATTCTCCCAAAGGGTGTTCTGTCCCCTTCGAACTGGAACCTCATAAAGTGAGATTCTATCTAGTACTCTACTTCTCAACAAAATTAATCATTTCCTTTCCACACTAAAATTTCATCAAGAAAGATTGCTCTGCCTCAGGGTTACACAGTCACGCATGAGTTTTTCAATTAAATCCATATTTCCCACAGTTTAAAACATTCACCAAATACATGGTTCCACACATAGAAAACTATGAATCTTCTTTCATTAACAGAATGAAATCGTATATGTTTAGTAACCCTAACCTACTTCTTCTATGACCCAGTACACTTGGGTTGGTCCCCTTGTCTAAATGCCAGTAGGCTTGCAAATATTATAAAACTGAGCTTATCCAGCTCTTTAACAAATCTCTACAAACCTGCACTCGATTCCTAGATTTAAGCAGTTGATGCTAAAAATAGAAATCATCCTCTATCTCTTTTAATGAAACACTCCTAAATCTTTTGATCCCACTTGGAATGATGTCACTAATTGTGGAAATGTTTACATAATTTATGGACACCTAACTCTATGACTAGTTAACTAACTCACACCTCATCACTTCTAATCTTTTGATCCCACTTGTAATGATGTCACTAATTGTGGAAATGTTTACATAATTTATGGACACCTAACTCTATGACTAGTTAATTAACTCACACCTCATCACTTCTAGAATCTTCTGAATTAACTCACAAACTATATCATTTACAAGTGAACCCCTCCTTGGGTTAGTTGAAGACCCCATGTTTTATGTTGTCCATGGTTTAAGAGATTGAGGGAAGGGAAAATAGGGGCGTGGAAAAATTGGTGGAGAGTGTACAGGGTTCAATGGATGCACTCTATTTCTTGTGAGGGATTCAATTTTTCTCTTCAAACACCCATTTACTAGAGAACCACTGAGAACCTGTAACCTGTGAGTGAATTAAGAGGTTGAACCATGAGATTCTAAGAAATAGTTCTTGCTCAACGTTGTGGAATTTGAGAGAGCAGAGTTTTAACTTTTTTACCTGTGAGCAAGTCGTTATTAGTAGAATATTCTCTTTGGTGGGTTCATGGTCTGAACATGGGGTGGTAGCTGGTTGAGAGAGATGGAATCAACTTCCTAAGGCTAGGAGGAGTGTTCATTTTCCATATCTAGTTACGGAGGAGAAGTTCATATACGTTAATATTTTCCTTGAAATTGTCATTGTGATATATTAATTCTCAAAACATGTTTGTTGTATGAATTTGTTCCTGGATTAATTCATGTTATAAGAGCATTAGTGTTTAAGGAGCCACCTATATTTGTTAATGGAAAGTACAATGGGTTTGATGTACAAGAAGAATTAGATAATCAATTCTATGTCTGTAATTGTTAGTGTTCTATGTAGTCCTTGAATATTTTGTAGGTTGAATTGTTTGGGCAATGCACTGCCAAGTCCTTTGCTTTGCTAGGGTGATTTTATTCTATTGAAAGTTGATTTGGAAAAATAATATGGTTTTTCTTGTTGCATAATATTTCCAATTTGATTTGGTAAAGAAATAAGATATTTGTTGCCAATATGTTTTAGGCCAAATTCAAGTTTTGAAAAGATGGAAACTAAGCCCAGTTCCATGGTTTTCCTTGGTTGTATATTTACGTTTGTAATTGCATTCTTGGGTAAATATTCAGGTCCAGAATGTCCAACGCCTGGCTAGGTGGCTATTTGATTGAACAAGGTGAATTCTTTGGGAATTTTGTTATACAATATGTAAAAATACAACATTCATATGAATGCAATCTAAGTGTTTGACATAATGTCTCAACCAAACTGATTATGAGTACAAGTAGACACCCATCATAGTACTTCATTTATTAAATTCATGGGTTATTTCAAAAACGTTCGGGGCATGAAAATATTAGCTCTTATCACATTAAAGCAAAGCAGAGAACCTAAATCATCTCCAATGTAAGAGACACAGATTAACATCATGGATTGTAGTCTCCAATAACTATATTGTATATCCAAACAGTTGGACCTGAACACAAATAGTAAAAAATAAATAAGAATTATAATTCCAGCTCATAAATGCTTGATTGAGGCAGCTATAAGATCTCGTGATTATAATCAATACCACAGTGGCCTTGATCCCTTGAATGCTTGGCTATTTTGTTCAAAGAATAGAGTCAAATCCTCAAGGTCTTGATTTCTAAGCTCCCAATAACATAACCAATAGTTATAATATCTGATTTCTTGATTATAGCATCTACTTGAGAGTTGGTGAAGACACCACCGGTTTCATTTTGTTTATATTCAACTCACATGTCTCTTGTTTGCATGCCTCTGTGATATCGATGAATGTTCTAAATAGGTGTGGCACAATTACAAAGAGTAAGCCACATCCAAGTTTTAATGTATTTTACGCTTTATGAGGTTTAAGCTTCTCATTTATGGAGTTCCTCATACAAAAGTATAGAAAACCCATGTAAAATTGGTATCATTCCCTTATTGTTGACTAAAAAGTAGAACTAATACTATATTCTTCACTATTTCTCTCTTTCAAACAATGCTCTTTGCCAATACTATAAGGATAGCTACAAAATCCCTTTGAAATACCAACAAAGATAAATATAGATGAGATATAGTGGAGAAAGCATGAATGAATAAACGGAAAGGAAGATACCATGTCTTTCACCAAGGAGAGTTAAATACTCTCTCTTAATGCCACCAAAAAGGAGGATACATTTTCTTAGTGTTGGAGGTTCTCTTTTTCTAAGCTACAAAAGGACTCTATTCTATAGCAGTCCAAGTTCTTACAACTTTCCTCTTTATTGAGAAACAAAAGTTTATGTTAGGTAGTGTATTCATTAAGCTATAGGATTATCTGTTTGTAGCAATTGAATCTCCTATAGTGTCTTGTAACAAAGTCAGTTCCCCTCCTCACACCATTCAACCACTATGTCTCTAAATCCGAAGCAAATCTATGCAAAGCAAAGGATACTAAGCATAACAAAGCAAAAAAAAGCATAAATAAAATATGAACTTGCTCAATGCATGTTAACTTTATTTTATAACTTTTGGCAAATGGATGAGAATCAAGTAGTTATATGCTGGAATATGAAGTGAATATGCGCTTGGTGTTGGGAGAAAATTTATATCAAATGATGTTTAGTAATCTTCGACATAAATCAATGCAATTTATGCATGGTTTAAGGATACTTTTTATAATGCTTTCCATCCCCTGACATGCTGAGTATTTTCCTAGATAAATTATCGCCCTTAAGAATAAAACTACTAGATATTTCTATTTAATGGGTGTGGTTAGTGTGTTAAGTTTTTTCCAGTCGCACCTTAGTGGTGTGACAAATTGGTATCAAAGACGAGGCTATAGCTCTCAAACCTCATCAGTTAGCGAAATAAAGATTGGAATTGGATTCTTGACTTTCCTAGAGAAGAGATATACTCTTTGAACTTTATATTTTGTTGGAATAAAATATGCATCTAGAGACCAGTATCCTCATGCAAAAAAAAAGAATACTCATCGAATTTCCATCTACTTGATCATTTAAGCATTATAGGCATGCATGATAGAGTATAAATATGGTGCCATAATTTTGATTAGTTTTTGGTGATATATTTGTCTACATTGAACATTTGGGTAAAAGGGTGATTCAAGCTAACAAGTTTGTATACGTGAAATAGCAATGTGTGGGAGGGGACTTTTATGTTAAGGTCCATTCCAATTGGACTAGCAATTGTAGGAAAGAAGCCTCACATGACAAATTTTAATGGTTCTCTAAGCATTTGGGTTACAAGCTCAGTCTTGTAAGGGGAATTCTTCTCTGCAATACTACATATCAAGTTGGTTAGTAGTATGTATTGAATACTATGTAGACACTTCAATGAGGAGGTGCAAAAATTGATGAGTTTTTTAAATCACTTCATAGGATGAATGTTAAGGTAGCAAGCCTCTTACAATTATTAGTTTAATGGTATATTCCCAAGTAAAAACCAAGTAAAACAACCTTTAGGGAAATCATTCTCTATGAGGGGATTTAAATAATGTCCCATAAACATTATTTCCTACAACAAATTGTAGCTATTGGAAGTGCATGCTATCTAGTGTTTGGAATCTATTCCTTTTGTCAATAGTTGTGTTATTTTTAGTTAGAATATGGAGGCACCAATAAGGCTATGTGGTTATAAATCATTTTTGGAACATGTGGGTTTTTACACCCATTTTCTCATGAGTGTGCCCTAACTTAGAAGTGATGCTATTCTGTGCACT
The DNA here is from genome assembly GCA_001517045.1 of Pseudotsuga menziesii. Classification (NCBI taxonomy): domain Eukaryota; kingdom Viridiplantae; phylum Streptophyta; class Pinopsida; order Pinales; family Pinaceae; genus Pseudotsuga; species Pseudotsuga menziesii. The sequence continues at coordinate 330,921 of LPNX010808466.1, forward strand.
TTCAATCAATTCTAACAATGTCTTGGGTGTGAGAGAATCAATTGTGGGTACTCTAGCAGTATTGAGGAAAGACATAAATAAAATCTAGGAAATATTTATAGCGTAAATAGTCACCTAAAAAAGTTATGTTTCGACCTTGTTCCAGGGTTAATTTTCTCCACATATTTGTTGCAAACAACTTTAATGACCATTAGGAAGATTTGAGAAGAGTATAAGCATCCCTGGTTAGAAATAGAACAATTGCGTTTAATAGTTCAAGCAACATAATGTGAAAGAGGGTTTCGAAGATTTTGGGTTAGTTACACCCCTAATTGTTGATGTATTTGTAACTTCAGAATGTATTCACTTGTATATTTCATAGATTGTATTTCATTGGTCCCCGATGTTCCTATCGGGAGAATCATTAATGTAACAAAGTCATGTAAAATCAATGAGGTTAACCCTTTGTTGTAAGTCAGGGAAATAGTCCCCACAATTGAGTTGAGGTTAACCCTCCTTGTTGATCAGGGGGGCAAAGTCCCCACAGTTGAGGGGAACTAGGGTTATTAGACTCTCCTAGAGATGTCGGCCCTAGTAAGTAATTGTCAAGTCAGAAACTAGTATAAATAAAGAGTGAGACTCTCTATTTGTCAGATTCACTCACTCAACTGAGGCGCATGGGTGAGAAAGGAAGTGTTGGAACAAGTGAGAGAGATCAGCTGTCGAAGATCATCTTTATGTTTTCGGGCTTTACTTTTGCTATTGGTGCTCATTCTATCTCTGAGGAAGTTGCGGGGTTTTCTCCTTTATGGTTTCCCCGAGGAAAATTCTTTGTGTCTCTTGTCTCTTTTGATTAGTGTTGTGCATGTTATTCTCTCAGATAAGATCCTAGATCATATTGCTTAAATGATAAAAATCTAACATGGTATCAGAGCTAACCTAAGAAGAAGACATTGTGCAGCTGCAGAAGCTATGGCTTCTTACTTTTTGGATTTCTCTCCACAATCCATCAACAAAAGGAGGCTAGGCTAACTCTCCATTGAAGGGCGCATCTTTCTGTCGAAGCAAAATTTGATTCTGGGCATTTTCAGTTTTTGCTGTGGGAAATTAGGGCTTTTCACAGAAGTGGAATTTTTGAGTGATCCCAGCATAGGATTTCTCTCCTCCTCAAAATTGAAATTTAGAGACCAAGGTAGATATTTTTGGTTGGGTAAAACTTCAGGAAAGTCAAACCCTAATTTGACCCCAAGCCTGAAAAACCCTAAAATACTAAAACTGGTAGTTTTGGTACATTCGCTATATCTTGAGATTGAAGAAGGCTCAGGAGATAAAATTTTCAAAGTTTGAAGAGAAAATCCGGATGTACCTTGTGTAAAAATTTCAGCCTCAGATTCGTTATATTCTGGGAGATATGATTCCTCCAAATCAGGGTTCCAGTGTCTTCTAGGATTTATCCCTAAACAGGACACCTAGGGAGAATTGCTATATCTTGGGCTATGAAGGTCCAAATAAAATTTCTCAAGATGTTCTAGATAGGGAACGAACTTTACTTTCTTTGGTAAAAGTTTCAGACCCCGAAGGTGAAATAGTGACACATGGAAGTACATACAAGTTTGCTATGTTGAACAATCCTGAAATAAGTCACATTGGGAAAAATTTTAGAAGTATCAATTTGTGAAACCAATTCTGGTCAAACCTATGGTTTTGGAAAGGGGATAGATGAGGTTACCTCAGTGTGTAATTTCAGACACAGAGGAGCAAAAATTTCAGAGATACCGCAGAAACAATATCACGCATTTCTGCAGAGGAAATTGAAAGACTAGGGTTTCCTGTTCTGGGAGCTTCCCTCCATTGTTTCCAGAAAAAGAGTACATTGGACAGCTCACCTTGAAGAGGCCCATCTTTCTATACAGTCAGATCTAAAAGATTCCAAGTTTTGAAAATTAGGGTTTCTCTGACAAACCCTAGATCAGCCAGCTTCGGAACCAGGACGAACACCTCAAATTGGTAAGATCTAATATTTTGCTATTTATAGTTGAGGTTCTCATTTCAAGATGACTAATCACACCAGCTTGATGACAAGCTTGGTGAAGCTGACAACTTCCAAGCATGGAAGTATAGGATTTCACTGGTTCTTGAAGAAAATGAATTTGACACCTACATAAGTGGAGAGGTTTCAGCTCCAGAGGGAGATAAGGCTAAAGCCTTACATAAGAAGAACTTGGTCAAGGCTAAGAAGATCATTGTTGATTCAATCAAGGATCACATTATACCACAAGTGTATTCCCTAAAGACACCTAAATAGATGTTTGATTCCTTAACCAAGCTATCTGAAGGGAAGAGCATAAATTGGAAGATGACTTTGAGGAACCAGTTGAAGAATGTAAATATCCAGAATGCAGAGACCATACAGTCATACTTTACAAGGGTCTCTCAAATCAAAGAACAACTTGAAGCAGTGGATGAAGAAGTAGATAATTCAAAAGTTGTGATAACCACCTTGAATGGCCTCCTAGAATCATGGGATTCATTCATTCAAGGAATGTATGCCAGAAGGAAGTGATTACTTTCAGTAGACTCTGGGAAGAGCACACACAAGATGAAGCTCAACCCATAATAAGAGAAGAGAATATGGGAGCAACTAAAGATCAAGTGCTCATGATTCAAAGAAGATCCCTCAAGCGATGAGGAATATGAAGAACTCAATTCTTGAAGAACCTCTTATCCATATTAAGCATTTGGATAAGAAATGATGCTGTTATGAATGAAGAAGATAATGAAGTTGAAAGAAGGAGTGTACCCACGAAACAAATAAAGATAAGTATTCAATTGTCATTTCATGATATTGTTTTGTTATATTCAGTTGATGTATTATGCATGATAGAATGTATGCATTAATGACGGTATACTACTAATATGCATGTGATGGGTAAGTAGCTCATGGTGCTATACAACTCTCCATTGACACTTACCTAGAATGAGACCTCTTTGCTGACATATTGGATTAGTGCACAATCTCAATGTTGTCCTGGTAGAGATGGAAGGCATCTAGAAAGTTTTCATGAGATATGGATGAATGGTGTATTGGCTAAAATAGTTGCATGATTATATCTTTATGCATAAGAATTTGCCATTATGTATATGCCTTATGAAATGTTTCTAACCATATAAATAATGCATTTGACTTGTAGGAAATATCACATACAATCGCCTACAAGAAAAGAAGGATGAGACTTGTTCCGAAGAGCAAGTGACGACAGTTCAATAAATAATATGACGATACTTTCAAAGAAATAAAGAGGTCTCAGACACAGTGCAGTTATGTGACACTATTGAGTGACATCATTGATGTAGAACCTTCCAGCTATGAAGAAGTAGCCAAGAAGAAAGGGAAGGAGAGTACCAGTTCAAGAAGAATGATGTCTAGGATGCAGTATCGAGCCCTGAAGGGAAGTTCGTAGTATCTTCCATATGGATCTACAAGATCCAGCATGCAGTAGATGGAAACATCGTGGGATACAAGGCAAGATTCATAGCATGAGGCTTCTCACAAAAAGAAGGCATAGACTACGAAGAGACATTTGCAGCCACTAGAAGTTAAGACACATGACATGCAGACTCATGTGTGCAAATTAAAGAAGGCATTGTACAAGCTCAGAAGACACCCATGGGGTAACACATACATGAGGAGCTTGAAGATCACCTAGAGTAATGAAGATCTTAACCTTTGCTACAAGGTTGAAGATGAAAGCCTATAGAGGATAACAAGCTCAAAGATGGGTGTGAGAAGAACTTTTGAAAAGGTTCAATATAGAGGATCTTGGTATCCAGTGACCCTAGATGGATACATAGAATATTAGTAGCAGAGGAAGCTACTTGTCACTCTAGTACAGAATGTTTCAATACATAGAGTATGAAAGGCAGAGGGAGAATGATGCTCCATTTCAGACGGAGTGACTGTAGAAGATCCTGAGGTTCGACATGGTACGACAGGATGGACAACTTACTAATGGCTCTAGGCTTTACTGAGAGTAAAGCAGATTCCAACCTTTACTTCAAGGTTGAAGGAAAAATTCCAATGATACTCCTATTATATGTCAATGACTTGTTCCTGACATAAAAGAGGAACTCATTAAAGTTGCAAGAAGGAGACTTGCTACCGAGTTCTAGATGAAGGACTTGGATATGATGCACTACTTTCTAGGAATGGAAGTGTGGCAAAATGTGGATGGAATCTCCCTGGGACAAGGGAAGTATGTAGTGGAGATCCTGAAGAGGTTCAGGATGATGGACTGCAAGGCCATGACCACACCTATGGCATCGAACCGAAAGCGATTAATTGATGCTTCATCAGAGACGGTTGACGCTATGATGTATCGTCAGATGATTGGGTCATTGATGTACCTGACAAATACAAGACTAGATATTTGCTTTGCTGTGAACACATTGAGACATGTTCACCTGATGATTGCAAAGCATGCAATGAGGTACCTGAAGGGTATAATTGAGTATGGGCTCAAGTATGATACGAATCAGAAGATTAACCTGGAGGGTTATGTGGATTCAGATTGGGCAGGTAGTGCCATTGATTGGAAGAGAACTTCGAGGTGCTGCTTCAGTATGAGATCAAGTGTGATCTCTTGGTTTAGCAGGAAGGAGTCTTGCATGGCGCTGAGAGAGGAGCAGCGAAGCTCCAGTGTATGATCCAGATCGAGATCTCTTGAAAGAGGGAGTTCTATCATAGCCGGTGAGATAGGTTGTTTAAGCATAAAATCCTGGCGAATCTCGTAGGTTGCTCAGATGTAAATAGTCCTGTAGGTTGTCCTCGGATGTAATCGGTCATGGCGAAGCTCGCAGGTTATCCTTGGACGTAATAAGCCCTGATGTGATTCTATGCTAGAAATGGCCAGAGTGAAGTTTGAGTACTTAAGAGAGAAGCTTGGTGTTCTCCAGATCGATGTTCCTTCCAAGGGGAAGTGATGAGTCTGTGTGCCTTTCTGACATGGTGGTAGGATTGGTTCCTCCCATAGTCAGATGTAAGTGCAGATCCTTTTTGACATGGTGGTAGGATTGGTTTCTCCCATGGTCAAATGTAAGTGCAGAGCCTTTGTGACATGGTGGTAGGATTGGTTCCTCCCATGGTCAGATGTAAGTGCAGAGCCTTTCTGACATGGTGGTAGGATTGGTTCCTCCCATGGTCAGATGTAAGTGTTGGGCCTTTCTGACATGATGGTGGGATGGGCCTCCCATGGTCAGATATAAGTGCTGAGTACTGCATCCAGTATGAAAACAGACTGGCTATGTAGGGGAAATCCTTGCAAGAGGCAAGGTGCTGCATCCAATATGAAAAAAGACTGGCTCCATAGGGGAAATATTTGCAAGAGGCAAGGTGCTGCATCCAGTATGAAAAAGGACTAGCTCTGTAGGGAAAATCCTTGCAAGAGGCAAGGTGCTGCATCCAGTATGAAAAAAGACTGGCTCTGTAGGGGAAATCCTTGTAAGAGGAAAGGTACTGAATTCAATATGAAAAAGGACTGGCTCTGTAGGGGAAATCCTTGCAAGAGGCAAGGTGCTACATCCAGTATGAAAAAGGACTGGATCTGTAGGGGAAGTCCTTGAGAAGGCAAGTCAATACATCCAACATGAAAAAGGGTTGGCTCTATTGATGAAGACCTACATGGAGGGTAGGCCTACAACCAACATGAAATCGGGTTGGCTCTGTAGAACTTCCTGCGATGAGTAGAATTGAGAGATAGCACCTTTGATCGAGATAGCGGACGCAGTGATGATGATGATCTAGTGATGATACAACTTTGATGATGATGTAGTGATGATCCAGCTTTGATGTTGATCTAGTGATGATCCAGACTTGATGTTGATCCAGTGATGATGATCTAGTGATGATCCAGACTTGATGTTGATCTAGTGATGATCTAGCGACGAATACTTGTGCTGATGAATTGTGTTAAGAGAATACCTTCCTAATTAAGAGGGAGTGTTGATGTAATTGTAACTTCAGAATGTATTCACTTGTATATTTCATATATTGTATTTCATTGGTCCTTGATGTTCCTATCCGAAGAATCATTAATGTAACAAAGTCATGTAAAGTCAATGAGGTTAACCCTCTGTTGTAATTTGGGGCAATAGTCCCCACAATTGAGTTGAGGTTAACCCTCCTTGTTGACCAGGGGGGAAAAATCCCCACACTTGAGGGGCACTAGGGTTATTAGACTCTCCTAGAGATGTCAGCCCTGGTAAGTAATTGTCAAGTCAGAAACTAATATAAATAGAGAGTGAGACTCTCTATTTGTCAGATTCACTCACTCAACTGAGGTGCATGAGTGAGAAAGGAAGTGTTGGCACAAGTGAGAGAGATCAGCTGTCAGAGATCATCTTTATGTTTTCAGGTTTTACTTTTGCTATTGGTGCTCATTCTATCTCTAAGGAAGTTGCGGGGTTTTATCCTTTATGGTTTCCCCGAGGAAAATTCTTTGTGTCTCTTGTCTCTTGTGATTATTGTTGTGCATGTTATTCTATCAGATAAGATCCTAGATCATATTGCTTAAATGATAAAAATGTAACACCAATTAACAACAGTAAGAGGCCTAATTTCAAATTTTAGGCAGCTCTTAAGGAATATTTCTTGGCACCCTATAGGGTTCTGGGTAGCGATGAACCCTTGAAATGTTGTAGTTGGAATATGTGGTAGGGTTTGATGATTATATGGAGCATGACAGAGGTAGAGAATGCATTAGATAAGCCTTGAAATTTCACTTATTCTCAAGACTGAACTTGTGTTTCTCTCGATGTTGTGTCTTGACCTTGGCCTCCATGAATTCCACCTCTTGCTTTACCTTTTACAAGATATTTTGAGTGTAGGCCTTAGCACCCTGCATAGCTTCCTGCAACACACGAGGTTGTTTTCCCTTGCTGTGTCTGGACACATGCACAACAGTTGCTTGTGTGAGGTTTGATATCTACCAAATTCACTCAATATTATTTACTGAAAGGCATCTACAATAGTTTATTGCGCCGAGAGGCGCTCTACAGCCCAGTATGGGGGAGATCTTGTCACGTGATGTAACGTTACCAACATGTCGGCAAAAAATAATAGTGAAAGTGAATATTATGGGGGAGATCTTGTCACGTGATGTAACGTGATGTAACGTTACTAACATGTCGGCAAAAAATAATAGTGAAAGTGAATATTATGGGGGAGATCTTGTCACGTGATGTAAAGTTACTAACATATGGACAAAAAATAATAGTGAAAGTGAATATTATGGGAGACATCTTGTAAAGTGATGTAAAGTTACTAACATGTCGGCAAAAAATAATAGTGAAAGTGAATATTATGGGAGATATCTTGTAACGTGATATAAATGCCCCACCCACCCTTGAGGGCCTCTTTTACTCCCTGCCCTGTTCTCCGATTCCCGCTACCGATTCCCATTTCGAACACTATCCCAGACATCATGAAATTCAAAATCGAGAACCTGACAGTTTATTTCCCCTTTGAGCACATCTACCCAGAGCAGTACCAATACATGGTGGAACTGAAGCGCGCTCTGCAAGCAAAGGGCCATTGCCTGCTCGAAATGGCCACCGGGATAGGCAAAACAATAACCCTCCTCTCCCTCATCTCCAGCTACCAGATGTCAGACCCCTCCGTGGGGAAACTCATTTATTGCACCCGCACGGTCCACGAAATGGAGAAAGTCTTAGCCGAACTTCGCCTACTAAACGATTACCAACAAAAGGAACTCGGAAGCGCCGCTAAAATTATGGCATTAGGGCTTAGTTCGAGGAAAAACCTCTGCATCAATGAAAAAATCCGGAGTGCCAATTTGAGGGAGAGTGTAGACGCGGGTTGCAGGAAACTAACGGCTTCCTGGGTCAGGGCTTTGGCTGTGGACAACCCCCAGATCGAAACCTGTCCATTCTTTGAAAATTATGATAAACATGGGGCCGAAGCGATCCTGCCTCCTGGGGTTTATACGCTTCAGGAACTGAGAAGCTTCGGGAGGTCAAAGGGCTGGTGCCCTTATTTTCTCGCCAGGCATATGATCCAGTTTGCCAATATTGTGATTTATAAATATCAGTACTTGCTTGATCCCAAAGTGGCTGGGATTATCTCCAGGGAAATGCAAAGGGAGTGTATCGTGGTGTTCGACGAGGCACATAACATCGACAATGTTTGTATCGAGGCATTGAGTGTGAACATCAGAGACCAAACACTGGCTGGAGCCACTCGGAACATTACGAAGATGATGGAAATTGTTGATAAGTATGTTGGTTCTCTGCTATTTCCTACATGCATGGTTTAATTATTCCTTTGCTGCAGTTGGCTGCGTTTCTTTGCCCACTTCTTCGTTTTTACAGGGATTGGTTGTTGTTCATCTCAGGAAGTTTTTTTCTTTAATAATTTTTTTTGTTGGTTTTTATATATGGGTGTTTTTCACCATGCAAGTACACCATGGTTACCAAGTTCGAATTTGGAATGATACTTAAAAAAAATTCGATGAAAAAAAATCCAGCACCATAGCTACCAAGTTCTAATTCACTACGATAATGAAACAAATTGGATGAAAAAATTCAGTACATAACAAATGTGTCACTACACATCGCATTAACACTAAAAACACTATCGCATTAACACTAAAAATATTAGGTAATTTCTTAAAATTCAGGTTTGACAGCCTAATTCTCCTTCCTTGCCTTGTTCAAGGCTGTCATTAAGGGATCAACATCACTCCCTCTCCTCTTAGTAAATCCCGCAAAAGGATTCTTGAATCTTCTGACACTCCTTGATAGGCGATTGAGGCGATTTTAGGGAACACAGGTACTGTAGATTTGAGGAAGCATGTAAGTTTAAATGTCAGTGATCATAATCATTCCCTTTCCCACTCCCACTCCTCCAGCTATCAAGGATCAGAACTTACTATCAGTAGCAGTAGCCTATGTAAACACTTCTAATTTCAATATTTATAGCCTACGCACACACTTCTAATTTCAATATTTATAGCCAGGGTAAGACTTATATCACTCAATTATACATCAATTAAGGCAAACTTAGTCAACTATAATTTACACATTATCAGTTTTTAGAATGGCTCTAAACGTTGAATGCTGGAATTTACACAATATCAGTTTTCAAAATGGTTCTCAAAGATGAATGTTGGAATTTACACAGTATTAGTAGTGTCTTCAAGGTTGTTGATAGAATAGATGCACCATGGATGTGATTGTATTTAACCATTCTCAAACTCAAATTCTTTGTTTTCTTTGCCTGGCGATTTGTTGTTTTCTTTGGCTGGCGATTTGCAGAGAATTGTTGTCCCCGCTGAGTGCATCCAAATACATATACTAAAATATATATTTCAATATATATATACACATATTTTAAATATATATTTTAATTTAAAATTAAATTAAAATGTAATTTTAACTTTAATTTATATTTCAAATTTAAATTAATATTTATATTAAATTTAAAATAAAGTTTTATATTAATTTTTTTTCTAAATTTAAAATATTCAATATTATAGTTAATTATATCTCCTATAAATTTAATTTAATATAATTTTAAATTAAATTTTAAAAGAAATAAATATTAATATATATTTCAATATATGTTTGTTTTAAATATTACCTAAGAGAAGAAGCTTGCCATGAAAATGAAAAGTAGAACATTCCATCCGTAGGCGAATCTCTCTAATTACTACACATATATTGAATAAATTAATTGCACATTTCACTCTCTAATTACTACATAGACATTGGAAACATTAATTGCACATTTCACTCTTGAGAATCCCTCTATGATCCCACATTGCACTCTCTAATTACTACAGAGACATTGAAAAAATTAATTGCACATTTTAGTGTTGATAATGATTGGTAGGCGAATCCCTCTATGATCCCTCTAATTCCTACACAGACATTGAAAACAATAATTACTCATTTCACTTTTGATAATGCTTGGTAGGGGAATTCCTCTAATTGCTCAATGGATTTGATCCCTCTAATGATAGTAGCTTATTATTTTAATTGATTATAATGTTATCTATTTCAGAGATTGCTAATTGTGTCGAGTTATTTAAGAGGTATTATTCCAGTAAGAAACTAAAGATAGTAAGTTTACATGGATATAATCCCTTGGCACATGTAACATCAATGGAAAATTTCACACCATGTAATTATCTACAAAAAATTTAACCCCATGTAATTATCTGCAAAAATATGTTGGCCTACTAAACAACCATGCAAGGCTTCTTAAAGAACCCATGGTAAATTGCATTCAAGGAGATTTCATTTTTTTTTTACCAAATTTCCATTAAAAATAAGGAAAATAAAAAATAAACTACTCTTAAAATAAATTAAAAAATTGGAAAAAATATATTATTTCAAACACTAATCAATACATTCATTTCCCAAGACTATTTTTCCATGAGCATTGTACCATCCATCCGTGAATCATAATGAAACAAAATTAAGATTTGCACAAATTCTGAATTCATTATTATACTTTAAAATTTCTAAAAAGATTACATATGTACTTTCAAGTCTCTATCACTGGATGACCGAATTTCTAACTATGTTTGGATCGAGTGAAAATGGTGAAGAGCATTTCAATATCTGCCACCATGTTGAAACTCATCTAGGCGGTGAAGAACGCTGTTACATTTCCTTGGAAATGAAATTGCTACATGTTGAGAAGTTGGAGCACTGCTCTTAATGCAAATATAACGAACCTAACGTCAATTCCAACCACCTAAAGAACTTTCCAACTCTCACAAGCACCTTGTGAGAGTTGGAGTTGAGTTGAATTATCTCCTCACGCAAGATAGTCGTTGACAGTAATATCATACTCATAATTGACATTTGCATGAAGAGATGTAAGCAAAAACGATGTTATACATTTCCAAATTCAAACAACAGTTTTTTAAATTCAACCTAGAATTGTAATTGTATTGTAATTGTTGTACTTAGAAGGTGGAGAGCATATTAAAATTTCCTTAGTTTCGAAAATTGTAGCGGGAAACAAAATCCCAAGTTTAGAATTTACAAATGTGTTTTACTTACATAGATCTATCTTAAAAAAGTCTACCAATTGTCGAAATAGATCAAATTTCTAACTTTAAATCATTTTTACTGGAAATGTTAAAAAAATGTACAGTAATGTAGAATGTGCCTCTTCTATTCAAAACAAAAGAAGAATGATTGTTTGGGGTAAAATGGAAAACCCTAGTGTGACTCTAAATCTAAACCATATTTACATTTACTTAATCCTTACAAAATTATTGTCTCTATTTTCCAGTTTGATAATTTATTCAATCCTTAATACTTATTACTTATATTGATATAATCCTCATAATTCTATTTGTGTTTTCAACTTAACATGTTCCTTACAATGTTGATCAAACTCCATTTTTCTGTAACCCCCCACGACTGAAACCAGCCTAGATCCAAATCCTAGGCTCTATCAAGCGCCGAGAGGGATCAAATCTCCCGAGGTGCAAACCTCTTCTCATGTATTGCACTCAAGGAGCTTTTCGAGGAGAGGTTTGCACCTCTGGAGATTTGATCCCTCTCGGCGCTTGATAGAGCCTAGGATTTGGATTTAGGCTGGTATTTGTTCATTGAAGTATGCCCAGTTTGTGCAATACCAAGGATAAAGTTAAAGTCGCGGAGGACACCTTTTTCCAGTGCTGTTAGTGCATCAATTTTTCCAGACATGTATTCACTTTATTTTTGAGTAAAATCCAGATCTGGAAATTTGGCATTAAAAGTATGATTAGCCAAAAATGTATTCACATTGTCTATTAAAACTGAATCTAGAAGCTAGTTGAACCATATGTAATTGCTTATCGGTGCTATAATAACAAAGTTATTTCACATACCTGGGAGAAACTAAGCTAAGTTACAGAGCATATATTGGATTAATTTCCATTTACAGTTTTTTCATTGCCTACTTTCCTTTGCAATGATTATAGTCATATTCCCACTCGGATGATTATTTGTTTCAATGGGGCAAAAAATGTATTCACGTTTTCAATTAAAGCGAAATCTTGAAGGTAGTTGAACCATAGCTAATTGCTCATCGACGCTATAATAACAAATCCATTTTAGTTACTGGAGCCAAACTAAACTAATCATGCATTGGATTAATTTTTTATTTGCATTTTTATGTTGGAATTATGTCCTTTTACATATTTTTCCTACATAAGGCACATTTTTCTTTGCATCAAACTATTCTGTGAGTTCAATAGTTTAAATCAAAATGTGAGGTGTTTCCATTTCCTACTTTCCTTTGCAGTGATTATAATAATATCATCACTCTAAAAGGTTGGGATGGCCTAAAAAACTTTAAGCAATCATATACAAAATCAAACCTGGTAAACCTTCTTACAACCTTGTGATATCCTCCACTTCCGACCAGACTTCACTGACAAGTGATAAATTGATTAATGCTGAATAAATCATCTATCATTTAATATCAATATGTTTAATGTTGAATTTGATTGAAATTATATCTTAACATGTGATTAAAAATGACATATTCTTTTGTTAGATTGTTTATTTTTTAATTATTAATTTTTGCAATTAATCAAAAGCATTATTCAGATAGGTTTATTTGAATTTCATTGTTATGCATTATATTTTTGTGTTATCAAGATGTTAAGATATCATTATAGAATCCTACTTCATTATGAATTCTGCCAAAAGTATATTGTTGTCCTCATGGGTATTTTCTATATATAGTAGGAGTAGAGTGTTTTCACTTGCATGGTTTTATGTTACCATTCATCTCCTCTTTGCTTGTTCTCTGTTCTCTCTCTATATTTATATAGTATTTTATAGTATCCTTTTTTTCTACTGGCACATTATCCATTTTGGATCTTCTCCTTATACAATGATGATAAATATATATGGAACGTAAATGACGATATATCTTGAGAGAGAAAATATTAATGTCCTTGGTTGGTCCTGTTGTCCCTGTAGGTAAAAGGGGTTGGCTCCCCACCTTTATGGTACACCTTGGTATTGTGGGTATGGGAGTTGCCTTACCACCTTGTTGTGACCCTTAGTTGACTTATGGTACTTTTGGTAATAGCACCCTTATTGTTTGTGGTACCATGACCTATTTGATATGATGACCTAACCTTATTGTTTTTATTGTTGTTATTTATGTGACCATTTTGACCTTTGGTACCCTATACTAAGTCAACCTATTTTTATTTTATTGGTAACCATCCTAAAAGTTGGGTTTGAAGAAAGACACCTTAGAAGTCCTTTCAAGTTATAAAAACAAGTCTTACCCTTCATTATGGATCCATCAAAGAAGATACATCTTAGCTCGGATATTTCTGTTTGGCGTCAAGGAGTATGTTGCTAGGTTTCCACTGCTTCACCCCTGGGTTACCATATCTGAGTTTAAGGGTTGCTTTGTGCTCCCTTATTTTTCGAATCGCGATTTGTGCGGAGTTGTGACCTTATGCATATGACCTATGGAATGTGTGCTGTCTCTCTTGCTGAGCTGTGACCTATTGCATCTGACCCATGGAATGTGTGGTGTCTCTCCTGTTGACATGCTGGGACATGACTTTATGAAGCTGACCCATGACTGTATTAGGTTGATCCAAGACCATTTTTATGCTGAAAATATAGGCCGTGTTAAGTTCTGTGGGCTACTCTTGGACTGTTAGCTTTGGTGTCATCCCTCTGGGGATGCTAAACCTTATTTGTGAATGTGTAAGGTGTATCCTAATGGATTGTGACTATGTATGATCTCTTCTAGATGGGCCATGGAATGTGATGACCTCCCTCATCCTTAAAGTGGACTATTGTAACCTCTCCTAGCTAGGCCATGGCTAATTTGACCTTACCTTTCTGTACATGACTTGTTTGGTGTTAATTATGCTAGAGGGAGTTGTGATGTTTTAAGGTTGATTAGCTGTGTTTGGGATAAATATCGTTGCTACTATCCTACTAGGGTCTTTACACATGGTGACTGAGATATCTTGCTTTCTACTGCATGTATCTAACCTCAACCTACAACACTCTAACTTACTCTCTATCAAGATATGTCATTTGTTCCTTTAGCGAATTGTCCTTTCAGTGACAAGATCTGAACCTAAAAGTATCCGAGTATAATGCTGATCCAAACAGTTCTAGACTAGATTTATTACTGTTCTTTGTTAACTGGTTATTAAATTAGGCTAGTATTGTTATTACTGCTTTATTTATTGTACATTGCTATTGTTCTTTTCATTAGTTATAATATTGTTATTGTTTATGTTTTATGTAAATTAATATGTAGAACTTCATTGCAAGAAAATGTTATCTTCCATACATCATTGTACTTAGAATTTCCATTGACCTACATCAATGGTCATTAGTTGGACATTAATATAATTGTTTGCACTTATATATGTTTTTTTTATTAAATTTTTAAAATGTGTGCACTTGGATTGTTTAAAAAACATTTGATGAAATATCTTATTAGAATGGAAAAGTGTTGAAGAAATAAGTGCAAACCTAATCGATGAAACAAGTGCACCCTAGTGTATTTTCATGTAGACAAAGCAACAATTAAACAGGCCAGACAAATAAACAACTTTAATTAAGCTGCAATCATATTATTTGGCTGTCATTGTTTAAAGTGCACCCTAGTGGATTTTCATGAATAATTAGCTATCTTGAAGGATAACCTTGTTGGCATGTTTAGCATATTTCACTCTTGTTCAGTTTCTTTCCCAGATTCAGATGATATTTAAATATATCTGCATTGGCAGAGTGTTGCTATTAAAGAGGCCTTGACTAATATGTGAAGTTATTGTCACATGTTCCCATATATATATACATTTAGCTATATTGAAGGATAACTTCGTTGGCTAATAGATCTGCATTGCTGAAGTCTCGCCATTAAAGATACCTTAACTAATTTGTCTGAGTTACTATCACCTGTTTCCAAATATTTATACCTCTTCTTATTGATATTTTTGTCATGGTTTATTTCATTTTGCATTATTAACTGTGTTCATGTTTATATAATACATTATCATGTCCAAGTTTGGATGTCAACAGGTTCATGGTCCGAGTCTTGACATCAATCCGCTGTGTGTTGGGCTTGAGTATGTAGATTGAGAGGTCAGTTTGCATGGAGCCCGTTTATTTATTTTTGTAATATTGCTGCCTTGCATAATTTTCAGCTCAATGTTTATTAACAATGTAAATTTTATTCTTTTGCTGTAGGGAGATTTTTTCATTCTTCTTCATGACATGTTGGCTGAGATGCCTGAAATTACAGATCTGAATCGTGTCCCATATGCTCATGTACCTGTTATGACATTTAAGTTCAGATGGATTTCTATTGATTTTCTTTATGCTAGTGTTGCACTCTGTATTGTTCCTGATGTGAGTGAAATTAATGATTAATCTAGTAGTCAAGTTTATATATTGTATGATTTTCACATTGCCAGTTTTGAACATCTAGTGATAGATAATTTATTGGTTGTCAACTTGTCATACATTTGACTTAGTAATAGTATCATGTGAGATTCTATTTTTTGCAGTAAAAGAATTGACATTCTGTTGCATCCCAGTTTGATGTGTGACATGCAACTCACTAACCGAAAGAAAGAAATAAATAAAGAATGGATGAATGTAATATTATTATTATTATAGAAACTAGCATATATCCATATAAACTTTGGATCCTTCAAGTACCGAGAGATTTGTGCCTCAGTTTTCTTTGATTCCTTTTGGTGCTTAATAGATATGGTGTTAAGATGGATCTATGCTAAATCTCTCCAAAATTGGGTTTCTTAATTTTCCCCTGAATTTTTTGTCGATGCTCATCTGACAGTGTGTTACAATAAACAAGGAAAACTCACTAATAAATTATAAAATATGTCTATGTATCACTACCTTTTAAACCCATTTGTTCCAAGTTAAAGAATATGCTGAACTAATATGAAAATAGATGAATTCTGGTTGACTTTGACTGGCAAATTATTTGTTGAATATGATGAACAAGGGTCACTTGGTATAATAAAAATCAAAAGGTTCCCAAGTCATATTGACTTTAGTGATCTGTAAAAGAGTAAGCAAGATGATTTTCAATTTTGCCATCTAACTTTTTAATCTTTGAGCATATAGAAGATCTTTGGTGCATTCCATTTGAAATACAAATTTGTGGCTATTTTGATAGAATATTTAGAGTATTTAAAAATTCTAACCTTGATGATTTTCATCACCTGAACATGAATTTGGTTTCCCATGCCAATCAACAATTCATTCTATAGATTTCATTTCAAGGTTTTTTTATAGGACCTAATTTAAGGGGTGTTTGCTTGCTGTATGGTGAATTGTTCCAGTAGTTTCCCATGTTTGAGTTAATTGTTGTATAACCATTTAAACATAGGGATTTATAAAGGACCTAACACAAATTCTTTACTTACAACCCCTGTTTGACCTTAATTAATTGATATTTCCTTAAAAAGGGATAACAATAAAGAAACTAACTCCCAATTGAATTGTTTTGAATATGAATTTGTCATTCTTTTCAGTTGCCAAGTGATAAGGTTTTTGCTACAGGACTTGGACATTTCACACGAATCAATATTGTACAATGTGGATAAATAGACTGTGAGAAGTCTTAATGGTTGCTGAGTTAACGAATAGATACTGCGTCTTGTTCCAAATGTTGAGGTGGAGTCTATTCATCTAATTTACTTTATCATCAATTTGTCTGTAAATATGACTTGGATTAGTTCACATTTACTTAATCCCTTTTATTTTGGGTTCGTGCAATTTGTGGTTGCAACGTTTTCGCACCACACTCAGATGCATGAAGTTCTGGGCTAAAAGACGCGATGTATACTCAAATGTGAGTTACTTGACTGTTGTAAACTTTATAGGTTATGTGGCATCTCAACTTTAACAATATAAATATCAACGTAAATATTTTGAGAACTTTGTGTAGGTTATAGGTTTTTTAGGTGGTGTAAATTGGGCATTGTTAGTTGCTCGGGTTTGTCAGCTTTATCCCAATGTTGTTCCTAGCATGTTGGTATCTCATTTCTTCCGTGTTTATACTCAGTGGCGCTGGCCAAATCCTGTGATGCTTCATTCAATAAATGAAGAGGAATTAGGGTTTATAGTTTGGGATCCTCGAAAACACCCCCTAGATCCGACTCATCATATGCCCATCATAACACTCGCATAACCAGGAATGAACTCCAGTTACAATGTATCTACAATTGCAGGGTAATTTTTAGGGGTGAAATTTCGCCAATTGGATATTTTTTGGGTTTTTTTCAAAAAATAAATTTGCTATTTGGTCATTTTTAGTGCCTAATATCGCCTATATTTACATAAAATATGTTTTTTATCATAATATTTGCCAAAATTTACACATTTTAGTGTTAATTTATGTTTCATATTTAATATTTGCCTACCTATCTATAAACATGTTTTTTTCAAACCAAAACAATCGCCTGGAATACTATACTTAAGTATAGTATTAGAATCCTTAAAAAATACCCTGTCTACAAGTACACTTCGTGTTATGACAGAGCAGTTTCAGCAGGGAAACAAGATATGTGAAGTAGGTGTTGAATGGTCATGCCCTTTTACATGATATCTAGTCAGTCAATTATCATGTATAATATTTCATTGACATTCAGTTGTTGGTCGATATAGGATATTGAGATGAACAAAGCAAATTGGAGTGCTCTTTTTGATCCTTACCCCTTCTTCGAGGCTTACAAAAATTATCTTCAAGTGGATATTGTAGCTGCTTACCAAGATGATTTACGTCTATGCAGGGGCTGGGTCGAGTCCAGATTAAGGCAACTCACTTTGAAGGTGTGGTAGTGTTTTCATCAATCATCATGTTTTGGTGGATACTCCTCATACAGAGTCTTCAGTCTGATATGTATTTGTTAGCATGAATTTGCAGATTGAGCGAGACACTTTTGGGATGCTGCAATGTCATCCCTATCCTACCGAATATGTTGACAATTCAAAGCAATGTCCCCACTGTCCTTTTTTTTTATGGGTTTACAACAGAAACAAGGGGTTCCAATATAGAACCATTCCTACTAACTAGTTGGACTACTCTTAGAGAGTCACACGTACGGTAATAACAATATTTTTTTAAAAAGAAAATACATCTCCGTCGCTATAGCAATGACCAGACAAAGCAAGTTATGACAAACTTGCTAGGTATGGTCGTTGCTATAGCGACGAAACTATAGGTATGGTCGTCGCTATAGGGACGGACCTTTGTCGCTACCATGACGGAGCACCACCGCATACATTTTTTTAAAAGTCTTGTGGTCGTTGCAATAGCAATGGACCAAATACTTGCTGTAAGAGCAACTTCATTGCAATAGCGATGGGCCCAACCGTCTTCAACGGTCTTTTTAAGTTTTGACTATGATGATCATGAAGCTCTAGGACATTTGATGGCATATTACCTATAGTGTGCATCTTTGAATGTTATACATGACTCTCTTGAAGAGTTCTTTCAATATTAAATCATTTTCCATGCTTTAAGTTTGATTATTAGTGTATTAGCTATGGTATAAAGTCTCATGGTTGGAATTCTCTATGAGAAAATTGGTGTATTTCACACAAGTGCTACTTTATCTAGACATGTATCGTGATACTAGGATCAACGCATCACTATTACACACATTTTGAGAATGATTTTGGGTGATTTAACTTTATTTGACCACTTGGAGGCTTATTGAGGGAGTTTCCTAGCTCTTTTGCATGGCTTCATGCTTGGATTTCCCCTGTATGGTTTCATGCTTGGATTAGGGGCATTTTGAGGTATATCATGGTTTTCCTTGGAGCTCCCTTCTTCCAAGCACATATTTTGAGGCAATCATCTTAATAATATTATTTTATGGTTGGAAGAGGTTGGCACACTTTATTTGAGGGTGCAACCTCCTTGGATTAGGTGTGATGGATTGGAATTGATGATATGAACTGTAACCACATTTCCACACTTCACTATGGTGTCCTCTTCCTTAGGATTATTATATCATTTGCTTAAGGAAGTTATAACAACCCTTTCACACTCCTTGGAACACCCTTGAGTGATTTCAAGTTAGTTTCTTGGCTTTGTCATGAAAGAGGTTAGGATGGAACACTTCACAAAGGCGTTTCATATACTCCATGACTATTTTATTATTTTCCTTGTTAAATTTGTTATTCTTGCACAAGGTTGACTCCCCATTCTTTGTGCACATGGGATGTTAGTTACACATAGGGGGATGTGACAAAAATTTGGTTAAAAGATTGCCCTACATCTAAGGGGTTGAATGAATCCACACATGCCACTAAAGAGAGGTTTGTTGCATATTCATGGAGGACTTACCACATGCTTGGTCAACTACAATTCGTCCACCTAGAGCCATGTTGACATGCACGAGAGCTTTGACTTTAAGGATGCACATGTGAGATGATTTGTTTACCATTGTTGAGTGTTATTACTTTGTCGAACCACTCATGTGATGGGATGAACACACACACACAATAATTAATGAAGATACACATGACCTAACTAAGGGGCATGGCTATTCAACCAAATGACGAATCAATGGATATGCATACCATTAGAATGGTTATTGTAAACCATATTATACCATTCAATCATTTATAAAATATAGTTATTTGTCCTATATGGATTTATGTTTATTTTCCTTCTTATGTTGGATATTTGAAAGTAAATGATGTTCATTTCATTGATATCATAGTTGTCTATTGATCCACCCTTTGGTCGCACTCTATTCAGACCTTATCTGATTTGGACATTGGCCATATATTCACTAAAGTTTCTATGTCTATGTGTTCAATCACAATTAGGTTGTTGGTCATTAAAAATTTAGAATTTCTCTTGAAGAAAAAATAACTCCACTAAAAAGAAAATTAGATGAATCACAATACTAGTCTACCCTTCAACATTTTAAAAAGAAGGTATTGTCTTAGCTAATCAAGGAAAAAATCATCGCAAGGAATCAATGTCGAGTTGATGGGAATCATTTTCAAGTTGATGTAAGAATATAACCTAGCATGAAAGCAATCATTTTGACCTCCAATCAACGGGTCACCATTACAAGAGATTAGAAGTGTCGAGAAAAGATAATTATGTTGCTAAATGTTATATACAGATTAACAATTTCAATGGAAAAAATTCAAATAGTATCATTACATAAAATTATACTTTGACAACAATAACTTTATAATCATCATTTTCATTATAGCATATACGAAAGTAGAACTTTGAAAATTAATTAATATTCTACTAGCCTAAAATAGTTGAGATGACCTACAAAAGCTAATTGCCTTGGGAAGCAGCTGCTGACAAGTCACAACAACAATAATTAATTGTGGTACTTCGCAATTTTACATACATAAGGAACTGGTAAAAGGAATGATTTGAAATGGAAATTTACATCGTCGTTTGCAGTCATGTTGTCATCATTGTAGTTAGAAATATGACTAAATATAATTTAAAGCCACCATTTGTAGCGGTGTTGTATTCATTACAGTTAGAAGTATGAGTCAACTTCCATATTTTTAGAAGAATATAATAAGAGATTGTTACCCTTCAAATGAAGGGTACACCCCTTCAAATAGGTGCATTAAGACAAAATGTGTAGATGGCAACTCAAAAGACTTAATTAGAGAATGATTAAAAAAGTAATTTCAACGTATAATAAAAATATACATTAAAAATATTAAAAAAAAATTACAAAAACCTTAAATCAAGTTATATATATATATATATATATATATATTCTATTAAAAAAAATTAAATGACATATTTAACCATAACCACTTTATCAAAGAGATTGTAAAGCTTAAAAAGATCATCATAAATTTACAACAGTGGGTATTTTGCATTTAGTACACTAAATTGTTATTAAATAAATAAATCAAAGAATATGTAAAACTATGAATCAAGAATAATTCTATATATTTGAAACAATAATTTTATATTTGTGACAAAATGTCATTATAAGGTGTATGGATCTTAGAAGTTTAAAGATGTTTTTTAATTATTGTCAAAGGTTATTTAAAATAAAGAATTGAAAAGAGACATATAAAAGAAAAAATATGCATTACAAAAAATGGAAGACAAATTAGCGAAACAAGAAAAATATAAAGTTCTCGAGATTATAATTGACAAAGAATTATAGAAAAAAATGAAAAAAGATATTGCATTAAAAAGTCATTGCCAAAAGTTGTTTTAACAAATAAAAAGGTCAAAGGATAAGAATCAATGCATTCAAAAGTTAAACAAAAAGAATGAAGATCTTAATAAGAAGTTATCAAAACAAGATGAAAAAAGTTCCTACATAAAGGATATTAACTAGGAGTTGGTGGAATGAATTCAAAAGTTAAAAAGAAAAAAGTCTAGAGAATCAAGATATTTAAAATGAAGTCAACAAATTAGAAAATGAGGAAGAACTCCCATACGTAAAGGCTCATAATAAAATATTACACAAATTGAGAAGCTACGAGTGACAACACGACATTGCAAAAAGAGTTAGAGCAACTTACCAACAAGAAACAAGTGATTGATAAAGAAAATACAACTAATCCATTTGAAATGGAGCAGTCTTTAGACATAATCATTAAATCCATAGAAACAAGAATCAATATACATCCAATTGACATCACAAATTTTAATGATGCAAGTCCAATTAAAGAAAGAATATCTTCGGATGTTAAAGTACAAATGATGGAAAATCCAAGTGTCTTTACTAATAAATATTCAATGATCAACAAAGCAATATTATTGCATGAAGAAGACATCATAAGAAAAGTGAATTAGGAAAACACTACATCTATGATAGGAAAAATCATGTTACAAGGATACATCAATGACATCCTAATCACATGTCAAGCTGACACCTTAACCAATCATTGTATCAACATTCATGAAAGAAATTGACCTATATTTCAAAGAATATCAATACGACTATAATTGGGTCTTAAAGTATAAGCCATCGTGGGAATAACAATAGTTCTTCCCAAGAACCCTATGAATGCATAGCCCCATAAAATATCAAAATAGGATGAGAAAATGATTTCACAACTCCACAATTATGTTCAATGTTTAGAAGATCATATCAACTTGTATAATTAACTACCACAACTATAAAAACAAAGAATCATGAGAAGACATTACAAGTAGAAACACGAGAGAAGTATTTTCCATAGATATGCTTTTAGGGAAAAGCATTATGAAGGAGGCAATGTAATAAACACACATATATTAAAGAGACATGTGACTTAACTAAGGAGGATGACTTTTCAACCATGTGACCAATCGATGTGTATATATATCATCATTGTGGTCATTGTAAATCATATTCTATCAGTTAATCATTTATATAATATATTCATTTTACTTTATTTATATTTATTACTATTCATCTTATATTGGATATTCACATGTAAATGAACTTTGTTTATTTTATGTAAAGAGTGTGCCCTACCTTCTTGGTTATTTTAGGAGGTTTTTCTAACCAACTCTATTTGAATCTATTGTCATTGAATCTTCTTGAGTTAGTTACATGAGAGAACTATTATATTGTTTCCCTTGGGTTTGAGGATGATTATTTTATTGTTTCTCCTAGAAAAGTAGATCTCAACAACTCATTGCTACTTCTGGTAAGGAGTTTGTTGAGGAGATTAGAAATGAAATATTTTATTGTACTCCTTATAGAACTAATGGATCTAAGAAAACAATTACTTGTTTATTGTATGAGGGCTTGAGCTCAAACCGATAAAAGGGTTTACTCACTCCATTTAAAAGGGGGAATGGTTTTGATAGAGACAATAATAGTTGAATGGTGACAATGGAGTATTTGGTGTTGGTGTTGGAACCTCATAGCTAATTTGTCATGATTGATTTTCCTGATGGAGGTTTACACGTGAATGGATAAAAAAAATTGGTACTCATATTTTTGCATTTGAAGTATATTTTTGTGATTTATGTTGCATTTAGCTCTTCCCATCTATGCTTAAATGTATTGTTTTATTATCGTTTATTTATTAGATAGTGCTTGGAATACATAATTTTTTGTGGTGGCGTTTCCTTTCACCTATTAAATCTAGGTTGTTTTATGTGATTTGACCCCTAGTAAAATTTAACATGATAAAGAATAAAGGTTGTTGGTTGTAAGTTCATGATTTGGTTACTAACCTCATGGTTTGTACAAGAAGAGTCCTCACATACTTTCCACCCTATGATCCATATACTCAATGAACTTAACATTGGTCTTGATTCTATCATCACCCATCCTTTATAATCTATCATCTAAAAATATGTTATGTTAGAGTAAACTTCTTAGTCTCACCTTGAGGGTTTATGATATAACTTTAGTAATGCTATTCCTAGGGAATCCTCCCTTATGTGAGAGTCTAAGTCACAAGGCTCAGGTTCGACAACCATTAAATTCGATTCTGGTTGGAATTTTGCAATGAGGTTCACCATATATATATATAAACGAAAATGAGTAAGAATCGTGATCAATAAACATATATGACTCATGAGTAACTTAATCATGATAAAATCCAATTATCAACGCTCTTATTAAAATTTGAACATATATTGGAATTGTGATTGTGAATTGCCAAAAAAATTAAGTATAACGTATTCTTTCAAACTTCAAGATTTAAAAGGATGTCCACTATGTCAAATACTTATAATCCCTAAAAAGAATTCACAAAAATTAAAGCATGTTCAACATTGGAACATATAATGCATTATGCAATTGAAAAATGAAATAGAACATAGTCTTCAAATTTCAAAATTTAAAAGGAAATCCCTAGTGTCAAATGGTTATAACCCTAAAATTGTTTACAAAATTTAAAATATAGTTAGCATTTATATTCTTGTGGCTTACTAGTAACACCATAAATCTCTAAATCATCAAGAGAACATGGGGTAGCAAAGGCACTAGAATTGTGATCATCATATTCATCAATAAGTGGAACTATACCATCAGTAGGCTCATCATTGATGTCATCATTAGTGCCAAGATTAGCTTCGTCTACACTTGTAATAGGCTCAAACCACATATCAAATGAACTAGATGAATCTTTTGCCACATTGCTTAAGGCCAATTGCAAATTATTGAGAACCGTAAACAAAGTATTCCAACCCTGTCGGTAATAATTTGTTTATTTTCTTGGATTGGATATGTTTAAAGCTACTCCAATTCCTTTCACACAAAGAGGCACTCAATCCCTAGCTCAAAACACAAATTTCAAAATGTTGTGATTCAAGTGAGTTTGGTCTATAAAATTTCGACCATCTTCCTAAAGGAATATTGACCATATCATGTATGTTGCATGCAAAGGGTTATCCAATATCTTTCATCTTTCACCTATTACCTCCCATATTTGCATGTACTCATTTTCCACATTGTTAAAGGATTGCATCTATTACCTCCCATATTTCCATGTACTCATTTTTCACATTGTTAAAGGATTTTACAATAGCTTCCTTATAACAAGCCATGCCCTCATAAACAAAACTCGTAGTAGTGTCACTATCAAACATTTGAAACATTAACAATTGGTTCACATACTTCTAAAACCTTCAAAACACTTTCTCAAAAAGTAAGCATTGCCTAAGATGATTTCTTATGAATCCTTCCCTTTAGATTATTTTTAAAGGTGAGAGTTTTCCCACTCAGTGTTGCGTATAACACCTCTTATACTTATATTTTTTTAATGTTATGAGATTTGAGATACAGATCTGAACACTAACTGTTGCTGCAAATTAAATGAAATTTCTGATATGAAATTACAAACACTCAGTGCAACTTCAGACGAGGTAATTCAAGTATTTTGCTGGAAAATTTGTTGGCATGGGAGTAGGCAGGGGAAAGCAACCAAAGGTAAGTTTCAGAACAGTGAATTCATATCCCATAAAAAATTTAGATCGGGGATCACTAAGGTTTCAATGTCCGCTATGCGGAAATTTAATCTCCCGCTTCTGGGTCACCCAACGTTGAAACTAGGGAATTTATTTAGTCCTTTCGACCAGGGGCTTGGGAAAAGGCACAGAGGTGTTGTCTGAAATTTATATATCATCAAATAAGGTTCAAGATAGTTTGGAACAATTATGGAGCAGATTGAAGAATTTAGGAGTGAATTGGGGTTTTTAGGCAATTTTGGACTACAGAAGTCTTGCGCGATGGAGGCTCCCAAAACACTATACGACCTCAACGAATTTTTGATCTAGAAGTATGTATGGGTAGATGGGTCTGTCAGTGACACACAACAACTTACATAATAAAAAATGACTAAATACAATTCTTTGAATTGAAAGAACAACTAGACTAGTCAAATTTAACTAGTAATCTAGCTAGGGAGTGTAAGTAAGCTTGAAATTCGCAATAGAACTGTATTAGACCTGATAAATGCATTTGACAACACCTAATACATCTTGTTAAAACATATTAAACCATCCAAACTCATGAGCTCTAGTCTTGGCTCAATTATTACTGCACTAGAATGCTCAAATCCCTCATTTCAATGACTAGTTAAGCTTATACATGGAAAATTGAGTATGAAAACTTAATGAATAGAATTATTGTGACCTGATAGAGATAAATAACCGTATTTATCAGTTGATACACATCAGAAATAAATAGATTGACTGGCCATTACATCAGAGGACTCAATGATGGGAAGGAGGCCCAAAATTAGACATGAGAGAGAATGAGAGCGTAGGTGAAGCTTGGGCTTCACTAGAGCTCGACTTGACTGAGATTGAGGTTGCAAAAGATGACTAATAAGACTTCACTAGCTGAACATTATGTGCTCCATACCTACAAAAAGAAGGGAATGGGAATGTGAGAGTAGGGAAGGAAAGGTTTGGGGCTCATCTCCCAAAGCTCCGAGGTGCATCACTCCGACAACTATGCTTCACAAAAGCATGTACCAATAATTCATCAACCAAACCTTGTGAATGAGCTCAAATTGATCTTTAATAGATCTTTGGGTAACTTGTTTAGCAAGTAGAGGCAAATGGTGACCCGCGAGAGCAAGTCACCCACCTAGAAGCCTTAACCCTAGCCACATATGCGCCCTCCTTGAGTAAATTGGAATGTAGGACCATGTGGATATGTTTCCCTGTCCAAGTCATCCCTCTGACTTGGCAACTGCTCTCTCCTTAGTCAAATAGTTGTTTGTTTTATTCCTGACAAATTTATGCTTTTCCCTGCTTTTGAGACTGAGTTTCCATAAGGAAACTGCACCCTCATTTGCCAAAACTTTCCTGCTTTTGTCTTTGGATGCTTTTCTGTGACTTTTAGGGACTTTCCCTTGTCCTCCTTGACTGCTTTTGTCATATAGTTTCCCATTTTTTTACCTTGACAAGTTGACTTTCCCAATGTGCCTCCCTGACATGGCAAGCGCATTTCCACATCATTAAATTGCGTAATAAATAAAATGATGAATAAAAATTAAATACCTGCCTCAATAATAATTATTAGCAAAATTTCCTTAGGATGAATAATTAATGTCAATTTGAACCCCTAAGAGTTTAATCATGGTCAATACTTTGATGATTAAGATTGAGGGGGCATGACAGTCCTCCCACGCCAAATCTGCTTGTCCTCAAGCAGAAGCAAAGCAGGGTGCTGCAAGATCTACTCACCCTTCCAAGTAGCATATTCACTGGGTAAACCTTTCCACTGTATCATATATTCCTTAATTGTTCTGTTCCTTAATTTCCTTTCTGTTCCCATCAACACTTTCTTTGGTACTAAGAACAAATGGCCTTCATCATCCAGAGGTGGCAGTTTTTAGAAGCTACTATATGTTGGCCAACTGCTTTCTTCAGAAAAGACACATGAAAAAAATTATGGATTTTGCTTTCTACTGGCAATTCCAATTCGTAGGCCACTTCACCAACTTTTCTGATAATCTTGTAGGGTCCATAAAATCTTGGTTGAAGTTTTTCAGCCCCTTTCTTCTTCAAAGAAGACTGTCTGTAAGGTTGCAACCTTAGGTACACTAAGTCTTCTACTTGGAACACTCTGTCTATTCTGTGCCTATATGCATACACCTTTTGTTGGTTATGTGCCATCTGCAGATTGTCTTTCAGTGCCCTTAAAATATCTTGGTTTTCCTGCAAGCAATCTTTAGCTTTTTGTGCCCTGTAGTCTCCAAACATTAAGTTTGCAAAATTTGGAGCTTCATACCCATACAAGGCCATAAAGGGGGTCATTCTGATAGAAAGATGAAATGTGGTGTTATAATAGAACTCACCCAGGTGGAGCCAAGTTGCCCAAGCTCCTTGTTGTCCCGTAACATAGTTATAGAGGTACCCTTCAAGCCATTGATTCATCCTTTCAGTTTGTCCATCTGTCTGGGGGTGATATCTTGTGCTCATGTTCAGGTTTGTTCCAACCAGACCAAACAATGCTTGCCAAAAAGCACTAGTGAACTTACTATCTCTGTCACTGATTATAATTCTGGGTAGTCCATGCAGCTTAAAAATATCCTGGAAGAATAGAGCAACAACCTCACTAGCTGAAATAGTGGATGTTACTGCAAAAAATGTGCATATTTTGTCAACCTATCCACCACCACATAAATATTGTCTTTCCCTTGTGACTTTGGCAGCCCCATGATAAAGTCCATGGATACACTTTCCCATTTCTGATCTGGAATAGGAAGAGGCTGGAGAAGTCCAACAGGGTGGGTGTGCTCCACTTTGTTCTGTTGACATGCAAAACATTCCTTCACATGCATGAGAACATCATCTTTAAGGCCCTTCTAAGTAAATCTTTCCCTTACCTTCCAGTGAGTCTTCACAAAATCAGGGTGACCAGCCACTGGTGCATCATGTGCAACTTCCAAAATCTTCCTCTTTAGTGTAGATCCGAGCAATAAGAAAATTTTGTTTTTGTAGTAGACGAGGTCATCATGAACTTTGTACTCTTCATTCTAGTTTACCCCATCCAAAACTTCACACGCAAACTGATCTTTAGAATATTCAGTGGCCAACTAGACATTCCATTCATTTAACATTTGCGACATAGAGAATGTGGGATTACGGGAGAGTGCATCAGCCACAACATTCATTTTCCCTTTTTTATACTCAATGTCAAAATCATAGGACTAAACTTTACTCACCCATTTTTGCTGCCTGTCATTGAGTTCCTTTTGGGTAAGGAAGTGTTTAAGACTATTGTGATCCGTCTTCACAATGAATTTACCTCTCACCAAGTACTGTCGGAATTTGGCGAATGCATGCATAATGGCTAGCATCTCCTTATCATATATGGGAAACAACCTTTCATGTTGTTGTAACTTTCTGCTCTCAAATGCAATAGGGTTTCTATCTTGCATCAGAACAACTCCAATGCCTACACCAGAAGCATCACATTCCAGCACAAAAGGTTTGGAAAAATTAGGCAAGGCAAGTACTGGACAATTGCTCATTATCTCTTTTATTTTTTGGAAAGCTTTTTTAGCCTCCTCACTCCAACTAAATGTGCCCTTTTTAGTCATATTTGTCAAGGGTGTAGTGTATTGGGAGTATCCTTTGACAAATCTGCGGTAGTAGTTACAAAGGCCAATGAAGCCTCTCAGTTATGTGAGGTTCCTTGGGCTTGCCCATTCCAAAATGGCCTTTATTTTTTCTGGGTCCACCTTGACCTCTTCTTGGCAGATCACACGGCCAAGATATAGCGATTCTGTCATGCCAAACTCACACTTAGACATCTTGGAGAAAAAGGACAGATTTGCAAGCATAGTGAGTACCTCCTCCAAGTGGTGCAAGTGCTCCTCCCATGTCATACTGTAGATCAAAATGTCATAAAAATAAACAAGGACATACTTACAGAGTTGCTTGTTGAACACCTTGTTCATGCATGTTTGGAAGGTTGTTGGTGCATTAGTCAAGCCAAATAGCATGACCAAAAACTCAAAGTGGCCAAAATGACAAAGGAAGGCTATCTTTTGTATGTCTTCCTCCCTCATTATGATTTGATGGTAACCTGACCGGAGATCTATTTTGGAGAAGAATTTGGCTCCATGCAGCTCATCAATGCGAGGAATTGAATATCGGTTCTTTGTCGTCTTCTTGTTCAAGGCTCGGTAATCTATGCACATTTTGAGTGTCCCATCCTTCTTTTTCACCAGAACCATTGAAGAAGCAAAAGTAACGGAGCTTGGTATGATGAGGCCCAACTCAAGGAGCTCCTTGATGGCCTTCTCAATTTCATCCTTGAATCTCTTTGGATGCTTATAGGGGTGGAATTTTATTGGAAGTGTACCAGCTTCCAACTCAATTATGTGTTCAATGCCACAGTCAGGTGGCCTGCCATGTGGAAGGTCTTCAAAAACCCTCTTGTGCTTGTGTAACATTTTTTTTATATCTTTGGGTCGAGAGGAAACCTTGGCAATAGTTCCCTCGATGGTGATCTAGAATTCAACAACCCATTCAATGTCCTCATGCCTCATGACAGATTTCATACTTTTGGAAGAAATTACTTGGCTTGGATAAGTATCCATGCCTTTCAATACCACTGGTTTCCTTCAGCATCCTTGAAACTTATCTGGGGATATATGGTTATTCACAGAGTGCTCTCCAACATAGTACAACCATTGAAACCCCAACACCATGTTGGTGTATGCCACATTTACAACATAAAAGTTGTCTTTCATAGTGTAGTCACCGATATTTACTTGCAGATTTGGAATCCATCGATTGCATTCCATGGTATGGTTACCCTAAATGACCACAGTGAATCCTTCAAAGGACTCAGTCGGTAACTTTCTCCTCTCCACCAGGGCTGAATCAATAAAAGTATGGGTGGCACCCCCATCAACAAGGACTGTGATTTTCTGGCCTTGCAGTACTCCTTTCAGTCTTAAAGTATGGAACCGGGGTAATCCATTGAGTATTGCAATTTTGTTGCTTGTTTGATGGAGCTATTCCTCTTCTTCAACAGTTTCATAGTCTCCATCAACCATCTTAGCTTCTTCCACCACCTCTTCATCACTTTCAGAGAATACTTCAATATAGTGTTCTTTTCCCTTCACACACTTGTGACTCGGAGCTCAAGGTTCTTGGCAAGAAAAACAAAGATTTTTCCTCCTCAATTCATCCTGATCCTTGTAGGAGTAATCTGTCTTTCCAGGGGCAGGAAATTTCCTGACAAGAGGTCTTTGATTCTGAAATCTAGGAGGCATACAAGGTCTGGGAGGATACTTGGTCCTCAGAATTGCATCCTGTAGGTCTCTAGCTCTGCTCACTGTTTCCTATAGAGTGATGGGTCGGTAAGCTTTCACCAAGTCCTTCAAAGGTTCCACCAGTCCTTCTGTAATCAAAAGGATCAGCCTTGATTCTGATATATCAGTGACCATTACAACCACCTTTTGGAACTCCGAGATGTATGCTTATGGAGTTCCAACTTGTCTAATGTGTGCCAAATCTCGAAAAGAGATATAAGGATCTCTCTGGTCAAACCTTTTTGTTAATTTTTTGGTGAACTCCTCGTAGGTGACTACTTGATCATGTCCTAAGGTTTTCATGCCATGAAACCACTAGTCATTGGCCTCTCCATCAAGATATAGGGCTTCCAACTTGATGGCATCCCTTTCTGCCATAGGATTCAATTGAAAATATGTATTCATTTTCTGAATCCAAGAGCTCACTGAGCAATTAGAAGTGCCATCAAAATATGGCAAGGTGATTTTCCCAATGGCATTCTTTAATTCATAATTCTGATATGGCTGCCTGGGAGCTCCTCTTGGCTTCCCCCTAAATTGAGTCTCACAGAAATATTTGAATGGCAGAGCCCTTTTGCATTCTTCACTCTGTGATTGATAAACATAAAACTCCTCCTCCCATGTAGCAATTGTTTCAGCATGTGCTTCATGGTCTTCCTTTGGGATCTCTACAAATTTGGGCATAGTAGGTCAGGGCTGCAACTTTGGTTCATCTCTATACTCTAGAGGCCTATTCTCAGGCCCAATCTTGGAGAAAATAGACCCACCCATGACCTTTCTTTCTTCACATTGGGAACCAATGTTGCTCCCTTCTCCATTTTTAACTCCCAGCTGTTTAGCTAAGAATTCTTTGGTTTCTTGACCAGATTGTATGATGTTAGTTGAAATGTCTTGTAGACCTTTCAACATGTTCTTCACAAAGTTCCTGAACTAATCTTTCTCATTCCTCTCTTCATGGAATCTTTCATCCACAGATTGAACTTCCTCCTCTTGAGGGATCTTTCTTTGGTATTAGAATTATATTTTGGACCCATTGATGAATATCAAGAGCAGGTATGGGAGACCATGCTTTGATACCACTGTAATGTTCTGAGATCTGAGATACAGATCTGAACACTAACTATTGCTGCAAATTAAATAAAATTTCTGATATGAAATTACAAACACTCGATGAAACTTTAGACTAGGTAATTCAAGGTGTTTTGCTGGGGAATTTGTAGGCATGGGAGTAAGCAAGGGAAAGCAACCAAAGGTAAGTTTCAGAACAGTGAATTCATTTCCCCTAACACATTTAGATCTGGGACCATTAAGGTTTCGGATTCCTCTATGCGGAAACTTAAACCCCCGCTTCTGGGTCACTCAACCGTGAAACTAGAGAAATTTATTCAGTCATTTCGACCAAAGGCTTAGAGAAAGACACATAGGTGTTGTTTGAAATTTATGTATCATCAAATAAGGTTAAGGATAGTTTGGGATAGTTCTTGCCTAGATTGAAGAGTTTAGGAGTGAATTGGTGTTTTTAGGCAATTTTGGATTATGGAAGTCCTACGCAATGGAGGCTCCCAAAAGACCGTACGACCTCAACGAATTTCTGATCTGGAAGTATGTATGGGCAGGTGGGTCTGTCAGTGACACACAACAACTTACAAAATCGAAAATGACTGAATATAACTCTCTAAATTGAAAGAACAACTAGACTAGTCAAATTTAACTAGTAATCTAGCTAGGGTGTGTAAGTAAGCTTGGCATTCGTAACAAAACTGTATTAGACCTGATAAATGTATTTGACATAACCTAATACATAATATTACAACATATTAAATCATCCAAACTCATGCCCATGAACAAGGCTCAATTATTACTGCACTAGAATGCTCGAATCCATCATTTCAATGACTAGTTAAGCTATACATGGAAAACTGAGTATGCAAACTTAATGAACAGAATTAAAGCGACTTGATTGAGATAAATAACAATATTTTTCAGCTGATACACATCATAAATACATAGATTGACTGACCATTACATCAGAGGACTCAAAATGATGGGCAGGAGGCCCAAAATTAGACATGAGAGAGACTAAGAACGTAGGTAAAGCTTGGGCTTCACTGGAGCTCGAATTCACTGAGATCGAGGCTGCAAAAGGTAACTGATAAGACTTCACTGGCTGAACATTATGCGCTCCATACCTGCAAAGAGAAGGGAATGGGAATGGAAGAGTGGGGAAGGAAATGTTTGGGGCTCATCTCCCAAAGCTCTGAGGTGCACCACTTAGACAACTATGCTTCACATAAGCATGTACCAATAATTCATCAACCAAACCGTGTGAATGAGCTCGAATTGTTCTTTAATAGAACTTTGGGTGACCTGTTTAGCAAGTAGAGGCAAATGGTGACCCGCAAGAGCAAGTCAACCACCTAAAAGCCCTAACCCTAGCCACATATGTGCCCTCCTTGAGCAAACTGGAATGTAGGACCATGTGGAGATGTTTCTCTGTCTATGTCATCCCTCTGACTTAGCAATTGCGCCCTCCTTAGTCAAATAGTTGTTGCTTTTATTCCTGGCAAATTTATGTTTTTCCCTGCTTTTGAGATCAAGTCTCCATAAGGAAATTGCAGCCTCCTTTGCCAAAACTTTTCTGCTTTTGTCCTGACAGTTTTTCTGAGTCTCCAAGAAGAATTTGCGCCCTCCTTTGCCAAAACTTTCTGGCTTTTGTCCCTGGCTATTTTTCTGTGGCTTTTAGGCACTTTCTCTTTTCCTCCCTGACTGCTTTTGTCATAGGGTTTCCCATTTTTTTACCTTGGCAAGTTGACTTTCCCAATGCACCTCCCTGACAGGGAAAACTCATTTCCACATCATTAAATCGCATAATAAATAATACTGATGAATACAAATTAAATACATGCCTCAATAATAATTATTAGCAAAATTTTCCTCGGATGAAAATTAATGTCAATTTGAACTCCTAGGAGTTTGAGTATGGTCAACACTTCGATGATCAAGATTGAGGAGACATGACACTTTTCCTTGAGAGTAATGTAATATGTGACAAATATGGTGGTATCACATTGCCGTAGAAGCTCTCTAAATGCTTGCTTCCTATACAAGCTCAATTTGAAATGATGTTTACAATGAAGGGAAAAATGTGTTTCCCCTTCCACTTTCAAACTACATCATTAATCCATGGATACTTTGTTAAATCATGCAACAACAAGTCAAGGCAATGAGTAGAACAAGAGGTATAGTAGAGTTTTTTGCACTTATCCATTATCATCTTTCTAGATCCAAAAACAATTTGAGGCATTGTTAGTGATGACTTGACCACATCTCATTCCCCAACTTCAAGAACAGTGTAAAATCTTGAGATGTATTTAGAAATCTTCGTGTGCCCTGATGCATGAACCACCTTCAAATATAATAGTCCTTTAGGGTAGTAAACCAACACATTAATTAGCATCCTATGACACATATCTGACCAACCACCTGATAAAATCCATGTTCCTTTCCAAAACTCTTTGATCTTAATCAATCTATTTGTCAGCCTTTCTTTTGACTTCTTGAGAAGAGTGGTCATATTAGAACTAAAATGTACACATACTTTTCCAAAATCTGTAATCTTCCTAAATTTATTAATAAAGTAAGGGCTCTTGGCCATATTAAATGGGATAGCAAATTCAGAAAACATGTTAGCCATAACATCATCAACGTCTTTCTTTTGTATGGGCTTCCAAAGAGATTTTAATGTTGCTGTCTCTCTTGATTTTCATAACTAAGATGAACTTCTGATTCCAGCCATGCTTGAAGAAAATGAGAATGGATTGTAATTAATTGAACTTTTTGTTTGAATACATTGTGTTTTGTTTTCATTCACGTGCTTAGCCTTTTTTATTCTAACATAATCTTTTTCAAATATCTCCTCGAGTTCTGCCAACAACCCTGGGCAGCCATCAACACCACCTCCTCTACCATTACGAATTGAAAGTAAGTGATCTATCACTCTTGTTAAAGACAACAAATTCAGTTTTACATAATTTGCATTTTAGATGTTTATCCACATGTTTCCATCCTTTTGTTGTTGATTTTCGAGGTGCCATGGAAAATGTTCTTGCATTGTTTGTTTTCATAAATCGTGTTTAGAATTTGTTTCTAATTTGCAAGTTTTATTTGTTTCCTTATGCTCATATGTTAATGTTTAAACTATACAATCACACTGTAAATTAATAATTTATTGACTAATCAGTGAATGTAAATAGTAAACCACTATCTAGACACTAAATAATCTATATAAAAAATTAGTGCAAAATTATAAAAACAAAATAAATCCTACATCCATGGAGCTTGGAGATTGGAGGTTGACCACAAGTGACAGGTCCACAACAATGGATTATGGTGGTAGCCTGCAAGCTTGCACAATGGCACTGAAATTATGAAATACAAAAATTACAAACTCTTAACTCCAGTCTATGTCTCCCCCATGTTTGGTCGACGATGGGTTGGGTTGTGAGTCACCCGATGGATACCAAGCACATAGAGGAATTCAGGTGAAGAGTGTTATTCGTGCAGTGACTAGTCTGCAAAGGGTTACGCACGACAAAAGTTAAAACCCTTTAAAAATTTCTTGACAGATCCACGTCCCGTGGTCTATGGGGAGTTGGAAACTGGAGGTTTCACTTCTCAGTTGCAGTAGACTTGCAAGGTCGAGCCTCAGATTCACATATGGTCCTAATGCGACAATCAATTGTGATCAATCTACTACTAATCGTTGAAGGTTGAGGTTCCAATCTGTGATTTCCAAATGAACAGCGCCAGCATCGGGGGGTTGAGGGTTTAAGAGTCGACTGCATGATGAAGGAGTTAGGTCGAGTCTTGAACTGTCGACGGAGCGATGAAGAGTGTAAATGGTCAGCAATGATTGGAAAGTGTTAGGTTTGATGATCAAATTAAAAAAAAAATGAAAGTTGCTTCAAGATCATTTATGGATCGATATGGCATCTTCTTTGCCGAACAGGTTTGTCATGAGGGTTCACCTATTAGGTTCAACAAACCTGATCGAACCTTGAATTTTTTTTAAGGTTCACCAAATTTTCAACCTCAAGGTTGAAGTTCAGCAAACCCTGTGACTTAGGATAGAGGAGAGACAGTGAAGAAGAGGGTTGGTAAGGTGACAGTGGATTCCCTGTTAGTTACACTCAAGTCTTAACCTTGTGAATTAGGACTTCGGCACAGTGAGTGAATGTTTAAGCTGTAATACAATGTTTACCCAAAACAGAATTATTTTTAAGGAAACACATGTTTACATTTGTGCAACTTGATAATTGTATGGTCATTTATGCTTTAAGTGCTTGATGTTTCTTTCCTATTCAACAAAGACTTTATTTGAAAGGTTTTCCAATTCCTTGGGAGTTTCAAAAGGTAATTCAAAAGATTTTCCATATCTTTAAGGGGCTAAAATAATGATATCAAAGTTATTTAGTATAAGGGCATGAACTGTCTTTCCTTTGAGAAGTTATCATTTTTTGGTCGAATTCCATTATTTTGTATCTGTTCAACTTAGTTTGGCAAACAAAAAGAAAGCTTACTTATTAAGCATCAGATGATATCCAAATCAATCAGATTAAACATTTGGTGTATGCATGGCACAAATATTCATCCATACGCGTTTGCCGTTGGACAGGCCACCTGTCTAACACACCAAACATTTTGTTAAAAGTCATATACAAGAATTGCTTAGGCAAACTTCAAATCCTCTTTTTTCAACAAATTACTGCAGCTGATAATCACTCTTTTTATTTAGGAAAAAGAAAATGAATAGGAAAATCAAGGTCAGAGACCTTCGCTTTTATATTTCATCAAAATGACACATTGAGTGGTATACATTTGAAAAGACAGTCCTTGAAGGTTACATATTAATATGATATTTGACTGTATACACAAGTCTTTGTGGACAGATATTTTTTGTCCACTACTTCTTGATCCTTTTGAAATAGGGACGAGTACTATAAGGAAGGCTTTTATTATTTTATTTGGAAGAGACAACATGCTTCAGAAGTTATTGCCTTATCCAAACTATATAGTCAAAACCTTTATCTACAAACTTCTGCCAACTTCCGGACAGATTATTTTGTTTGGAAGGGTTCCAGTCAAATTGTCCCAGCTTCATGACCAAATTTTCACCAATTTGAGCAGCATAGCCTTCAGTGTTAGCATGGAAAATTTTCAGAGGACTGCGGCAATGAATTCCAGCACGGGTACGAGCATCAATAAGCTCTGTTATGGGATCATGCAGACCAAAATCATAGAAATGATCATAGAAAATTGTAGGCTGCATAATAATCCATATGATAGAAGTGTCAGTCTCCCAATAAATTCAATTTAATAGCTATATATTTCAACAGCACACTAGATAATAATAAGTTCATGATAGAAAAACAATGGAGAGATTAACTTATTGCAAAGTTTGCATGTCCATTTCCCTGCAAATTTCAAGACAGAGAATGTAATGAAGTCTAACACTGGAAATAGACTAGAGTAACTCACAGTTCCTGGGTGTGTAAGAATGTATGCATATCCTTGTGTAAGCTTATCACGAGGAAATGGCCAATGTCCCTGAAACATATCAATATCATGGATTAGCAGAAAATAAAAGATCACGAAGACAAAGAAACTCATAATCTAGTACTAAAATTTACAGGTGAGATGTGAACATTTTATATACATTGATAATTACTCAGGGGTTCACCGTGACTATGGCATGTTCATCTCTCTCTCTGATTAACTATAAAGGAAAAAAAGCTATACAATCTTCACTATACTAAAACAACTGTTCTCATATTTTGTGATAAACAGCACTAATATCTTGGCATGTTTATTTGTTCCCTGATTATAATCGTATTCCTCGTCCAGATTGACATTATAGAAATTGAATACCGTGCAATAAGTTTTAGTCATAACAATAGCATCCATCTTGAATACTATTGCCAAAGCAAAGTTTCAGACAGATTCTGACCTCAATTAAAAAATGATATACAAAGCCCAAGCAACTGAAACAGTAGTCTCAATTAAAAAATGAACTTCAAAGCCCGAGAAAATGATGTGTCACTGGCCTTGTGCTGTGAATGCTTTTGATGAGATAACCATAATCATTGGGATTCAAAAACTATTTTTTTAGTTCTCTCAATGAGATAAAAGAATCATATGGTTGAATTTATAGCATGCCAAACATATGATGATTTACCTTTTCTCGAGGAGTTTTATATCTCATATGTACTGTCCTTGTACATATCATATGTTAGAGTATTTCCATTTAAAAAGTCTGCCAGAAAATTTACTAGATGTTTGATTGAGTAACCGGTGGAATTGTTCTTTCCTGCCTGTCAGTTCCACTGCTTTTAGAGTTTTCAAGTAAACTATTCTAGGCTAAGCTCGCATGGCAGGGGATGCAATTGCTAACTGATGTGGACATGTTGAACCATTGTGTATTTGCAAATATTCATCCATAATGAATCCTTTGTGAATCTGGATACAAATCTGGCTAGCTGCCACTATAACCCAAGAGTATATCCAATAGCATTCAAACCAATATACCAATAACTAGTGACTTAGCAAGGGCCAAGACATCATGGGGAAAACCCAAAGTGGAACCTCTATCCTAGGGGTTTCCTACCCTTCTAGCCTTGTGAAAATTGGGCCAAATGTTTCATTGAGGTTTGAGCTCCATCTGCTGCTAGTAGAGCTCATGCTCCATTGAACCCTATTTTAGCAGGACAACAAGCCCAAGAGAAGAAATACCCTTTGTGGAGGTATGTGACTAGGAAAGAAGGGCCTGGGGCAAAGCTAGGTGGGGGAGGCAATGTGTCTTGGACTTGCAATTTTTGCAAGAATGACTTCAAGAGCACATCCGAATTAAGGGCCATTTGTTGGGCCTTCCTAATTGTGGGATTTCTTCATGTAAAGGTGTGAGTGTTATCCAAAGGAAAGAAATGGGAAAGGAGGATCAAGAAGGATTAGGGAATGTAGCAGCAGCAAGCAAGGAAAAGGATGAGGATCCTCTTCCATTCTTAAGGAAACCCTCTACAATTCGGCCTCCATTTCCACCTAGCAGAGGTCATACACATCCAGCAAAAAAGAGGCCATCTTCAAGTGGTCTTGGTCCAATGGACAAGATTTTCCAACAAGAGGCATGAGAAGAGGTAGACCTCACCATTGCATTCTTTTTCTACCTCAACTTCATCTAATTCAATGTTGCACGGTCACCATTGTTTTTTGAGATGTGTCGAAGTCTCAGTGAATGAGCTCCATCTGGTTATGTGCCTCCTGGTTCGGAGAAGCTTAGAACCACATTGTTGGTTAAGGCAAGGAAGGAGGTGGACAACATTCTTGAGCCAATTAGAGCAACATGGCCCTCATCTGGAGTGAGTATTTTTTCCGATGGATGGACGGATCGAGCACGCCATCCACTCATCAATTTCATGGTATCTTCCCAAAACGGACCAGTGTTCTTGAAAGCGGTGGATGCTCTTGGGAAATACAAGGATGCACATTTTATGGGTGAGTTATTCATCAAAACCATTGAAGAAGTAGGTGTTGATTCTTGTGTACAAATCATCACGGACAATGCACCTGTTTGCAAGGCCACTGACATGATTGTGGAAACTAAATATCCACAGGTATTTTCATTTAACACCTTTCATTGTTAATGATTTGAGTTGTTAACTTGTTAGTGTTGTAGAGTCATTTACACTTGTATTTTTTTCTCTTACAGGTTTTTTGGACACCTTGCATTGTCCATTCCTTGAACTTAGCACTCAAATCCATTTCTTTAGATGTGACATGGATTGGCAACATTATTGAGGATGCACGCCATATCTGTAACTTTGTACAAAACCATACAAATGCCCTCACCATCTGCAAAGAGTACACACATCTTTCATTGCTGAAGATTGCAGATACTCGGTTTGCTTCCTCATTCATCGTGCTCAAGAGGTTGAGGGAGGTCAAAACCGCTCTTGGGTCCATGGTGATTTCAGAGTATTGGTCCTTCTGGAGAAAGACGGATCAAAGTGCTTCAAAAAAGGTGAAGGACATAGTATTGGATGATGTTTGGTGGGAGAGGGTGGATCTTACCATTAAGATCATGGAGCCACTCATTTCTTTGTTGCGCTTTGCAGACATGGACCAACCCATCCTAGCGGATGTTTATGAGGGGTGGCATTCCATGATTGAGTCCATGAGGACCATTGTTATGGAGAATGAGTGTCCTGAGTATGAGACGTCAGCAGAGAACTTATGGTCCACCATTCAGGATATTCTTATCTCCAGGTGGGATAAGAATTGCACACCTTTGCATTGCTTGGCCCACTCCTTGAACCCCAAGTTCTACAGTCAGGAATGGCTCACTGGTGGGACCTCACATAGAGTCCCTCTTCACATGGATGGAGAGATTTCACAGGGGAGGAAGATAGCATTTAGGCGGCTATTTTAGGATAGAGACTTACTTGATGAGGTGGAGGCGGGCTTTGTAGAGTTTTCTTGTGCTACTGGAGATTTGGAGGCTATGATGTGGTTGGAGACAGGGGAGTTAAGAAGCCCTATAATTGGTGGGAAACTCATGGGGAAACATGCCCTATTCTACAAAAGCTAGCCTTGAGGATCATCTCTCAAGTTACATCATCCTCTAGTTGTGAGAGGAATTGGAGCACATATGGCAACTTGTACAGTTTGAAGAAGAGCAGGCTTGAGCAGTCCAGAGCAGAGACAATGGTGTATGTGCACACCAACCTTCGTCTTAGTTACAGGAAGAGGGAGGAGTGGGTGAAGGGAAAGACAAAGACGTGGGATGTCTTTCCTGATGATATGGGTTTGGACAACAGTACTGAGTTGGCATTAGCCAACCTGGATCTTAATGATCTAGTGCT
This sequence comes from Pseudotsuga menziesii, assembly GCA_001517045.1. Classification (NCBI taxonomy): domain Eukaryota; kingdom Viridiplantae; phylum Streptophyta; class Pinopsida; order Pinales; family Pinaceae; genus Pseudotsuga; species Pseudotsuga menziesii. Next base: position 371,108 of record LPNX010808466.1, read on the forward strand.
AGAGCTGGTGAGATTTGATGATAGTGATCCTTTGGAGGGGTCATCCTCCACACCAGCAGATATTGATCCTATCATGGTTGAGGAGGAGGAGGAGGAGAGCAGTGATGAGTTTGTTGATTCAGGCATGGAGGAGGACGAGGACTATTGATAGATGAGACTCTTCATTCTTCTATTTTGATCTACACCTTTTTGTATTTACTATTTACTATTGCCAGTGGCATTCCGACATTTATGTAATACATTATACTGTATACATTTTGATTTTCATGACTTAATGAGAAATATGGTTTTGATTCATGAGTATTGACATCTTGATCTATGACTATGATATCTATGTGTCTCATAATATGATTGTGATTACTGATTTGATTTGTAAATGTGTAATACTAATGTTAAATGTGCATTGATTCTGATTTATATTGAATATTTGTAAAAAAATGGATCTATATGTCTATAATTTTAAATTTTTAATATATATAATTTTTTTTTAAATATATATATAACGTGTCCTACATGTCCTGCTTCCGGGGGTCAGCGTGTCCGTGTCGGACACTCGAATCCCCGTGTCTTTCGTATCCTGTGTCCCTGTGTCAGGTGACTTAGGGTAAGAACAATCCCATTGGAAGGTCACCAAGCAATGCAATGTGTAGATCAACAATGAAGGTCTTCTCCGTCAAATGTAAATCAATGGCCTAAATCAGTTTGCATAGAGAAGTCCTATCAGGTTCCATTTCCTTTTTAGAGAGCTTCTTCTCAAGAAGCTTTAGATCCTTACCAGTTTCTTTTAATACCGGTACCAAAGATGTCTGGCTTTGTATTTTCCTAGCCACCCTGCTCTTTCGTCCTCTAGTCACGTTCATCTACTCGAGAAGTCTCCAACCAATAGATTACTTCCTTTTTTTCGGTGCCCCCATCTTTGAGGGGTACCAAGAGGCAGACAGATGACGACACTTCTTTCCACTCTAGACCCATTTGGACACGAAGGACCTCCTCCTCCTCTGCTCGACCCTAGCGAAATAGCTAATCTCGACCTTGTACTAGCAATCAACCAATTTCTTCTCAGTCACAGCGGTAGCCAATAGATTACCACATCTAGCTCCTCTTCTAGCTCTTCCTCTGGACAGGATTCTATTCTGCGTTTTCTCCAGTCGGCCTCGGATGTTAGGAGAGGTGGTTTCGACATAACATGACAGACATACGCCATTTGTTTCACAAGCCCTAGATCTACTATCTCTATACATCTCTCTCCTAGATTAGCTATCCATCTTTAGAGTTCAATATCTAGGTTTTAGTCATACTTTTCTTTCTGCATTTCATTTTTATAGGAGCCGCCTTAGTGCTCCCACTTTGTATTGGCATCTTGGTACCAAACAGTCCCGTTGACCTACTTTTTGTGCTCATTCGTTTGACATTAATAAAATTATCTCATCTACCTTATCTTTTCTAACGTCGACTATTGAGATCTGAATGACCCCTTTAGATGAATGGCTAACATCTCTTCATGGTGGGAGATGTTAGTGGGGCTTTGTTACCTTAAAAATTAGCACCTTTCCGATTAGGTCACTAGGGCCGACGCTAAGATCAACAACTTTTCAAGAGATACACCCATTGTCACCTCAGTGTACTCTCCCCTTTCTTTAGGACTACTCCTTTGGTCATGGGAGGCTTCCCAAATATGGGTAGAAATAGACCTATAAGATATGCAACGAGAACAATTCTATCGCTACAAGACCTTCCCACTAAGTTAGTAGATCAGTGCCTTAATGGAGTCAACAAGATATTCAATAAATATTTAATGACGAGGAAGGTTTAGGAGCAATAAAACTTGGTAATGGTTGGACAATAAGATGAATCAATTTTCTGCACTAAAAACCAACACCTTAAACTTGTAAGAATATTGAAAATAGACCATAAAAATGCCCCAAAAAATACCTCCTAGTACTCACAAATCGAAGAAGAGCCAATCTCCCCTAGGGTGCACTTGATTTGACGGATTGGTGAGGAGATTAGGAACTAATTTCACCTTTAGATATGTAATAACCTGCAGTAATGGTTGAAAGGCTTGATTTGGCATTTCAAAACCCCTAAGGGTCAGCCACCTTTAGAAAATGACATCACCCTCCCTAGGGCTGACGTCACCCCTTTTAGGGCTTTTTGAGCTATAAAAGCAACTTTTTATGGAATTTTCACTATTATGGATTTTTAATAAATATAATCGACTAAACAGTTTATTAGTGGTGACTACTTCATAATTGAACAAGTAAAAGAAGTACCATGACAAAAAATAAATATTTTCTTGATTTTTCAAAAATATATGATTTCTAGGGTTTTTTTATACTTTTATATTTTTTCCAATAATATTATACAAGGAATTTTGTAAAAAATTGCAATTTTGAAGAGATGGGAGATAGACCTAGATCTTATTCCATTGGGCAACGATAAATTGGGGTCAATGTTTCTCCAAGAATTCACAATTTAATATTTGAAAGAACTAGGGAAAGGGTAAGAAACCCTAGGTTGTGTTAGCCTTTGACCTAGTTAGAGATAACAAGATGCCAAGATCTGAACCAAAGAGATCCTTCAAGAGGGATGTCTCACTAACAAGACCAAGCTATTATGCATAAAACCCTAAATTATTCCTACCTTTGATGCATCCAGTAGTGCAAGACAAGAGATTTAAGGCCTTACCACAATTGAGACAGAAAGAAGAGAAAAACCTCCAAAATTCTCACCTTTTATTAGCCTTGAAAAATTGTTAAGAAATTTTTAACATCAAACTTTGCTCTTTAAAAACCCTAGAAATTGCCAAGAAGGAGGTGCACACCACTTGATTAGCTCATAAACACAAGTAAAAATAAGATTTTAGTCATATTTGATCCCATGATTTTACTTACAAATGAGAGAAGGATGTCTTATTTATATGAAGACACGCCTTTTCAAAATAAACATAGCTTTTCCTACCTCTAGGGAAACCTACCTAATTTTGTCTTTAAATGACTTTTAATGATTTTTTAGGGTTTGTCACCCACAATCTAGGGACTAAACCTCATGAAAGATAAAATAATGATAAAAATAATGAAATGCTCCACGAGAGAATCTGAGGCATAACATGATCCACAAATAAATAAGTAGCAAAAAGAATAAAATCAAGATTTAAACGTGTCCACTAGATCAACGGTTCACAAGTGCTTGCATTGGGAGCTTTTGACGAGGTCCCACAAGTGATAGGTTGCTGTGAATGGTTAGGATTCTATTGGGCATATCAAATTGATGCTCTGGAAGCCTTCAGACTAGGATGTATCGACATGGCTTTGACAAACGAAGGATAACGCAAACGGTCAAGATCTATTAGTGTCTCCCAAATCATTTGTTCTCATTTCTTCGCGCGAGGAGGTTTTATCGGGGGCCTAAAAGAGGATATCTTCGCACCAACAACCCAGATCTTTGAGGGCCATCTTGATCAGCGAATGAGGTAAGTTCTTGTTAAGGATCCTAGGACAAGGAGCGTAGAGACAATGGTATAGATTCCAAATCTATGTAGACCCTCTCGATTAATAGAACCCAAATTCATTCACACTAAAGGGGTCTTGTTGGGATCCGAAGAAAGGGAAGGGGTTCCAATGGTACATTTTTCATCGGGCTTGAAGATCTAGCGCCCATATCAACTCACAAGATTCTATTTTGTAACAAAGGATTTGGTGGCACTGCACTCCAGTTCAACACATATTCTAAATAGGTATCCACCAATGCCCCAAGTCCAAAGGTGAGACCCATCCAACTAATCATAGAATATCGAATGGGAGGTTGACACATGTTTAGTCGACTCAAATTAAAAACATCAACATAGCCACACTCTAAACTTGAGTTAGGAGAAATGGAAGTTAATTTCAATGTAGATGAAGATTCCCCCCTTCTTAAGCACTCCAAACAAATTCCTCTACACCTTTTTGGGATCGATTAAGCTAGTATGCTTGAAGAAGAAGCCATCAACAATTTCAAGCAACCTCCAAGGTTCAGTTTTAACTGCACAATGTTGTCACCCTATAACTAGTTTACAAATCATATCAACCCTTCTCTAGCAGCCGAGTAAGTGATTTTCAAACCCAAGCTTGTTGAAATTATAGTTACTCTCACGCATAGGAACCTCTCTACCTACCATTGTTCTCTCCTATCCATAATTCCCTCTACATCATCATCCCTTTTTACTGAAATTTACACAAAATGTCGAAGGTTACCAAGGCCTCTTTAGGGGGCTCTTCTACTTGCTTCTGCAAGTCCCCAATCCAATACAAGTGGCATCTCACCTTCAAAGTTACCCCCATTTATAAATGATTTCGCATAAGTGGTCAACCTACACATGACCACTGCCCCTCCTCGTCAATTAATCTTTTATGCCTACAAACGTTTTATGCAAGGAGTGAAGGGTCACTCTCATTGCGTATTGGGGTTGGCCCAACACCTACCTTTTCCTTGAATTTGTGGAGCTTTGTGCCAATAACTACAACCCTGCTACTTCAACTTTGATGTTCGTGGATGGATAAGAGGTCATTTTTGTAATAAACGCTCAAACCATATCCCAAATGCTTAGCACTTCCATAGGTTTTATAATCCTCTTGCATGAAAGCCAGATGCAGAGGTTCAAAGGCCTAAATCAAGATTCAAAAGGAGCCATTTTTCAAAGGTTGTCTACAACCAAGGCATAGCCGAGGTTCCCCTACCCCCCAGAATATTAAAAACTTTGCTCCATGGGCCCTAGTGTGCATATCAATGTTCACCCTGATAGTCTTCCATGAGGACACCTCCTACAAGGTTAGGGATGTGCCAGCCGCACTCCCCACACCCCTGGAATGGGGGTACTCATGGCGAAACATTTCCCCCCTACTCCCCTGCACCCCCCCTCTCCCCCAAGAAATTTTTTCCCTTTATTTTTACCTTTTATATCTCTACTTGATACTATTTAGGAAATAAATCAATGTATTTAGTATTTACATTGGACAATAATGAAATATTCATCAAACATATTTTTATTTTTTGGGATTTTTATGTTATTTTTATAATTTTAAAGACGATCCCAATGCATTTCTCCAAAATTTGGGGGGTGTCTGCACACATCCCCACTATGTGTTTCTTTGTTCACGTGTCCTAGGAAATTGGGGGAACATTGCACCCTAATCATGGGAAAGGATAGTGATGCAATAGTTGATGAAGGGATAGTAGCCATAGTGGATGCCTACAATGTGCCTTCCGTTCTCTCGTTCAGGTATGCAAAGGCATTGGCAGCGGGAATGAGATAGCAGTTGGCAAATTTCCAGATTAATAATCTTTAGGTATCCTTCATACCATGTTCATTTACCATCAGAGCACCCACTTTTCATTTTTGAACCTACAAGTTGCCATGGGTTAAGAACGGAGATCTAGGATCATCATATTTGAAATTTGTTTCTCAATTTCTGTATGCTGCATTTTCTATAATCTTTAAGGGCAAGCTTGACAAACTACCCACATAAATCAAATCATATCTACAACTGGGGATACTCACAGGAAGGGTGATTGGTTCCTGGGACTTGATTTCACTATAATAAGACTATATGGAACATATTCAATGCCTTATAGAATGATCAAGTTGCTCACTCCAAGGATTTTTGTGTTAGAATATGTGAAGCAATTGTTAGAGATCAATAAAATTCATTTGTTGATGTCTAGGAAGAAGGGAGGATATGCGATAAATGACAGAAGAGGCACTGAAGATACCATCAAGATCCTTAGACAATACGACTTTCGACGGGACCATCCTTGGAAATCTAATCTCCATCTTCTACCAGGAACTGGAAAGGGTAGGAAGCATGCTACCCTTGGAGATCGTGAATCTAGGCTATTAATAGAAAAAATGGCCAATGAAAATACCATTGAAGAGGTCGAGTCCATCTTGAGGACAAATCTTGATCCCTCAAAAACTTTAACTCGAGCATTCCCAACACCCCAACCAAAAAAGCCTAAAATCCTTGCTTACTATACATTTTACAAACCTAAGGGTATTGTAATGTCTAAGGAAGAGATGAAATTCATTACTCCTCTAGTGCCAAGAAGAGTTAAAGTCCACCAAAATAACTTCATCAGATAGGATCCTGGTGGAGGCATCACCTAATGATTGAAAGGGCCCCATATCAGAGCATACCTCAAGACGATGAGTTCTCCTAGTTGTATGATGATGCTTATGACTATGATGAGGATAAAGATGACCAAGATGACATCGAAGAAGAAGAGGACATGGGAGAGACGGTCTTGATGAAGGGGAAAGTAGATAAGGCCAAACAAGGGACATGTCTCCCTCATGATGAACCCTCCACATCCCAACCTCGATAAATCCTAGCTTACACTAAAGACATACCTATCATGCAAGCTATCGGATTTTTAAGCAAAGGAGGGATAGGGTGGGAAGGCCAAGGTATCATTAATCCTATCAAAGTAGTTGAAAGGCCAAAGGGTCTCGGATTAAGAGCAAATCCTGATACACCTCTAGTAAAGAAGATTGATCTACACTCCACCTTTACTTACCCCATCCCACACAATGAAACAATTTGGCTTGTCAGGGTAGCATATCCCCCTTGAATTGCATCCTCCTAGTAGCTCATAGACACAACAAGAATGCCCCCTTAGTTTCGAACCTGAAACATCAACACATCAGATCAGCAAGGAGAAATGTATCACAAGGAAGCATATAGAAAAAGGGGAGGATGTGATAGTAAAAATCATTATTGCAGAGGAGATTCCCCAGGTCCCCAAGGATAAAATTAATACGATGGAGACAAGTGGGGGAGATGACATTTAGAGTGATATCCCAACAAAGCAGAGATGAGTTGAGAAGATAAAAGCCAAAGTGAAAAAGATCCATGAAGAACCTGATCCAAACAAGGTCAAAATTGAATCTCCCAGACAGGAAATAGTAAGAAGTGAAGAGAAAATCAGATCAAATCCAAGCATGGCTCAACAAGGGGTCACTACTTCTCACACACTACCCTCTCCCTAAAGCCAACCATGGCTCAACAAGGGATCACTTCTTCTCACAAACTACTATATCCCTCTCCTAATTTTTTCCATACGTGATCAATAGTAGCTTCTGAATGGGTTCCTAACACATTAGGGTTTAGTACTTCACAAAAAACAAGCAACAAAACCCTTGGGAAAATGTAATTCGGTCTATGGAGACCTATGACCCCCTGGAAATCCTAAAAGAAGAGAGAAAGACAAGATTGGAAAGCCAAGGAATAGTAGCCTCTGCAAATACTTCCGAAGCATTAGCACAGTCAAGGCTATTACCAAGGTATAATGTAGAAACATGGCAATATGTGGTCACAACATTGGAGTTATTGGCTCAAAATCCTTATTCAAAAATGCAACTGCAAGACTGGAGGGAATTACGAATCACGTTTGAGACAACTAGTGTTCCACCCAATGATGATGTTTCATTAGCTCAAAGATCAAGTAGTGTGGTATATGCCAAATATATTAACGTTGCCTACTCAAGTGAGAATTTAAATAAGCAATTGAATTCAAGTCTGTGAGGAACCAATTACTAATTGCTAGGGTGATGTAATATCCCAAATCCCAATATTTTCTATTTCTAAGCAAAAACGCTGATACAACTGGGCATGCAAATTGCCATGCAAAAATCCCTATTTTATAGGAAAAATTAGGGTTAGGGTTTGTGAGATAGAATGAACACTTACCACTGATAAGCCGGCTGGACTAATCCGGAGAAAGTATACAAGCACTGAGAGCTGGATCTGAGATGAACTAATCTCCTCTGCTTACGGTGAACCCCCAGCAGCAAGACGCCCAGTCAGAAAAGGATGACGCCCTCAGGGAAGGAGGTGTCCGATGGAGCTGCGGATTTGCGGGGCTGATAGCCTTTCCGTGCCGGAGAGAATGCCTGATACAAGAGTGATTTCTGAGTCCTCTAGGCAGGATAACGACTTGCCTCTGAGAGACAGTTGCTCAGGCCCCTGGAATCCCGAAACTGCTGATAACTATTCCGAATGAGCACAGAAGGATCTGATAATCGCCGGGTACCGGAGTATGATGCTGATGAAGAGAATGGTGCCTGAGTTTCGGAAGGAAACTGAGATCTGAAGGCCCCATAGCTGATTAGGGCTTTCCGGCTGAAAACCCTCCTTTTACGGCTGCACACGTGTCCCTGCAACTATCTATACCATATGCTAGATAACTGATGAATGAATGAAGAACAAGTGGTGAACCAGTATGGCTTACCCTGAATAAGACTAGGGCAGATGTTTCATTGTCGAAATCCTGTTAGCTGAAGACTCCGTCTCCAACCCCAACTGCTGTGCTGCACGCTGTGTTGCTATCCAAGAGCTCCCAAAATAATCATAATCCAAAGTGTAGTCTCCTCTCACTTTATCCTCTATTTATAAAGTTCAACTGCGCAAAACCTAATCTTTGACCTAATTAGGTCACTTTATCTTCTAATTTGCCGTTGACTTGCATGCATGCGGATGGAGACTTAAAGAGTGCATGCATCATTAAATAATGCTTGGATGGCATGCACGAAGGTGGCCTTTGGCCCTGGTGGCCTTTCTTGACCAAATGATGATGCCCTAGATCTTCTATGGATGGCATCAGTCCTCAGCTGATTCCCTAGCTGTCAGTAACCGCTCGAACCCACAAGAATCACATAGGTTAGCGGTTTTGGGCCTCAAGGCCTAATTGGAAGAGGACATTACAGGTGAAGGCACTTAAGGCAAATAAGAATAGATTACAAGCTACCCTCGCTTCAATCGAGAAGGGGAAGCAAGAGATTACTGAGGTGCTTTCCTTAGTTTAGTTGAAGGATGAGAGAATAAGAGTATTGGAAGTTTCCCAAATGATTCTACTCTTCTCATATTCCCATTTACTCAACATATAATGGAAGAGAAGCAGAAATTGGTTGATGAAGTAAAATTTTTGAGGGGAGAAAATGTTTCCCTGGAATCTCAAAATGAGGTAATGGAAGGAAGATTCACAGACCTGGAAGTTGTCCAAAGCAAAACATCTAATATGCCTTTTAAGTGAGATGAGGGTTTTTACGCCCCAGATCGTCTACAACGCACCCTTCAAGACGCACCAAGGTTGTTTGCATTGTAAATGACCAAGTTTGGACTTTTGTAATGTCCTCTTCTGCTTGAGTAGCAGGAACCAACCCGCTAAACTATTCAATTTTCATAGGTTTGAGCGGGTATTGATAAACAAGAAATTAACTAATGACTGATGCCACATGAGATAAAAGCACACCATTAGCAGCGATATTAAGTCATTAGCGGATAAAAAGGACCACTTAAGCAATATCAAGTGACATGCGTGATATGCAAGGCATAATTCAAAATGCATGTGACATTTAAAGTTGCATGCATATGTAAGTTAAGTTGCATGCGGTATGCACAGGTCAATAAGTAATAAAAGAAGGCAAATCGAATTCTCTAGGCATGCATGGAAATTGATTTGAGAGCTCTCTAAGCTACTTTAGGGTTGAGGGTGAATTTCCTTAGCTAATTCAAAGGATAAATCATCCAGATCTGTCACCGCGCTTCAAGACAAACAACAGAGTTACTATTCTTTTGGAGTTTCGAGGGTATTCGTAGCAACTTGAGGATTTTATGAAGGAACATCATTCTGCACATCTTGAGGGCGCATTTCCTGGCTCTTCCTGAGGGCGTAATGTTGGATTATCTTAGGAGACGTACTGTCTGGTTATCATTGGAGACATCTTCTTTATCTATTCACTAGGGCGCTTTGAAGAGTTATTCCACAGAGGGCGTATTTCCTTATACATCTTGGAGGGTGCATTCCTCCTATTCAGCCATTGAGGGCGTATTCTTCTTGAATAGATCACTGGAGGCACTTTGTTCTGATGATTTTGTGGGCCATATCACTCATACATCTCACTGGGTGAATCATATTTGGCCTATCTCATACTTCTTGGGGATTCATGCTAGTTTTCTAAGCCATTATTATTGATCTGAGGTTAGACTTGGGCGTGAGGCTGTGCATGGGCGGATTTTATTGGAGCTGCTACTGTCTTTTGAGCCAGATGCTATGCATGGCATGCATGTCTTCTCTATGATATCACACTACTCAATTACATCTATTCGGTATGTCCATGCATTGATTTTGAGTTTGTTTACATTGTAGATCTGATTATCTTGTTTCTCAGGGCCATGCAATATTATTATTATCCATGCAAACCTACTATTTGCTAAATTGCATATCAAACACTTGAATAAAATACCAAATACCATAACAAACCCTACACAACATCAGAGTACAACGATTTGGTATATTACAGCTTTCTTATGTAAAAGTGTTGGTTTAGTGGGGGACCCTAGCGGGTCCTTGGTTCCCATTTCAAGGAGTGTTGACCTAGAGGCACTGTTGACTACCCCTTGCTCAGAAGAACTCCCTCATCATGTTGGGCATCTATGTAATATCCCCTGGTCTGATTTGGCTGAATTTTGTGTTGGGTTTTGTTAATGTTTTGATGATTAAGTTCAACTTTCATTAATCAATAGTTGACAAAAAGATGTGCGACAAAACATGGTTTCACTTGCCTTAAACTTCACAGAAAACAACAACATTTTGTGAGCAAATGATAATACTACTGTGAGTTTGTGACTGTAACAGCAGTCCCAAAAACGCGAAATAAATGTTTTTACAATAGCTGTAACAATGGTATTCACTATTTTTCAGCCAAAATAAAGGTCTGGACACTATACTTTCTAACCTTTAGGTTAAGAGTTTGATGGCAGCTCTCTGGTATAGTGAAATCCTCCTTATGCTCCTGTAGGTTGGTCTGATTCTGCAGCTCCAAATGGAAAGCTATAGTCCCTTTTGGATGCCACGATATAGCTGATTTTGGCCCTTACTTTTAACCAAAGAAGTAAATGTCGGTATCGGAGTCCCTTGTTGGTGTAGTGTTGAACACGTTAGGCTACACCCTTGTTGGTGTAGTGTTGAACACGTCTCCTAGACTCCAACCAGCCCACATATTCCTTGCAGGGAGCCGCATCGAATAATGGTTTTGGACATACTCCTCGTACCTTTGGGTATATCTAGAGTCCTTTTCTCCACATAAGTTAATCAACTCATCTTCACATTAACTTAAAACTGACCAAGAGCACTTGCAACACTTTTCTTTCAGCAATACAACAACACTTTTTATTTGTGGACTCCATTTTGGCACTGGTTCTTTACATTATACAATCATCTATTTCTATGTGCTTTATATATCATGTATTGATCTTTATGTTGTTGTGTTTAAATTATGTTGCAATATCTTGTGCTGATATTTACTTTCATCAAACTCCTAAATAACTCAATCATTACCATTTCACTAAACCTTAACAGCCTTAGCAACTAAATAGGGTCTACCACCCTTTGGCTTTGTTAGGAGTTGGCGTAAACGGAGGAGTTAAGAACAAGGTGGCAGCCTTGACTCGAGACTTACCACCAAGGACACACCAAGTAGGGATAATTTTAGGGGCAAAGTTTAGCCCATGGGCTATTTTTAGGGGGTTTTCTCAAAAAAAAGATTCGCCATTTTGCAATTTTTGAAGCCCGATTTACCCCAATTTTGATGGAGTAAACTTTTGTCACCCTAAAAATTGCCAAATTATTATATAAACGATATAAAATCCTTGGAAATTAACATATTTTTTGAAAAATATCGCCAAACACTTTATAATTGGTGTTTTAAGAATTGTTAATATTCGCCAACATTTATACACTTTTAAATAAGTATGGTTCCTTAAAATCATCCCTGACACCAAGTGGCTTGAAGATTTCTGCCATGTCCCCCCCCCCAGGTGTGTGAAAGGCGACAACATTTTTTGGCCTCGTTGTCGGGGATAAATCTTTTTATTCTTGGGTTACGACTTTTATTTCTTTTCTTTTTTTGCTTTTACTTTGTTTGATGAATGTTTAGATTAGTTCTTTATTTTTCATCTGGCGACTCCACTAACCTTTTTTCCTGTTTTTTAGAAAAGCAAAAAATATTTTTTGTGAGAAATTTTAATGCATATTTATTCTCACATGGCGACTCCATTGAAGGGATAAAACCCTTGTTTTTCATATAAATTGTGAGATTGACTGGGTGTAGATGAGCCTATTCAACACAGTAAAATGTTTAAAGCTCATTATTTGACAGCTCCTCCAGTTCAGTACAAGTTATTTTCCAGGGTTATAGCGAGTGCCTGCTTCTGATGTCCAATATAGATGAGGAAAGGAAACAGTCTGGAGCTAAATTAGCTAATAGGTTCCATCCAATTGACTTTTCAGGCATTCTGGGTTTTCCTAACGATGATTTTGACCCAAGTGATGTATTTGAATATACTCGAGACTTTCTTGGAAATGGTGATTCAGCCATCCTACACATCACATCTATCATCGATGTTTTGGTTAAAGTTGGTATTTATCATGAAGATAGCATGATGGAAATATTTGCTTGCACTTTGGATGGGGATGCCTTTGAATGGTTCTTTGAGGAGCTTCCTAGTAAAAGCATTCCTTCCCTTTTACACTTCTTTGATATTTTTCTTAAATGATGGTGTCATGATAATGGTGATATTAAAAAGATTATGGCTATGCTTCCCATTGAAGAGCTTCATGGAATATCAGTGATTGAGGACATTGTTGAAGACCCTTCACATGTTACATTAACAAAAAATATGGAAGACGTGGAGTGTTCTCATGATTATTGTAGTGATGATGACCACATATGTATTCCAGACCTACCTCAAGAGGAAACCATTACTGGAACATTGTAAAGAAACCTATGATAAAGTCAGTGTGGTGTACGATGACACTCCACTGTATGGTGATGAAGGTCTGGAAAGCTTTACTCGTAATATATTTGAAACCAAACCTATCAAGGAGGATTGTTATGAGCATGAGGTGGACAAGTATAGTCGATGACATGATGCAGTATCCCTCATATCTGATAATTATGGGGATGATAACTATTGGACCTTTATTGAAAATCCCATCCATGAGACTTTTGAAAATCTTGTTGAGAGTCCTATCTATGATACGTCTAGAGAAGGGAGTGTTGATCTTGAGACCTTGGGAAATCTTGGTATGGAAAAGGACCATTTTGAATTTTCATATGATCATTCAGAGCCATATCATTCAGAAACACACACAAGTATCAGTAATGAAGATCCGGTGAAGCAGTCCAATGATGAGCTAGATGGGGTGTGTTTTCCGTCGAATGTAGATAGTCAGCAGAAATCTTTTGGACTGCTGTTTCCCCAAGCAGGAAAGGTGTGGCCTTGGGGGCAAGCAAAGAGTCAGGTGCTGCCACCTAATCCCAGCTCCTCCGTTTAGGCTAACTCCTAATGAAGCCAAGGGGGGTAGTCCCTAAAAAAGGTTGTCTAAGGATCTTTAAAATGTTTTTAATGATTCTTAGATGGATGGTGTGAATTAGTGTTGTTTAGGAGTTTTTTGATATACACAATAACCAATTATGCAATCCACGTTGCTATTTGCAAAACACGATATGAATAATAAGACGAAAATTAAAGCATCCACACATGAATAACTTAGAAATAAATGGACAAATGGTCCAAACAAAATAATGCAAGAATTAAAAGACCAGTGTCAAATGGAGTCGAAAGTGTTGGGGATGCTGAAATACAAGTCTTCGATGTTTGTGAGATCATTTTGCAAATGCTTCTTGGTAAAAATTTATTGTATATTTTAAGATGAGTTGATTATTAAAATGGGGGGGGGGATCTCCAAGATATACCTTTTGGTACGGGAGATATGTTCAAAACCCTTAACCAATGTGGCTACCCGCAAGGAATATGTAGGCTGGTCCGGAGTCTCTGAGGCAATGTTCAGCACTACACCGCAATAATGTAGCCTAACTGGTGCCTTGAGGTCACTAACCAGGTGTTCTTGCTTCCTTTGGGTATTTTTCCACCTCAACGGCTTAAACCTAGGCGTTGGATTTTCACCTGGGGAAAGTGGTAAACTTTATTACGGTTCTACTTGGAGTTAAGTGTGAGAATTAATAAGTTACGGTGATTCTAGGTATCTCGTACGAGTAGAGCATACACACTGTAGAATGGTGGTAAGTTCCAATTTTAACAAGTGACTATGAGTTGCAAATTTTATTAACAATCACAACTCTCCGATAGAGAGTGCTCTTGATCCACCTTATGGTGAGATTCAAGAGTCTTATCTAACCTACTATGCGAATGCAATGCAAATGCTCTCTGATAAAGAGTGTCTTGACTTGTCTTATGATAGGTTCAAGAGTCTTTGGGTTCTTTTTATGCAATAAGTTAGGAAATGAGAGAAATAAAATACGATTAATGCAAGAAATATGTTGCCCAAACTTATGCGTCACTTTTCTGATCAACCTCCGCTAATCAGCAAAGCCTTTGGGTGGAGGTGAGAGCATAATTCATGGCGACGAAGAATGGTTTTATCTCTAAGTTACTTTTGCAAAAAATAAAACAATGAATTAAACAGAAAATGTGAAATAAGTATACACCTTGCACTAAAAAGTGAGTGTGTGAAGTGGTGGGGTTGGAAAAAGCAATCTCATGAAAAATGACACAAGACGCAAATCCCCCCAGGGGGGATGCGATGTGGGTGTTGGTTACCCCACTGCTCTCGTTGCAATTTTTTACAGTTTTTATGAAGAAGATGGAGTGCTTCTTAGTCCAATAAACTTGGATCTAAGAGCTTACAATGGTGGATTAAGAAACTATATTAAAATGGGTGTCCACCAACTTGTTTTGAGGCCTCCTTGATGGTTTTGGTCACTCCAAAACTCCACTTTTGTGCGCAGACCTGCTAAAAACCAGCGAACAATAAACATTAGAAAACGATGGGAAATGCAATGAAAAATAAAAAAATTGAAAAAAAATTATACTTCGAAATTTTTTCAGAATTTTGAAGCAAAAGCATGATTTTTCCAAGCTTAGATCTAATTAAATGATGTAATTATTTGAAGACTAATCAGATATAAATACTTCAAGAAATATAGATTCCAAAAATATGCATGCAAGAATAAATCTGTCTCTTGAGCATAATTAACAAGTAACCGGAAGAAGGAGAAATTTTGAGTTTGAAAGAGGAAGACGAGAAAGCTTTGCTCAAGCTTGAATCCTTCTGAGATTCGAAGGCATGGCATTCATGGGCACAAGAACATGTAGACTCCTCAAGGTATGAAGAAGAGGGCGATGCAACTGAGCTCTTCCCCTTGCTCCAACGTGTAACCTGCAAAAAACCTGTTCACACTTTGCACAAAAAGGATCAAGTCTAGTATATTTAACAAATGGAAACCAAAAGGAGCATGGATATAGCTTAATAAAAATTGTACTCTCAAATCTCAAAAAGCCAAAATATCAATAAATAAATTGAAGCGTCAAATATTTACCCCATGTGTTTAATAAAACCCTCCAAGCTAGATTGATTACCAATTTACTCCAAGCAGAAACAAACTAGAACAATATTACCTCAATACACCATTCACCATGAACAGCAACACCAATGGACCTCCAAAGTCTCAATATTATTCAGATAAACAACAATAGTACATGAGCAGAGGTTCCTTGCTTCCATCCAGAATGAGGAAGAAGGGCCTCTATTTATACAAAAAACAAGCCCTAAGGGGAATTAATGAACTAAAGATCAAGCTCAGTGTTAAGCCCAGTTGAAGAGGAGTCTCACTGAGCTGAACTGAACTAATCAGAAGTGGAACTGGAGAAGTAGATGCCACCTCGGCTACCAGCTCAATCCCCAGGAGCCACATCACCCAAAACCTTCACCAAACAAGCCACACGTGTGACTTCTCCCTCATGCGAATGGTACGACAACTTGGCGTGAATGAGGAAATAAATGTTGACGAAGGATTCAATTTATTTAACATAAGGCTTGTTAACATAGCGTATGCCACATCCTTTTTTTTATTCAATGCGTGGAGAGGGGTCCACCCTCACCCACTCTAGCGCTAACATACTCACGCTTTTAACTAGCATGACACCATCCCCCAAATCCTTGAGACCATGCGATTGTGCAAATAATTGTTTTGGTGACACTATGGTTTTAAAAGATTATAATATAGGGGAGGGGTCCACCCCAATCCCATTCACCACATCCCTTACACCACACGTGATCTTTCCTCACGTCACCCTCTTCATGAAGTAATTCGTATCAATGCCTCTTATCCATAGTTCTAACTCATATTATGTGGAAGAGGGTCGTAACTCAATGGGGACCCATGCCAAGTCATCCCCACCAATTAAAATATTAATTTTGACTTTTTTAATATTTGGACCTTACTGCACTTTTTCCAAATTTAGCATTTAAATGATATTCTGATGCTCTGTTAGCCGAATGATGCATTCTGGGATGTTTCAGCTGGCCAAAACATAGTGAAAGTGGCCCTTGGGGTAAAGATGTTGCTCCGGGCTTGAAAATAAGCCCAACCACACCAAAAACGAACTCTGAATCACACTTTTTTCACATTTTGAATTTTTCCATTTAAACCATTAAAAATGGCTTAAAAAATGGAAAAATTTATTTTTTCTTGGAATCAAACGAAACTCTAGAGGGACTTGGTACATGTTCATACGACTCAATTCGAATGCCTAACATGTTGAAAAACACTGATACGAAGGCTCTAATAACCTCCTGTTTCCCACATATATCGACTAGGTGGCAACGTCATGTACATTGCAGATGTACATATTGTACAATTTGCACCATGGAAAAATCCTAGGGATTTTTCACTCAGCAAGGCAATTCTGCCCCTTTTGTACACGAAATGTCCGCTCCCTTGCGTGGGATAATTAATGTAGCTTTATATGTCAGCATGGGTCATTCCTCTAACGATGTCACCATGGACTTTATTATCAGGGAAGTCCCCTTCACCAAGTGTGTTTTTCCCCTTCCAGTTGATTTTGTCATTTAACAATTTTAATTGGTTGGGTTTTTCACTCACCAATCCTCCAAAGTGGTGAATTGGCATTTTGATAATCAAGCCCATGAGGTGGCTAAGGTTTCAAGTTGTTGTCCATGACCATGCTAGCCATATCTTGTAGTCTTGCAGAATTTCGTTAGGATTTTAATTTTAATTTTTTATTTTTTCCTAATTAATTAATTTTACCATTTGGTGGTTAATTAATTAAGTTTTGAAATATAATAATGTAATCTCTTGAACCTTGCCTTTTTGTAATAGGGGCTATGAATGCAAATGAAAACGCTATGACACCTCCTAAGCCATTGGTTCAAGTCCCATATCATTCTGACAAGGGGTTAGGAAGTTAGACCAATTTTGGTTAAGACAAGGTATTTTTTCCTAAGAAATTAATTTAATTTCCTAGCGTAAAAAATTAAATTATTTGATTTTAAAGGAAAATATCAAATAAGGCCATGGTAATTAAGTTTGAGGGGTGGCTAAGCATAGTCAATTTTTATTTAAATACCACCCTCCCATGGTCAAAATAAAATTTTGAAGATCTCCTAAGTGGGGCGCCCTTTTTATAAAAAATATAAGATTAAAAAATAAAATATAAAATAAAAGATAAAAAATAAAAGATGAAAAAATCAAAATCTGAGTCAAAGGAGGCCCCACTTGAGTCATGGAAACCCTAGATCTAAGGGTTAAGCTTCATTGTGACATGGATCTACCTTTTTGACCATTGATTTGAAGAGGCGCCCTTGCTTATGATTGGTGGATGGCTAGCAAAGTCAACAAACCTAGATCTAAGGGTGGAGGAGAGCTAGAGTTTAGATCCATGTTTTGGACCCTTGATTTAGGAGTCGGTTTGGGGCCTCTTCAACTATAAAAGGAGGGCTCCTCTCCCTCACTCCACACAATTTTCTCATGCTAAGGTTATGCTACCAAATTTTCTCCTCTTCTTCTCTCACATTTCTCTCAAGCTTTGCTCAAGCCTTAGAGGCTCTCATTGTATTGAATCTTGCCCTAGTTGGGCCTAATAGAAGAAAATCTTTGGAGGATCTTTATCTTTTTGGGGTGTTTGGTCTCTTCTCTTCAAACTTGAGGTAAAATATTTAATTTTTTGTGAGATTTATTTATTTTTACATGCATAGATGCCTCTTGCAAAGGTTTTTGCAAAGGCGACTTGATAGTAAATGGTTATTTGCTATTGTTTGTGAGTAGTTTATTTTAGATCTACAAAGGTTTTTGTACATCCATTTTGGTTACTCACCTCTTGCTTGTATTTTGTAGATTTTTCTCACATTTTTTTTGCAGATCCGAGGGTTTGAAGGAGGGCCTCCAAGGCTAAGCACTAAATCTATATTTATCAATCATAAATCTGATATTTTGCAGGGTTTTAGGTGGCTGGAAATGCATTTTGCAGCCCTCTAAACTCTTTTTTTTCATTAATTTTTTCACCCAAATTTTTGTCATAGTTTTTAGTTTTTTGGGTATTAACATTTTAACTAGTTTGTTGGAGTTTTCTGTCACTTTCCAACAACCTTTTCCTTGCTGGTTTTAGTAGGTTTTTACACTGGAAACGCTACCTAAATCAGACCAAAACGCCTCAATTTTTAGCCACTTCAAAAGGGGTTCAAACCAAAGTTACATATATCGTATCGGCGAATATATCGCCGGGGGTCCGGAATGAAACTTATCTGTAGCAACAGCGAAAATATCGGAAAATGTCGTTTTGTATTAAAAAATACAAAAATAAACATTTTTTTTCAATTTTTTTAACATCTAAAGCAACAACAACATCAAATAAACACATTTCCACATAAATATTAAAATACAACTCATATATAAGATGCATAATATGTCAAATGGTGGATCATGATCAAATATCGAGTTCGACTATATAGTATAAACTGAAAATACTGAAATGTGTTCTTGATGGAATGATAGAAAATCACATCAAATGATCAAAATAAATGTCTCTCAAGAGATGAATCATCATGACTCATGAGGCATGTAGATAGTGTATAGAGTCTAGACATAAGACACCAACATAGTATGATAGTACAATGATAAATAATAGGAATCAAGTCATCGACTCCCTGAGGATGATCCTCTAATCAATCTACCCCTTTTATGGGTCAAGGGCACTGGCACCACTCTTCCTCTAGAAGCAGTAGGTGGTCGTGGAGGTGGTCTAGATGAGCCTGAGGTGGAACTAGAACCTCCAACTGCTTGAGTAGATGTTGTGGATGAGGGGGAGGTGAATGTGAGTTGTCTCCTCCCAGTCCCAACTGTATGACTCTGTGGAGGTGGTGGCATTGGAGTTGGTCGGCGCTGCAAATGAGTATCAACCTCCTCTTCA
Source organism: Pseudotsuga menziesii (assembly GCA_001517045.1). Taxonomy (NCBI): domain Eukaryota; kingdom Viridiplantae; phylum Streptophyta; class Pinopsida; order Pinales; family Pinaceae; genus Pseudotsuga; species Pseudotsuga menziesii. The sequence goes on from LPNX010808466.1 coordinate 390,436, forward strand.
ATGTCCTCATAGTCATAGTCATCATGTGGAAGTGGAACATCAACATCCCCCTCTTCCCCCTCCTCCGACGGATCTGCATCATCATCCTCCTCTTCCTCCAACCATTCAGGTGCCTCGTCCATCATAGGATCCTCTGTCTCCACCCTCCATTTGCTGGTAGTGTCAATGTTATCCAATGAAATGGCATCTGAATTGGGCACTTTCTCAATTTGTTTCACCTGCAACCTTAGATTGTAGTAGACATAAACCATGTCATTAAGGCGCTGAGAAAGTAACCTACATTAGTATGAGATCCATAGTTAGGGGGTGATAAATGATGATAAATTCAAATTCAAAATTTTAATAAATTATATTTAAAATTAATAAAATTATAAAGAAGCAAAGATTATAAATTTAAGTTTAAACTTCAACATTTCTAAATTGAAAATTCTAACCTTCTGCGCTTCTTGGAGTGTATCTTCTCAAAGACACTCCAATTGTGCTCACACCCTGATGAGCTGCAACTTTGACTTAGCACTTTAATGGCAAGTTTTTGCAACTCTGGGACTCTGCAACCATAGTTAGTCTACCACACATCTACAAAGAAAACAAGGAAGGTAAACGGTAAGACAAAATTCAAATTACAAATTACAATGTATTAAATTTTTACCAAGTAAAAAACATAGAAATGAAAGGGTAATACTAATTAATTAAGAATCTAAGAGATCAAAATTTGAAAGTTTTAAACAAATTGTACCTGGCATCCATGTGGTTCTATCCTGGACAGCCATGTCATAACCAAAAGTGCCACCTAACATCCTATAGATCTCCATCTGTCTAGAAATCTCTGCGCGCTCAGAGGGAGTTAACACCATCCTCTGAACACACTGGAAAAAGCCATCCATGACCTCAGCATCAAACTAAAAGCCACATGCATAAGAGAAAGCAGGGTTGAGATAGAGCCCTGCTGCATGAATGGGACGATGGAGAGTATTATTCCATCGTTCATCAATCACACTCCATAGTTCAGCTCGTCTTGTGAGTCCCACCTCCCCCTTGTCCTCATAGTAGTGATGGATAGCTTCCTTGGCCCTATCCATGGCCTCATACAAGTAGCCCATTGTGGGCTTTTCACCAACAACCAAACGAAGAACCTTTACCAAAGGTTTACTGATGGCACATACCTCCTCCAATCGTGCCCAAAAAGTCAAATCAAATTGCACCATTCGACCAATGGCTTGCCCATCTTGTTTGGTGCTATAGACACAAGATGCCCACTCATCAGAAAGAAACATCCGCTGCAATTCCATCATAACCTTATGCATAGACTGAAGAGAAATGAAGTGTTGCCCACCTATTTCAACTAGGTGGCAACTCCATGTACATGAAGTGTACATAATTGTACCTTGGAAAAATCTGAGGATTTTTTCACTTCTGCAGGGCTATTGCCCCTTTGTAAAACGAAATGTCCGCTCCCTTGCGTGGGAAAATTAATGTAATTTTATGTACTAGTGTGGACCATATGATACGGATGCCACACCATGGAACTGATTGTTAGGGAAGTCCCCTCATCGAGTGTTTTTCCCTTTCCAATTGATCTTGTTGAACAAACGAGTTTAATCGGTTTGGTTTTCACTCAAAATCCTCCAAAGTGGTGACGGGCGTTCTACCAGTCAAGTCCATGAGGTGGCTAAGGCTTTAAAATGTAATTCATGACCACGCTAGGCATCTGTCTAGAGTCTTGCGGAGTTTCGTATGTTGTTATTATTTTTGTTATTTTTTTCCAGTTAATTAATTCCACCCCTTGGTGGTTAATTAACTGAGTTTTGATGTAATAATGTAATTACTCAAGCATGGCGTTTTGTAATAGGGGCTATGAATGCCAAATAAAATTGCTATGAAACCCCCTAAGCCATTGCTTCGAGTCCCATGTCGTTCTGATAAGCGGTTGAAGAGATAGACCAATTTTGGTCAGGAGGGGTCTATCTCCCCTAGGGAAATTTTTAATTTTCCTAAGTCAAAAAATCATATTATTTGATTTTGAAGAAAAAAATCAAATAATGCCATGGTAATTTTGTTTGGGGGTTGTTAAGCCTAGAAAAATTTATTCCAAATTTTTCCACCCCCCCATGGCCTAGATTTAAATTTTTCAAGTTTATTTTTAATTTTTCCTAAGTCTAACTAGGAAAAATTTAAAAATTAAATTGGAGAATTAAATCTAAGGTAAATAAATATTTATCCTAAGTCTAAGGGTTAAATATCATTTTTGAAGAAAAGGCTTGGGTCAAAACCAAGTTTGGAGGTTATAAAGTGGTAAAACCCTCACTAGAGGGCGTCCAATGTAAGAAAGGAGCTCTAAATGAGTTAAAACCCTCACCAAATAGAGGGGCGCCAAGCTAAAATGAAGGAAGCGCCTCCATTTTTAGAGAAGGCGTCATAACACTTGAAGACTCCACCAAATTTGGGGGGCGCTAGCTCTAAGGTAAAACCCCCAAATTAGAGGGACGCTAAAACTTAAATGGAGGGCGCTACCATTGTGGAGATAGGCGCTAGTATGAAGACCCACATAAAAAGAGGGGAAGGCGCCATATTTAGTGAAGGGCGGCCATATATTTAGAGGGCGGCCAAGTTAAAAGGGACGCCCACCATTTAGAAGGCGCCACATCAAACTAGAGGAGCGCTCCAAGTTTAGTGAGGGTGCTATCACATATGAGGACGCCAATGTATTTTGGAGGGGCGCTAATGTATTTTAGAGGGCGCCACATTTGGAGGGCACCACGTTTTTGGAGAGGTCAAAGCTAGATTTGGAGGGGGCGCTTCCTTGGGCCCACGTTTTTTCCCAAAGCTCATCCAGGCCATTGATTTGAAGGGGGATCTTGGTCAAATACCTAGATTCGAAGGTGTATATTGCTTTGACATGGATCAAAATCTCAGCCATTGATCAAGAATTAATCCAAGGGTGGAGATTGACTGAGAGGAATAAAAGCCAAAAACCTAGATCTAGTGGTGGAGATTTAACCTAGATCTAGAATTAATTTCAGCCATTGATCTTCTAGGGGTTGGGGGTCTCCCTCAACTATAAAATGGGGGCCTCACTCCCTCATTTCTCATGCTATTGTTATGCTGCCGGATTATTTCCCCACTATCTTCTCAAGCTCTCTCTCTCTCTTGCTATTGTAATCTTTTTGCCCTAGTTGAGCCATTTAATCTAAGGAATCTTTGGAGGGACATTGGGCTACTTTTTTCCATCTTCATGATCAAATGTTGTAAGGTAACTTGTATATTTGTTTAGCTTTGCATCTTTGTATTTGTCTAGTTAGCTCTCCACAAAGTATTTTGTGGAGAGATTAGAGAGTAAAAGTATTTTTGCTCTCTTTTGTGAACTGTTTGACGTTTTTCTTCAAAGTATTTTGCAGGGATCGTTGAGCATTCTCCTCTAGGCTTACAATTTCTTGCAGAGTTAGATTTGTTGCAGGTTTTCCAAGCAAGGGCATCCCTCCAGGGGCTTATTTCTGCAAATTTTCAATTCGGCCATCCACTTTCAGCCTGTTTTAAACAGGGTTTTATTCACTGTATAGTGAATATAACCCTTGTTTTAGGGCCCCCATATGTTATATATTAGTTAGAGGCTTTAAATTTACTGTTTTAGTATCATTTAGGTGGCTGAAAACTCAGTTTTCAGCCCCCTAAACTTCATATTTCTGTCATACTTTCGCTCAGAATTTTTTATGTAAAAATTGTAAATTTTGTACTAACATTGTAACAGTAGATTTTTATTTATTTCATGTGATTTGCAGCGAATAATAGTTCGCTGTTTTTTGACAGGTAGTGCAGGTTTAAAGGGGATTTGCTGTCCAAAAGGGCATAGAAACATCTCAACCTTCAACCGGTTCAAGGGGGGTCCAAACTCTCAACTTTTCTTTTATTGTAAGCCCCAAAGAGAGTCTCTTGGGGTATTTTCTGAAGCTTTGTAAAGCATTTATATTCTGTAAAGTAGAGAAGTAGTTCTTTTCCTTTTACCCACCTATCTTTGTGACAGACCACCATCTCTGTCACAAAGATTGAAGTGAGGTTAGTGTACTATTTATTTCTGTTCACTGTTTTATTTGTTCACCCACCTATCTCTGTTACAGACCACCATCTCTGTAACAGAGATTGTTGAGAGGTTAGCTTAATTAGTTTCCTTCCCACCTACCTATCTCTGTGACAGACCACCATCTCTGTCACAGAGATTGCCGTGAGGTTAAGCATTGTTAAGTTACAGTTTCTTTTCAAGTTCAGCTCCTTCATTTACTGTTTAAAAAGGGAAGTAATCATGCAACTCACCCATCCTGTGTATCCTCTATCCACTTGTCATCTCCCTTTAGGGAATTCAAGTTGGATATGAAAAGCAGGAGAAGTGAGGGCTTAGGTAATTAAAGAAACATCTTATTTTTCCTGCTACAATCTTCAACACACATTACTTTCAGTCCAAGATCGAATACCAGCACCTCCCATAAGGGACATCGCTTGGTGATCTTGTTGATTTTTTTAAAAATTCACTTGCATCTTAACCATCAAGACTAAAATTTATTTTTAAAACTTACCAACAACAACTTCCAACATCCTGCTCCTCTACTCGGTTATCACCCTCCGGGGTACTCCGAGATACGACCAGGGGAAAAGGAAGTCGTAGTCTAATAGGCATCCATCTAGAGACTTTTGAATCGATTAAAAACAGTGACTCGAAAGCTGCAAGGGGTAGCAGGCTGGGGACAGTCTCTAGGCGCTTTGACGTCCTCCTTGTGAGCACCGGGCCATTGGGGATTGACCTGTGAGCTAGGGGTGGGCTTTGCTCCCACCTGTTGAGCGCAACAGCATTCCATCTTCGGTTTGAGAAGAACTAGATCGGGGTAGACACACCACCGGATCTAAAACATAATCCAAGAAGAACAACTCTAATAAAATTCATTAAAATTTACCAAGAAGCATTGCAAAACGTCCTACAAACACAGATCACTACTGTTTATTTTTGCCTTGCTGTTCAAGGTTTTACTACAATACAATACTACAAGCACTTTCATTTTATTTTATTGCAAGCACTCCAACACATTTACTTTCAGTCTCATTTACTTTGTGTTCTGTAATTGCTCATGTGGTGAATGCTTAACATTTGTTAAAGTGCTTCAAGTAAAACAAATTTAAAGTTTATCTGTCCTTTATTTACTGTTGGTTGATAATTTCCATTTAAAGTTTTCTTCTGCTTTCTCTGGTTCATACCTTGTAAATTTTGTACATTGGTTAATGTTGGTGAATTTAGATCAATTGTATATTGCTTAACTTCTTGATCCATTATTTATTTGCTCATTCATTTTGTTGTACAAAGCTGTAGTTTAATTTTAATTGAAGTCTCAAATTCATTTGTAAAATTATAAAGTTGCAAATCCACCTTTAGACTCCATTTGTAACAGGCACTGGTCTTATTTTATCTCAAGGTCTGCTTGTCATCAAAGGATTTCTGTGCAATTGCATGCTGCTTGTCATTCCTTAGATACTCTAAAGCCTTAGCCTTAACTCTTAATAAAAGATCCCTTTAATTAATCTGTAAATTAATTAATAAAACTGGAACTTAGTCTTTCCGTAGGGACTACCCCCCTTGGCTTTGTTGGGATCTAGCCTAAACGGAGGAGCTGTAGACTGTGGTGACAATGGTCCCCAGCTCTCGCTTGCCCCCAAGGACACACATAGCAGGTTGTGACTTTCCTGCGTCTTAAAGTGTGAATTAGGCGGCAACATGAAGAAAGTGGCGAATCGTGTGATTGCAGGCCGCATCAACTCCTTGTTTCCCGTGAAGCGTCTCATGAGTGAAAGAACATATGTATGATTGTATATATATTTTGTCACACTCCGATTTGAATCAATGACTTCTTTGATCCAAGGAAGTTTTCCCATGTCCTTTAGCATCAAATCAATGCAATGGGCAGCACAAGGAGTCGAATACAAGCTTGCATACCTCTCCATAAGCATCCTCCCAACAGTAACATAATTGGTAGTGTTGTCCGTAATGACTTGGACAACATATTGTGGACCTATCTCTTGGATAAACTTATCCAGCAAATCACATAATAAGTGTGCATCTTTAACATAGGGAGATGCATCGACATATTTGATAAAAACTGTCCCCCTGGGACAATTGACCAAGAAATTGATAATGGATCTGCCCTTCCCATCAGTCCATCCATCTGACATAACATTGCAACCGGTGGCCACCCATGATTGTCTGAGCTCATCTAATCTTCGGGTGCAATCAACCTTCTCCTCATCAAGGAGTCTCCCTCTCAAATCATTATAGGAAGGCCCCCTATAATCTGGACCAATAGCGCTAGCAGCTTGAAACATGGCATGATAGTAGGGGTTGTTTTTGGCGATGTTGAAAGGCACATCACCCCATAGAAAACATTTTGTCACAACTCTATCCGCCTCTTCCTTCTCCCTTTGTTTGAGCATGGTTTGAACAGAAGGTTGCCTCGAATACGATGCCACATAAGGTGAGGTTGAAGAAGGAACAGTGGAATGTGGGGGTCGTGTAGATGAGGAGAAGGAATGCATGTCACTTGTGGCTCCCATGGTTCGTGACTATGTTCTAGATGCAAGTTCATTTCTGAATTCCTCCTTCTCGTCCCTCTTCTTAGCCATGTCAAGAATGGATTGGTTTGCAATACGCATCACTTCTGGGGTAACAGCAGGACAAACATCCACTTCATGCCCAACAATTTTGGCAAGGTGGTATTTCAAGCGGCTAATTCCACCAGAAATATCCTTCCCACATAGTTTGCAATTCAACCTTTGCCGATTATTAGGGTCAATTGGCTGCCCATACTCCCAAATTGGATACAATGGCTTTGGCATTGTGTCACCTATGCCACAACAAACAAACAAAAATGAATAAATTTTAAAATGTTCTTCTTTAAAATTTTGAAAACAATGAAATTATTAAAACATTCAAAGAAATGGAGGGTGGCCTACCTAAAAGGATAAAACCCTATAGGCTATGATTGTAATGGAAAATCTACACCCTACACTAAATCTAACCTAAACCCTACACTAAATCTACATTAACCAACAAATCTCAAGCAAAAAAAAAAAGAATGAAAGTTCAAACTTCAAAGAATACATACCTGATTAGATGGCAAATGCAATGGAAGCTTGATGTTTGCCTTTGCCCCCTTCCTCTCTTGTAGAAAATCGCCCAAGACGTCGGTGCTCCACTTCCTCCAAGCCGCAAAATCTAAATGAACTGGAAAAACCTGTCTGCGGCCTCTTAATGGCGAAAAAAACTAATTTTTTATGAGTAGGCCAATATTTTCCATCGAATCGCGATATATTCAGAATTTATCGTGATATTTTAATGTGTCGCGATATATTGAAAAATCGGGAAAATATCGCGATATTTTGATGGCGATATATCGTCGGCTCCATTGATTCGCGATATATCGCGATGTCGGCGATATATCGCCGATATATGTAACTATGGTTCAAACCCTCATCTTTTCTCATTTTTCTTTATTATTTTGTAAGCCCTGGGAGAGTCTCCTCGTGGGTATTCTCTAAAGGCTTTTAAAGTAATTTGTAATCATATTGTAATTAGGTAGGAAGTAGATTTAGGAAGTAGATCACTAGTTGTGCTTTCATTTTCAAGTAGATCTAATATTTTTCCAGTTTTTTTTTACGCACCTTTTCCTTTAGGGAGATTGATGTGTGGTTAGTATATTTGGTTTAGATTAGTTTACTTTTCAAGCATTTCTTTTCCAAGCAAAGCATTTAGTTAGAATTTTACTTTCTGTCATCTAGTTTTATTGTTTTGAAGGAATATACAACCTAAACTGTCCGTGTATCCTTTGCCCTCCGTTATCTCCCTTTAGGGAACTCAGATCAAGGGTATGAAAAGTGGAAAGGCTTAGGGGCTTTAGGAAATCTAATTAGCTCACATTTCTTTCCTGCAAATCTTTAAGTTTCTGCAAAGCAAATTTATTCTATTGTCCAGAGATCAAGTACATGCACCTCCCATAAGGGATAAAGCATAGGTTGACTCTGTTGATTGTTTAAATTGTAATTTACTTGCTGCACTTTATTTACTGTAAGTCAATTTGTAATTTACTTTTGTACTTGCTTTTACAAGTTGGAAATTTACCAACTTATTTGGCCACTCTCCTCCTCTACTCAGTCATCGCCCTTTGGGGTCTTCCAAGAAACGACGGGTGGTTAAATAAGTTTTAGTAATAGGCATCCACTTCATTATTTTTCTCTTCAACTAAAAATGGGTGACTTTGGAAGCTACGGGGAGTGAGAGACTGTTGGGGGTCTCACGGCGTTCATGTCCTCCTTGATGAGCGCCGAGAACCTAGGGTTTGACCTGTGGATCTACGGGTGGACTTATTTCCACTTTGTTGAGAGCCCAACACTCCCTCTTTGACTTGAAGGATACGAAGTTGGGGTAGTCACACCACCGGATCTAAAACTTAATCTAAGACTTCAACTTTAATAAAATTTATCTAAAAGGAACCAAGAGACATTGCAAAACGTCCCACCAACATTTACTTATTGTTTTAGGTTCAAGTTGCCTTGTTGTTCAAGTTTTTCTTTTCCAAGCAATTTTCAATTACTTGCCTTGCCGTTCAACGCTTTGTTTTACAAGCACTTTCACATTTCAGTTTATTGCAAGCACCTTCTTTCAAGCATCTAATCTCATTGGGTGGAATATTTAAATCTATTGGGTAATAATCACACTGTTAATAACTTATAGATCTGTTATACACAATTTGATTCATTTTCTTCAAGCATTTTGAGTAATTGTTAATAGTTGTTCCATTTATTCGTCTGTCTATAAGCATTTGATTTAACTGTGAAATATTGTTCATATTGTATACTCCTACCTATATTGTAATCTTGTTTAGTTTAGACAACACTTAAACTGTGGATAAATTAATCTAGTTTAGTTTCTGTGAAGCTGTAACTCATTTACTTAACTCCATTTGTTAATAGGCACTAGTCTTTCTTTATCTCAAGGTCTGCTTGTCATTAAAAGAGAATCTTTGCATTTGAATGCTGCCTGTCATTCCTTAGATAGTATAAAGTCTTAGTCTTACAACCTTAATAAAAGATCCCTTTAACTAATAGTTAATAAACTTAGAAATATTTTTCTGTAGGGACTACCCCCCTTGGCTCTGTTGGGATTTGGCCTAAACGGAGGAGTTAGTAGACTGTGGTGATAGTGGTCCCTAGCTTTAACTTGCCCCCAAGGACACACAAAGCAGGTTATTGACTTCCCTGTGTTCTAAAGTGTGTATTAGGCGGCAACACCTCCTAAGGCCGAAACACCAAGATGACTACCCCAACTTTGGAGGTGTGAGTGAAAAACTCAGAAACTATTAGTCGTTTGTTCAACAACCAATAATAACCAAGGGAAAAAACACTCTGGGCTAGTCGGCTCGATGCTTAAGTTTGGGAAGCCGAGCCTTTTATAAAAAATTAAATGCTAGGATATTTTTTACAATTTCCCCAAGGGGGTATGAACATGTATTTACAAAAAATAAAAAAGGCTAGCCAAAACTGGCTAACTCTGGAGTATTGAATTTTACAGATTAAATGAGTTTTAATACAAGTAATAAACTTCAATACATGAACATATAAAACCTTAGGTAAAATTTAAACTATAATAAAATTTAACAACATAACTTTGATTTCTTTCAACTTAATGCTCTGCTGGTCACTGCATTAAAGTTGGTTATTTAAATGTTTCACCAAATGTCATGTACAGAAAAGTAATAAATAACATGTAAAGTAAAATGAATCTCAAATAAACTACATAGGATGACTAAGTTAAAGAATCATAACCATAATTGGATCCACCTTATACTCGGGTATTTCTGAGTTAGAACTTGTCACTGAAAGGACAAGTTAAACTGGTTAAACCATATATGTACCTTGAGAGAGATAAAGTTTAGGTAGAAGTACACAAACCTCAGGTTCTCCAATAAAAGAAATTAGCAGTTCAATCACACTGATCCACAGTCCTACTGCTGAAAATGACATACACAGGTAGTTGTAGAGAATCGCAGGCAACCATAGAGAAACTATTAGGTAGAGTCACACATAGAAGACCATAGAGGAGGCAGCTGGCAGACAGTCCGTGGAGAAGAACAAATGCAGGCAGCCAAGGATGACACACGCATGCAGTGGGTTAGAGTCTAGACAGGTGCATATCCAACAGGCAGAAACGTGAAGAAGATCTCACAGATCGTGAAAGGAGATGGGATCAAATTGTCCTGCTGGGCAAAGTAAAATGTAGTCACCCCGTGAGGAACCCACAGGCAGTCAAAAAAAAAAAAAAACGCAGTCAGCCTGTGAGGAAGCCGTAGGCAAGCAGTAAAATAAGAAATCGTAGCCAACCTGTGAGAAGAAACCACAGACAACCCATGAAAACAAACTGTAGACAACCCATGAATACAAACCACAGACAGGCACGTGAAGAATAAAAAACAACGCCGAGGTAAAATCACGAAAGATAGATCAGTGAAGACCAGGCCGTGAAGGAACCGTGAAGGAACCGTGAAAGGTAAGCCCATGAAGGTAAGCCGTGTTGTCGCTCCTGACTAGTGTGCGTGTGTCAAAGCCCAAAATTAGGCACACCGGCCCGATAGCAACTACGAAAAGAGCAGCCACTGTTACCACGCTCCTCTCTTCCTCGCTTCAGGTTGGCTCTTCTCCAACTCAAGGGGAGCGTCCCTGGTGTTAAGTTAGCTAAGGCAGGAAACAGTTGCGGACAAGGTGATTGGAAGAGGCTGCCTTAGCGAAATGGTTGTAGCATTAGAGTATTTGAATGGTTGACGGAAGGAGGGAAGGATCAAGCCCCACTAATGGACTAGTGCCGATATACCTAAAGGGAGAAATGGAGTCAAGAGAGAACCCACGAGGGCCTAGTGTCAGAGGGGCAGCTACTAGATCTTCTTCTTCCTAAACGTAGAAGATGCGCTATGCAAACAAAGGAGATGCTACACAATCAAGCTTGATAAAGTGTAAGCATTGAACCCGTGCATGCATGCTCACAAAGGGGAAAGGGTAGCAACTGCTAGGATTTCCACCTTCCAATAGGATGGGGGCATCTGTTTATAGTCTCTGACGCAAACAAAGAAAAAAAAGAGAGCCTCTAACAACAAACACTCAATAACACAAATTTATGCCACACACCATAGAGAGCACTCAACTGAAAACCATGAAACCCAAAAGGGTAATTTTCTATTAATCTCTGGGAAAAAATCCTCCCTGTTTTCCCTCCTTTACAATGAAGAAGATTAGTCCTTTTTATAGACCAAAAAGCTGCTCCTCTTTTCTAAAAACAAAAAATAATAAAATAATCAATAAAGAGAAAGTGAAAAAGGTAGATCCACTTTTTTCTCCACATTGAATACTTCACCCACTACACCTTTTTTAATATAACTCATACAAGACTAAAGTGTAACTATCATTTTAGCTAATCGACTCTCCAAAAGACTTTAATTATTAAAGTGAACTTTGCCTTTTGATTAAATGTTTAAACACCGGTTTAACCAAAAGTGCCATGCCACTATCAAGAATCGAATCAATTGATTTCCATGTAATTGGCGGTTGCGGTTAATGAAGACGTGTATTACCTAGTGGATAGGTGTTGCGCCAAAGCTCCATGTTACATCAAAAAGACGACACCAACTATGAAGTTACCACCAAACAGAGTGATCGACGACAAAATAGCAATCCATGGTATGTTGCACGACTAGTTCAGTTTTAAACTCGTCTTTGTGTTGATTAATGTGCTAAGTTCCAAGCGTTTGGCACTGAATCGATGACAAATTTCATAAGATCTTGTGGCCTCTTTGAGTTCTATCACAAAGATTCACGTTGGTTTGTCCATGAGATGCGAGCGTCTAAATTCCGAGCAAGGAGGATTAAACCGAGCGGCCGCCGAAAAATGAAAAAGAACTCATACATCGTGGAATCAACTGTAAAATGAAAACATGGTTCAGTCTAAACTCCACAATTCAGTTGCCAAGAGGAGATGCGAGTCTAAGTTCCATGACTCGGCTGTCAAAGAAAGAAACGAGACACAACGATGAAGATACAAGCGAAATCGTGGAACTCCAATGCAAGGGAACACTCCTCTAACAGTCTTTTCCACGTGAATGTAATCTTTATCAGTCTGGTCGCCTCATGCCAACACCATTTTGACAAGAACTCAAACTTGACTGATTTGATTGTCAATATGGTTAGTCTCCCCTCGGTCAATAGTGGTGGCTCCATTGCGATTTCCATTTCTCTATGCCCCGAATCCCGCTTTTTTCATCATGTTGCCCAAGCTGGCGTCTGTTGACAGTCTTAAGACAAACAACTCCTCCTGAAACAAATACATTTACTGTGACACCTGCACTATTTTCAATTGAAAATTCAAGTGCTATTGGAAGGACAATACACCCAAGGTACAGTTAATCTGATTTGCCTAATTTTTCTTTTGCCGAAGGAATTGAATTACAAGTAGTCCCAATATCATTCACATTATTTTCATAGTCTCGATCTTGCTTCATCTTATAGTCACAAGGGACCATACTCTTTTGTACAACAACGGAAAGGACCACTGCTAAGATTGAACAACAAAAAGGACCACTGCTGACTATTTTGTTGTGTTTGCAGGCTGCGGAGGACTGTGTGCACAAAGTCATGTTTTGTCCCATGTTGCTATGTGGACACCCATGTCAGACGATTTATCATACCATTGATTAAATCCATTACAACAATCTGTAATCCACTGCTCATCTTATCTCACAAGTCCAGGTCCAGAACCTTTAGTTCTTGCCCTGTGGTCATTACTCAGCAAAGGACATGTCAAAGTGTGGTGTCCCTGCCTTGAGATGCTTGATTAAGTACAACTTCAAATAATAAAGCGAGCAGATTGTCTCCAAGATGCTGAAGGGAAACAGACTGCAGAAGGTCCAATTTGTCATTCCTTGTATGATAGACTGCAGTGAAGTCCATGTAAGCAACATCAAAACCAGATAGCTCTTCATGACCGCGCACTGCTTCAACATAAAGAAACAATCCCCAAAGTCTTCTTTTGCTGGCACTGACTGCTGATGTGCATGGCAACTTGGAAAACTTCGGTTTGTAACAACTCCAGAAAGGAGTTTCCTGCATAGCTCCCGCTGATTGTCTGAACCAACTTCATGAAACCTCTGCCTACCAAAGGTTTGAAACTTCCCCCTACAAGTTAGGAGGTAAGTTGTAACAAGCCGCATAGCAAAAACCCATGATGGGAAACGTATAATCTTTTTCCTTATATAAGTTAGGGTAGGTGAATGATAACACTTAGATTTTACTTAGGATAAAATGTAAAGTGGTCCACAAAATAAAAAAAATCATAAAAATAAAAATTAGGTGGTCCAAAAGTAAACGGTATTAAAAATGGAATAACAAGAGTCTAAAAGATATTAGAATAACATCATAAAATAAGTAAATGGTCCAAAAGTAACATAAACTTATTTTATGTAATTATAAAGTAAAAGGTTTTAAACATAAGACTAAATGGTCCAAAAGTCTATTAATAAAATCATAAGATTTTATTAACAAGACTATAAAATAATTATTTAATGAATTTATAATAAAGTGAAAGTCCAAAGGTCCAACATAAGTTAACTAGTCCAAAACTATAAGTGGGTTAGAAGGTCCTTTAACAAAACATAAGGTAACCATAACAATACATGGTCCAATAGTCTTTAATAAACCATTAGGTAAATACACTCCATAAAGTAGGAGTCATCATAGTCAAATGTGTACACAAGTGAGAGTGTTGGGACCAAGTAAGAATAGGACAAAGAGTCAACAACCACAAGATCAAGGTGAACCATAAAGGTGGACAATCAATCAAATAGGACCAACAAGACCAAAGACTTTTCTCTCTCTCAACATACATAATTTTATATATTTTGTCATTACTGTATAGGGGGGAAGATCCAAACGGATGGTACAATCCTTCTGTCCTTAACACTGCTCCTAAGGGTTAGGTGCTAGGTACATCGTCAAGAGGTGGCCAGTCCCTTGAGAAGCAATCTAGCAATAACCGATTAGGAGAGGGGACGTCATTATCTTCCATTCTTAATCAATGGCTTTCAACCTTCGGTTGAGTTTCAGTCTCACACTGAATCATGTTGATCAATCCCTAGAATCTGACCGGGTCCTCCATTCTCTCGCAGAATGATTCTCAGTACTAAGCTGAGTTTCAGTCTCCCACTGAAAATTGATCAACTGCCTGCAGCACTTTCTTGGACATTGCGTCCCTGGTTCGAGACTTCAAGACCAAAATATGTCTCTGCCTCTATCTGCAAGATCTACTTGGACATCACATCCCTGGTCCTAAACCAGAATACCCTAGAGGCACATAGGGGCCCTAGTCACATGCTAGGGGATTTGCCATGGCATCAACCTGCTTGGTCCTATACCAAGAACCCCAAGAGACTACTGGGGGCCCTAGGGTACCTTCTAGGGTCTTACTCTGTCCTAGTCAACTGACTAGGGTACCATTCTTTGAGAATGGGTCTCGCAGCTGCATTAACTTCAAAATTTCCTCTTAGCAAGAGGGACATTCTCAGCACATCGATAACATACTGCACCCTTTTGTGGTGATAACTCATCTCGTTGTCTTTCAGCCTGTCATCAAATACAGGGCTTCTTGAAAACTTCAAACAATTCTCCATCTTAGCATGAAGCATGATCTAATAGATCATCTTGGAAGTTATAGCTGACTTCCCTTGATGGCTGAGAATTACTTTCCACATATCAATTTTCCAAATCTGTTGTTGGATTGACTCCTCATACTGGGAGTAAACTAAATCAGTGACATGGCTCTCACTGGAGCAACCTTGAAGCTTTTCAATAGGCTTCTCAATGAGATCAAATGTAGGCTTCTTGGCCTTCTCCCTCTGCTTCTCTAAGCGAGAAGTCTTATAAGTTTCCATCTCTGAGTCATTGGAGGACTGATGGAAGATTACTCTTTCATCTTCTACAACCTCACTTGGTTGGGGACTAGAGAGTACAAATTTCTCCCTCTTGATGTCTGAATCTTGATTGGAGTATAGAGTTTTAACAACATGTCCTGGGACCTTATAGAGGTCACCTTCACGAACTTCAATCACAATGGCTGAGTTTATACTTCTACCTTTAGACCATATCAAAACTTTTCCTTCTGAGAAAGTTACAGAGTACCCCTTGTCTTCTAAAACTGTCACTGAAATAATATTCTTCTTTAGACGAGGAACATATAAAATTTCCTCAACCTGAATCAAGATGTATGTTGGTTGAACCAACCCCTCTAATGTTAAAGGTGCTTCCATCTCCAAGTTCCACTTTCTTGTGGAACTGCTTGACCTTGAAAGCTACCAAAGTCTCCTTGAATCCATTCATATGCTTAGTGGCTCCACTGTCTATCCACCAGGAATCTGAGTAGTTGGAGGTGGGACTTGAAAGTGTTGAAGCTAAGTAATATTCTTTTCCTTGATCTGGATTCTTGGTCTCAACCCTAGACCTCTTTTGTTGAGGTTTCTCTTCTTCTGTAGCAACTAAGACATGGTGTTTCTTTCTATGCCAATTTTTGTTAGATGGTTTTCTACACTCCCATGCATAATGATCAGGCTTACCACAATTATAACACTTAACTCTCGATTTAAAGGAATGCTTACCTCGAGGTTCCTTACTATGATCTTGGTGTAGAGAGGGATTCTTTCCTTTCTTCGTTTTGACGACTAGACTCTAGAGCTTGGTTCTTTTCTGGTGGGGGCACGGATCTGCTTTGGATCCTACTTTCTTCATCTAAACAATCATGCCACAACCTTTCAAAGTTGGGTTGATCCCCTCTTCCATTTACTGAAGCTAAGAATGTCTCCCATGTTGTAGGAAGGTCATCGAACACTGTCTACACAAGATCATTGTCTTCTACCTTATCTCCAATGGCTAGGAGTTGATCTCTTATCTGAGTGATCTCGAAAAAGAAAGTTGCAACAGTCTCGTCTTTCTCCATCTTAAGTGATCTAAGTTGTTTCTTCAAGGTTCTTCTTTGAGAAGGAGCTTTCTTCTCATAGAGGTTAGCTAGAGTATCGAAGCATTCTTTAGATGTCCCTAACGGAGCTAACACAACCATTAGGTTATCTTTAACTGAGTCAAAGATAACCTGCTTTTCCTTGGCTTGCTTCTTCCTTGGGCTGTAGTGGGCTCTTCAACAACTCTAGTAACCAAATCATCTAGATCGCTTTCTTCTAGGATATTTAGAACCCTAGCCTTCCATGCATTGAAGTTGGGGGCTCCCTCGAGCCTATCTTCTGATTTTACTGAAGGAGTAGTCATCTTAACCTTTACTTGTCAACCTGAAGAGTAAGATTTTGTGAAGTATAGATCTTGTCTTAGGATCGATGTAGATTCTGTTGGCTGCAAAACAGAGTTAGCTACACCCTAAGCTCTGATACCATGTTGAATTTTACAGATTCGATGAGTTTTAATACAAGTAATAAACATCAATACATGAACATATAAAAACTTAGATAAAATTTAACAACATAACTTTCATTTCTTTCAACTTAACACTTTGCTGGTCACTGCGTTAAAGTTAACGCTCTGCTGGTCACTGCGTTAAAGTTGGTTATTTAAATGTTTCACCAAATGGCATGTACAGAAAAGTAATAAATAACACGTAAAGTAAAATGAATCTCAAATAAACTACAGAGGATGACTAAGTTAAAGAATCATAACCATAATTGGATCCGCCTTATACTCGGGTAGTTCTGAGTTAGAACTTGTCACTAAAAGGACAAGCTAAATTGGTTAAACCATATACGTACCTTGAGAGAGATAAAGTTCAGGTAGAAGCAAGGTTACAAAAACCGAATTGGTCGACTCCGAAAACTGGACCCGGACCGAAACTGGACTCGGACCAAAACTGGACCAAAACCGGGAAAAAAACCGATCCACCAAAATACAAAAACTTCTGAAATTTTGAAAAATTATATATATAGTCATGTGCAACCATGTGAATCCAAACCATTATACACAAATTTGCAAAAAGTGCTCTTGGTATGTGCCATACTAAGCATATTTCACTAGAACCTTCCCCACTCAACCAACTTCTAAATTTAAAAAAAAATAAAAATAAAAAATACCTTGTTTAGTGTTGTTGTACAGTTATGCAAGGAACCGGTCAAAATTGGACCAAAACTGGTAAAACCGGACAAAACCGGATGGTTTCGTACGGAACCGGTCCCTTCTTCAATCTGACTTTTGTCATTTAAGAACCTCTCATGAGGCAGATCTGCAATACAAGTGTTATTACTTTCGAAATATACCTGAGGTAGCCTTTCATCTTCATCATGAAGTTGTTCATAAGCTTGAGGCAACTCAACAGCTGTTTCAGGAAGTTGTTCGAAAATGTCTTCAAATAATGGCCCATGTAATGCTTCATCAATTGGATCTTCAATGCTCTTTTCTTCAGATTGCTTGCTTTGATCTTCAAAGTGTTCCTCATGGATCTCCTCTTCAGAATCAGGTTGTGTCCTGGGGAGGAGGGAATCATACTCTTTGGCAAGCTGCTCAATCTCATCCACTGTTCCTTCATGCCAACGAAAGAGAAACCTCTCGAAAAACTTTTCCATTGAGTCTATGCCTTCATCAAAAAGGTCATTGAACCAACTTTGTGCATCTCCCTCCAAGGTTAAAGAAAATACGATCATGAGATCATCCTCATGGTAAACCTTGAGATTTGTCATCAACTTGCAGAAAGAACTATGGAACAATTCTAAGTACTCTTTTATAGCAACCGAGTCCTCGTCATTTCCAAAGAACTCTGGAACAATTCTAAGTACTCTTTTATAGAAACCATTAGGAAATCCATGGATACCTGAGAAATCTAGTGGGGTGAAGGCTTCATGCAAGAGAGCACTAAGTTCCTCTATTTTATCATCCATATTCTCAAATAATGAAGTATTGAATCTGTAATATGCATATAATCATACCTCAAACTGAACTGTGGAGTCGCCAAGGTGAGCTTGAAAGCCTTCTGATTTACGAGTGTGCTCACCTCTACGCCCAAAAAAGTCTTTAGATCGGCAAAAGGACAAGGGCTTTGTCCCTTCGTGGAGTCACCATGTGAGAAACAAGATCTGCAATATGATCTCCCACAAATATCAATAAAGCATAGTCTTCAAATCTACGGGAACTAGACTTTGTCCACGGCAACAAAGCCAAAAATGTTGTCGCTCATGACTGGCATGCACGTGTCAAAGCCCAAAAGTAGGCACACCGGCCAGATGACATATGCGAAAAGAGCAGCCACTGTCACCACACTCCTCTCTTTCTCGCTTCAGGTTGGCTCTTCTCCAACTCAAGGGGGGATTCCCTAAGGTTAGTTTCTCTAAGGCAGCCTCTTCATTTCACCTTGTCCGTCATTGCACCTGCCTTAGTGATCCTAACCTTAGGGAAGCCCCCCTTGAGTTGGAGAAGGGCCAACCTGAAGCGAGGAAAAGAGGAGTGTGGTAACAGTGGTTGCTCTCTTTGCAGTTGCCATCGGGCTGGTGTGCCTACTTTTGGGCTTTGACACATGCACGCTGGCCAGGAGCGGCAACACACCTTAAAGGGAAGCAAGGAAAATGGTGTAGAGGGCAAAGAAAAGGGTGTAGAACCATAACCAAGTTCTTTATGATTCTCAACACAAACAAATTTGAATCTTTTAGCTTATCGGTTGATGTAAATATTGGGTGACGCTGCACAACATGATGCAAGGTCTGAAATAGCATAATAAAATTCCCATTGCATCAATTCATTGGAATTAGTGGAGGAAGCGGAAATTGGGTGTACATTTAAAACATCATATTCCTTTGGGTCACAATTATGTCTTAGCGAATAGGGTACTTTCCATGCAATGAGGAGATAATATGGATAAAGATAAACCTGATACTAATCATCTAGTTATGGCCAGAAAAATGCAGCTACCTCGATAACACAACAACAAAAGGTATGCTACCATCACCATAAATGGCTCTCAAAACTCAACAACTACCCCAATCATGTTATGGCATTAAAAATCAAGTAAAATATAAACATTATATAATAGAATGAATTACAAGTGGCAGCAGAAGTTCATGGAAGCTCTTGGAATGCCAACAACTGGCTTGTCTACCTCCAACATTGAATATTTTATGTGGCAAGAAAGGAACCTTGCCTTCATAAGGGAAGCGGATATCAGTCTATCGTTTAGCAGCAGTTTCTACATTGGTAGCGATAATTGGGTACAATTCCTCCAAAGGTAACTGTGTATCAATTGTGCCAATTATGTACTTATAAAGATTAATGTGATTGTATGTGATCTCATCTTATAGCAAGAGAATTTTTTTTCATCATACAATAAGATATTTTATTTAACACCATTTGTCCTTTAATTTGTCCAATTAGACTTGTACTCCCATTTAGAATTTCAAATAGCGTCCTTATTAGTCATGAAAGGTCTCAAATGCATGAAAATATTCCTTATTTAAATCCCCTCACTTCTTTAAACTTTTGTACAAGAAGTTAAATTCTTGAGTCAATACAATTGTATATTTTTTTCTGAGCAAGTCCGATGTCTCCGCAGCTTAAGCAAATCCTACTTACTATATTGCTCCCACCTTAGCTCATATTAATAAACCTTAATGGGAACAAAAGCTAACATAAACTGAAAACTGGAAAGTTCTAGTTTGAATTTCCTAAGTTTTGGAACAAAAGGCTTTTATCATTTATCTGTACAGTCTAGTTCTGCTTAACTCAAAACCTCGGCATCTAGAAAGATAAGCTACATTAATGATTTCAAATATGTAGGTCACATTGTTGGCTAATTAATAATTGACAAACGTAATTGTCTAGTCAACATAAAATGCAGACAGACACTAATCCACACTTAAAGAACTAAAATTTACGCATTTTCGGTAAAAGCCTAACAGAGAAAAGCCCTATTTTCTACAGATGAATAAAGTAAAAGATATTGACACTTCATGTTGAAAGAAAATCATAGCCTATGCTATCCTATTTTTTCTCTATGTATGCATGTATGCAAGAAAGAGAGGCAGAGAGAATGACAGACACCTGTGTTGAACCTGTATCATGATTTTCCAAGTAGGTTACTGCTCGTGAGGGCCACCATCCCAGTACACCAGTTGGCTTTCCCTGAGGATCAATCAACCTCCAGTATTGATTGTGCAATGCCACATGCAGAATACCCTGAGATTGTCAAAAAAAAATAATCGTCTTAATTAACGTCCCCAGCTACATTGTTGAAACAAGCTATCAAGACTGGAGCTTTTAAGAGAGAAAAGATTACTAGTGTAAAAAAGATCAGCAATGACAAGTTTAGCCTATCCTTCAGCACATGATTTACTTTGAGAAGTTCTATCACATCATTATGGGTTTAGTTCCTAAAGATATTTTTGATGTAATTTAAAATTATGAATCTCTAAGTATATGTAGTGTATGATTCAGCCAGTTTGGTGACAGCTTTCAACATATGACAAAGGGATTTTATTGTTGGCAGAAAAAAATAATTCAGTTCAACCCAGTTTTGAAGCACAACTTGAAGAACGTAAATTAGAAAACAAGAATGAAGTATTAACACAAAAATTAATAAAAAAAGATGGACATTAAATGAAATTCAAGAAAACGAGAGTACATATCCATGATTGTTGCAACCCCTACATATCCTAATTAAGTGGAAAGAAATTTCAATGGATTTAATGTATGACTAAACTATTTCAGAAAAGGACCAAATATTCATTGTTGTTGATCACTTAACCAAGTATGCTCACTTCATTGGAATACAAAACTACACTGCTGAACAGATTGCAGAAGCATTCCCCAACAACATATACATACGGCATGAATTCCTATTACCTCTCACACCTGCACTCAAAGTTATAAAAATTCCCAAAACCAAGAGAAACCATGGAGGCACTTAGGAAGGTTGCCCAGCGTCACCACCACAACTCCTCTCACTTTAGGTTGACTCTCCACTGGCATAAGGGGGGAAACCCTAGAAACAGTCTATTATATTTCTTAGGACTAAGGGATGGTGGATTGCCAAGACTAGTACCTATCCAATGTATGATGTTGTCAAGATCAAATTCAAGAGGGTTCAAACAGTATGGAGAAGGTGCAGTAAGGCTGTTATAAACACACTGAAACTAACCAAAGGATTTACATCAATATGCAGAAAAATTAAAGCAGGACTCTTCCAAAGATTCTCATCACAAATACAAAATCAGCTAAGCAATAATGCGTGACCATGAGGGATAGACACATGAAACAATAAATGAAGATGACACAAGTAGGAAACCTTTTTTATAAAATGAACAGCCAACAGTACATCAGTCTTCACGTATAATCCCCCCACAATCTCAAGAGAGCCAAGATGTGCCAAACTTAAACTTGGAAACCTAGTTAGTGCATCCCTCAAAAGAGAGTGGATAACCCTAACAGTGATATTACAGCAGCACAATCCTTCAATTAGAAACAATGATTACAGCAAGATGAAGGGAGGGTTTCACCTCAACCCTAACATATATCAATTCTCAGTGGCGAAGCCACCAAGCATGAAGCTGCTCTAGAGTCTTTAAGGCCACAACAACTGAACACTCTTTTAGAGCAAAACTGCTCTTCTTTGATCAACAAGGATGTTCATCAGCAAATAAAAAATCATCACATACCTCAACACCTTTTGGCTGTCTAAGATTGCTGAAAATAGGATCTGAGATGTCTTCTCCAAGCTCTTTGAAATGACCCTCGGGCCCCAACTGTGATTGGACACAGAAGGTGCAAAATTATTCTTTCTTCCATCAAGATATCACTATCTGTGTCCCTATATGAGATTTCCATGAACAAAACAGGGATCCACATCCCATCTATGTCACCCAATCACAAAAGGAGTGGCCATATGATCATCCTCTTGGATGCCATGTTGTTTATCACATGGACAAGCAGCACCTACAAATTTTTCATCCTCCACAGGGTTTTAGATAACATCTACCCTCTTCAAAACATCAAGGTATTCTTTGATTATGGTACTGTTACCACATATACATTTGCAGTTGGGATACCATGATGCAGCAGACAGATCTATCTGTTTATCTATTACGAGCTATTTTTTCACATGGGGTTTTAGCATGGATCATTACAGCCTCAGCCATTTCAGAGCTTTGTTCAGCAGAGTTTCCTTGCCAGGACTGAGATTCATTAGTCCATTCAGATGCTTTTAGTGATGACCTAGTTCATTTGAGCAGAGTAGCAGATCAGATATGGTACACACAGTTACAGAGGGGCCCTATCAGATGGAGACAAGTCTATATAGTGAGATCAGGCATATGTTTCATTGGTTTGTTTTTGCTCTGTGATGTATATTAAACACCTAGGCTTGTCTTGTTAGGATGATCATGGTGACCTATGCTTATAATATACTAATGCTTGAACTTGTGCTAAGGCTAATCAAAGGAGTTAATGTTGAAGACTGTTGCTCATGCCATGCTTTATACAAATGTTAAACCTTAGTGCTATGTTGGTTCCATGTGTCATTTGTCCCCATCCATCTAGTTCATCCATGATTGATCCTCATCCCATGACTTTGGTTTGATCGAGACCTATGAGATTGAAGATCACTTTCTCCACTTTGAACCCTATGCATAATGGACCCCATTTCTTCTGTATCTCGGCTTTGAGTTATCTCGAAAAGTGTCAACTAAAACTTGAAGCAATGTGTCTACTATCATTACATGCATTATGTGTTGGACACAATGGTCACACTGAGAGGGGAGGTGAATCAGTGTGAGAGAAATTTAAACAATTTCAACTTTTATCAATCAATCCGAGTATATCAAGCATTATGTTCTCAATTACATAATCATATTCATCATGCGTCACATAACGAACACATCAAAGAGAGACACAACAATATATGTAATGGAAGCTTTATTTATGGTAATGGAAGACTTCAATATTCGCGATTACAATCAGCACCAACTCCTAATCCAAGACCCTGCTTGGTCTTCTCAAGTCCAACTGAGAAAGGGTTGAGGACTCCAATCCCCAGGGTTGCAAGACTCAGCTTGCCCATCAAGAAACACTTTTTCCATTCAATCAACAGTTGCTCAATACTTATGCACCAACAACAATCATCAACCCGTTGCTCAAGTATCTGCTCATACTCATCATGCCAAGTCATCAAGGAATCTGCTCATCAAGAGTCTACCCAAAGACTTCTTCAAATCTGACCTCGAAACAAGTACTCTTAACCAAGTATCAAATCACTCATGAATCAAACCAAAAACAATCCTTAAAATGCTCATCAAATATGCATATAACCTTTCTCAGGATAGGCTGATAAGGTGTACCAATGATGTCATATCTGTTACTATCCAAATCACCACTGCTATCACTGTCAAGAACCTGTCATAGCCTTGTCACTTTATCATGTCATCGTACTCATATCCTGCTAATGTCAACTGCTGTCATCAATGCCAATCTGATCTTGTCAAGTTCTGCTCATATGTTGTTCAACAAAGTCTGCTCATCAACATATCCGACTGCTGCACTTTTAACTTCTTTCATCAACTCAATCTGCACCAGAACATCATAAACTGATCATGTCTTTTATACTTCAACACTTATTTTGTTCAACTTGTCCTATCAAAAGGTCATCATCAACTTCCACTCTGTTGTTCACTGGTTAAATACATGTCAAGCAACTGTCATATCATCATGATGTCATGTAGGTGAGTTTATGTCTTCAATCCCCTACACTTGTCAAGTTAGGTTTATGTCTTCAAGTTTCATTATGCACTATCTCTGTCTGTCCATAATCATATCATAAGTCTGACCACCGTCATGTCATTAGTCTTTCCATAATCATGTCATAACTGCACAAAAGCATTACTAGTTGCACAAAATTAATGTTCATGTTTTCAAAAGTTTGCACATGCCAACTATCAAGATTTGCCCATCATTAAGACTTGTTTTATCAGCAACCTATCAGAGGTCTTTTTATGCATCAATGTTGCTCCAAGAACTTACTGCTGCCCATATTATATCCTGTGCCTACCTCATCCAAAAGATCTCAGAGGTTACCAACAAAAACAACACCGAAGCTCTGCTGTGACAGTACATTTTCTTCACCCAAAAATCAGAGAAAAAAAAAGAACTTCAAAAAGATACTGTTGCATATTTCCCTCGCTGCTTCATTCGAATTTGCTCAGCTTCTACACCTTCGAAAATTGCAGAGCTATCACACTCTAATCGAATTCCATACTTCAAGTGTCTGTATCATCGTTTCCCAAAACAGAGAAGAAAGAAAGTTTAATGGAGACTGCGGCTCCATTAGTCTTCCTCTACCCGAGATTCTTTACTCCTCAACCCAGAAATATATCAGACTTCTAAAAGAAAGTCTGC
Source organism: Pseudotsuga menziesii (assembly GCA_001517045.1). Lineage (NCBI taxonomy): Eukaryota > Viridiplantae > Streptophyta > Pinopsida > Pinales > Pinaceae > Pseudotsuga > Pseudotsuga menziesii. Next base: position 414,916 of record LPNX010808466.1, read on the forward strand.
GGCTACTCCAGTCACCCACGAAAACTTAGAGCTCTCCATTGTTGCTGCCTCCTGTATATCTAAATTTCAGACAAAATCAAATTGTATATATTTGAATGTTGGACGTTTAGTATATATAAATATAGGTGTTCATGCAAATCATTGTGAGAGTTTTTAATTTTAGGCCGAACAAGAACAAGTTGAATATAATTTTTATTTTCAATATTTAGGCTGGGCCGACATACAAATATGCTTGAGTAGGATGGCCGACCTGATCAAATTAATATCAATTTAAAATCTTCATTAGCAGGTCGACTTTACCTTCAAGTGTTAGATCATACAGTGTATGGGCTTGTTCTTCTTGCAACATTCAAGGTGTATGTGTTTGTTACCATATGAATTTAGAACTCCATCGTCAAGTCAAGCACTTCTCACAATTCTTCAAGTGTTCCACAAAAGGACATTTTCAAGGTTCAAAGGGCTTTAACATGTCAACCAAGACTTCTTCAAGAAATTTGTGGGCTTAAGGACCATCTCCAAGGGTTCCAAGACTCCATCAAGTCGTCAATAATCATGCAAACTACAAATGAGCACATCATCTCCTTCAAGGGTGTTGTTGCCGCTCTTGACCGTCATGCGTGTGTCAAATCCCAAAAGTAGGCACATCAACCCAATGGCAAGTGCGAAAAGAGCAGCCGCTGTCACCACACTCCTCTCTTCCTCGCTTCAGGTTGGCTCTTCTCCAACTCAACGGGGGCTTCCCTAAGGTTAGGATCATAAGGCAGGTGCAATGACGGACAGGGTGAAACGAAGAGGCTTCCTTAGAGAAACAGTTGTAGCATAGATGTAATAATTGAATGTTGATGGGAAAGAGGGAAAGATCAATCCTCACAAATGGACCAGTGTCGATATAACAAAGGGAGAAATGGAGTCAAAGGAGAACCCACAAGGGCCTTGTGTCAATGGTGCAGCTATTAGATTTGCTTCCTCCTAATTGCAGAAGATGCGCTATGCAAACAAAAGAGATACTACACAATCAAACTTGATTAAATGTAAACATCAATACTCGTGTACGCACTCTCACAAAGGGAAAAGGCTAGCAACTGTTAAGGATTTTCACCTTCCAATAAGATAATAACATTTGTTTATGGTCTCCAACGCAAACATAGAAAGGAAAAAAGGCCTCTAGCAACAATCGTTCATTCATACAAGTTCACGCCACACATCACAGAGAGTGCTCAACTGAACAAACATAAAACTCAAAACGATATTTTTTCTATTAAGCTCTGGGGAAAAATCCTCCCAGTTTTTCCATCCTTACAAAGGAGAAGGTTGTCCTATTTATAGGCTCAAAAAGCCATTCTCATACTTTTTCAAAAGAAAAAAGAAATAATAAAATATTAATTAAATAATTGAGGAAAAGTGGAAAGAGAATCTAGATCCACTTTTTCCTCACCTACCCAATACATCACTAAAACAAACTTATTAAAGGAAATCATACTTAAAGTAACTGCTCTCTCCCAAAAAGTGGGCAACCAAATGCAATCAGATCAATCAAACTGAGTGGCTATTTCTACGTGGATCCCACAAATCATTACTTTCAACATAAAATCAATTTATAAATGGGTGATCTTCTGTCAACGAGTTGTCGATGAAAATGAAACGTGGGTCCATAGGTGGCGCGCTAGCTACTCCCGAAGACAAACACATAACCTGACTTACCATAACGTTGCACTCCCATCATCGTCGACCAAGAGAAAAATTACACGCTGCATAAGTTACGGCCCCATACTACAGTTGAAAGTGATGATGAGAATGGTTCACGTTTTCAGCAAATCGATTATCAATCAGATCAAAATTTATTTAAAACGTGGATTGCTAAAATCAGTTGCCACAGAAAAAACGTGGATTCTTCCACGACTCAGCCTGTGAGGTGCTCCAAAGATTCTGCGATTAGTCTGCCACATTATAAATGAACAGTGGGTGGAAAGAATAGTCGTGAACTGCTCCACTGATTGCCCGCAAAAATATAGACGCCCAGTTGGCAACAGATGACATGTGAACCGACAGGAACAGAAGAGACACCAAATTCCTGCCAACAATAGATGTGTGGATTGCTGAACACTGAATGCCCACGAAAAATTGCATGCCCATGGCTGATCCATTTAGCTGCCAATAAAAAATCGGAAGATGGAGATGCAACCAAAAAACTTGTGAAGAACTCCACACCGGCTTCAACATCATAACCAAGATCTTCATCAACATCAGCAGGGTCTTCAGCATCATCAACAAGGTGGTGGCTCCAAGATCCAACCTTGTGGGTTCAAGGACCTTGCAGGACTCCACAAGGCGCTCCAAGGCACAACCCATCTTTGGAAGGGCTCCAAGGCACTGGATGTGAGGGTAGTGGGATCATCCATACCTGTGCAAGCAAGAGGGACTTGGTAGCATCAATGACTACCTGTGGGGCTACTGCAAGTCGCATGTTGGAATCAATGACTATTCAATCAACAATCTCCCCCTTTGTCATTGATGACAACAACTCATGCTCCCCCTGCGAGCATGCTCCCCTTTTGTCTTCATCTCTCCCCCTTTGGCATCAATGGAAAAGGGTGTCCACATATTTGCATCTGAAAGTACTGATCACTACTCCCCCTGTCAACATGCACGATTCTAGGACCTATCTGTATACTTGGAGTAGCCATCCTTTCTCCTTTGAGTTCATCCTCCAGCCTTATGAACTCAAGGTGTGCTAAGCAATGTTGAAAAAGTCGGCAAGGATCCCGAATACAACTTCTTGGCAACATCGGCGAAAAATTCGGGAAAAATTGGCAAAAGTCGACAAACATTAAAAAAATACAAAATACATTCATTTTTTTTCAAAATTTTAAACATTTAAAGCAACAATAACATCACATAAACACATTGGAACATAAATATGGAGAAAGCGCAGATATATATCATCATCATGCAGTCATGCCAAATGTAAAATGATACATTAAAGTCAATACTGTATCCTGAAACATCATAGTTGTTCAATCAAGGACTCAAAAGTGGATAACCAATACAACATGACATCACATATATAAATGTATCCGAGGAAAATTAGCATCTAGCTATCTAATATCAATGCTCTCTTCCCAAGTTTCCTTTTTACTTATTACTTGTTTCTTGTTTTGATTATATCTTTACTTCAAATTTTATTCTATTTCCATTCATACTTCCATATTTTTCCTACTCCAATGATTAGGTTTATATAAGGTTTTCATAAATGCTTTTTATTTGTCCCTCCATCTTATGACCTAAGTCACCTGATTCAAGTTCGTGTTCGAATTCGACATGAATGAAATTCGGGAAAAAATCGTCAAGTAAATTTTCTTTTATAAAAATCGTCATTATATTAGTGTATATCAATATATATACCTATAACCCTAATTTAATTTTTAATAATATAATTTTTAAATCATATAATATAGCTTTTATAAAATAATAAAAATATTTAATATATATTTAATATTATATAATTTTATAATATCGAAGTTTATATTAATATATACATAACTTTACAAATTTATATTCCAATTTATGCTAAGTCACCTAATTCGAGTTCGTGTTCGAATTCAACATGAATGAAATTCAGGAAAAAATAGTCAAGTAAATTTTCTTTTATAAAAATCGTCGTTAAAGTCGTGTATATCAATATATATACCTATTACACTAATCTTATTTTTAATAATATAATTTTTCAATTATATAATATAGCTTTTATAAAATAATAAAAATATTTAATATATATTATATAATTTTATAATATCCAAGTTTATATTAATATATACATAACTTTACAAATTTATATTCCAATTTATGTAATATAATATATTTAATATATAATGTAGCTTAAGATATATGCTATATGAGGTCGATAAATAATTGCCCACTAAGGCTCGACCCTCTACCGATTGTGACTCATGGCCACGGGTAACGGAATGACGGTGATCTCCTGTCAACTAAAGTCGACATAGGACAGACAAGTAGAGCTTCTACCTTCTGCAATGGGCTTCAAATCAAATCGCGTAAAAGTAGGTCAAGCAATGGCGTGGAGGAATTCCTTATTTCTTTAGTGTTACACAATCCAAAGTCTTTGTGTGAATTATGATTACTGCATCTAGAACGGCTGAACCTAATTGATCTTACTATTTCAGATTGAATCGTTGTTGTCATTTATTCGTTGGAGTTGGTATGTACACATGAATTGGTCTCAACAGTCAGCATGTGTTGGGAGACAGGTTTATGGATTACCTGCGGGTCGCGAAAGCAGAAAAACCAATTTCAAAAAAAAAATTTCGTTGTTTTTTTACTAAACACGAACTGATTTTCAGGCAAATTAATCGGCTTGGAATTTGCCAATCCTAAAAATTCAAATTCACGATTCAAATCAGCGAATTTAACCGAATAAATTCAACAAGCAAAAAAAAACCGCCGATTTTCAATTCTCAAGGCGAAAATTCGCCAAACCCAGTGACTTAGAATTTATGTAATATAATATATTTAATATATAATGTAGCTTAAGATATATGCTATATGAGGTCGATAAATAATTGCCCACCAAAGCTCTGCCCTTTGTCGACTGTGACTCATGGCCACGGGTAACGGAATGACGGTGATCTCTTGTCAACTAAAGTCGACATAAGACAGACAAGTAGAGCTTCTACCTTCTGCAATGGGCTTCAAATCGAATAGCGCAAAAGCAGGTCAGACAATGGCGTGGAGGAATTCCTTATTTCTTTAGTGTTACACAATCCAAAGTCTTTATGTGAATTACGATTACTGCTTCCAGAACGACTGAACCTAATTGATCTTACTATTTCAGATTAAATTGTTGTCGTCATTTATTCACCAGAGTCGGTATGTACACATGATTTGGTCTCGACAGTCAGCATGTGTAGGGAGACAAGTTTATGGATTACCTGCGGGTTACGAAAGCAAAAAAACCAATTTCAAACAATTTTTTCGTCGCTTTTTACTAAACACGACCTGATTTTCAGGCAAATTAATTCGGCTTGGAATTCGCCAATCCCAAAAATTCAAATTCACGATTCAAATCAGCGAATTTAACCGAATAAATTCGACAAGCACAAAAAACCGTCGATTTTTTATTCTCAAGGCGAAAATTCGCCGAACCCGATGACTTAGATTATGACTTAAACCTAATTTTTGAAAGGTATATTTAATTGATTTGGTCGACATCCATTAAATGTATTTCTTGTTTTGTATTGGTGATAAATCATAGATGTATTTTTCACTCCTCCCAAATTGAATTTCCGACATGAGCCTCATATTTAACCCTAACTTATCTACCACTTGAAACATTGTTCTCTTTTTCCTACAATGTGCTATGATGATCCCTCAAAATATGTTTGCCCAAAAAATTCCGTATTAGTGAAAAGAAGTAATTCAATTACCATTGTGATCTTTGATAAATGGATACATATTTTGTATAGCTTATCCTTGCATGGTTTGATCTTCAAATATAATAAAGTTTTGAAATATTTATATGGTAGAAGAAAGGTGTTAGTATACAACAAAAACGCTAAAATGACTAATTTTTGGAAAATTAACTATTTTAGCCAAAATGGAGACTTTTTGGAAAAAGTCGGGACTTGCCATTTTAGCCTTGCGACTTTTTTTAAAAAGTCGCGAGTTTTTGGAAAAAGTCTCGCGACTTTTTGAAAAATTAAAAAATCGTGATTTTTTCCAGCCGATTTTTCGGCTTAGGGAAAAAAATGTGACTTTTTAAAAAGTCGGTGATTTTTCGGAGAGATTTTCAACACTGGTGCTAAGGTCTTTGAGAGAACTTAAGCTTCGCTTGCCATAAGGAAACCATTCTCCCTGCACTGATTAACCTCTCCTATACGTAATTGCTTAGTCTTCTTCATCCATACTTGCTTTTGGCATTTGTCCTTTCAACATTTGTTCCTTCATCTTTATTGACTTTCCTTGTTGAGCTGTATGAGAAACTTCCCATGGATTGTTTCCATGAATTCCAACAGTCTTGAGCTTTGTGCCCAAAGCCATTGCAACTATAACACCTCATAGTACGACAATATGCAACAATGTGACCAACATGGCTGCAATTCTAGCACCTAACTGAGTTGCTGGAACTTCCAACACTTCTTTGATAAACTTCATTCCTCCATACCTGAGAGTATCCTTGTCTACGGGCCTTTGTCTTCTGATCTTCAAACCTTTCTGCATTGGTCTTCTTCCAAGGTTCATTGGTTCTTCTTGCTGATGTGTATGAAGGACTCCTCCTCAGTTGACCTCTTTGACTTGCATATTCTTGGGCTTTGTGACCAAAGCCACTCTAGAAGTAGCATCTCAATGTGTAACAAGTAGCAGCAATATGTCCATTTTGGTTACATGTCCAGCATCTAACTTTGTCATTGGGACTTCTAGCACTTCTACAATCCATAGCCTTATGACCAAAGTTAGAATATGAAAAACAATAACCATTAAATCCACTTTCATACCTGGGACTTTCGTTCCATCTTGGAGTTGTTTCTTTTCTGAGCTTGATTTGAGGGATAGGCCTAACTCCTTGATGCATTCTTGAACTTCCAAAGTCTTTGTTCTCATGTGCAAGTGCATGGGGAGCAACTTTGGAGGATGATGGACCTGCTTCTGGAGTCTTGGGAGACCAAGTGCCATCTTTAGATTTTTCTCCTTCCTTCTTGTAACCAAGGCCAGACTTGTCAAATGGAGATCTTTGGCAATCCAAGATCTTATCTAGGACAACTGAATTGTCCTTGAACTTGACAAAGGCATCAGTCTTTTCACCTTTCTTCCTGAGACCAACTACCTCCATCTCTAGCTTTTGGATTTGTTATCCACTAATTTTGCACTTAGTGGATTTTTCGGTGAGCCGCCAAACCATTGAACAAGTACACTTGTTCTTGATCAGAATTCAGAAGTCCGCTAGCCTTTTCCTGGGAGTCTGTTCAAAACTTTTTGTAAATACATGTTCATACCCCCTTGGGGAGATTGTAAAAAATGTCTTAGCATTTAATTTTTTATAAAAGGCTCGGCTTCCCGGACTTGGGCATCAAGCCGACTAGCCCAGAGTGTTTTTTCCTTTGGTTATTATTGGTTGTTGAACAAACAACCAATAATTTCTGAGTTTTTCACTCGCTCCTCCAAAGCTAGGGTAGTTGTCTTATTGTTTCGGCCTTGGGAGGTCATTAGAGCCTTCATGTTAGTTTTTTTTGTCATGCTAGGCATTTTGATTGAGTCGTATGAACATGTACTAGGTCCCCCTAGAGTTTCATTGGATTCTGAGAAAAATAATTTTCTCCGTTTTTTTAAGACATTTTTTAATGGTTTAAATGAGAAAATTCAAAATGTAATAAATGAATGATCCGAGTCCATTTTTGGCATGGTTGGGCTCATTTTCAAGCCCGGAGCAACATCTTTACCCTATCGACCACTTTCATCATCAGTCGGGCAGCCGAAGCACCCCGTGAAGCAGTATTTGACTAAAAATGCATCAAGATGGCATTTAAATGCTAAAAATGGACATTTTGGCATTAAGGTCCAAATATTAAAAAGTCAAAATTGAATTTTTAGGTGGTGGAGATGATTTGGCATGGGTCCCATATTAACTTACGACCCTTTTCCACATGATGGAAGTAAAACTTTGGATTAAATTTCAACATTGATTAATAAAAAAAAAAGTGACGTGAAGGATGAATGTGATGTTAGCATGGATGGAGCCCACGATAGGTATGAGTGGAAATGTGGTCCCCTCTCCACTTCAATAATATCAAAGTTAAGCCTTGGTATCATATGCTAGCGAGTGGTTGTCACGTGAGGGAGTTGTTACGTTTTGTTTTGGTGACGTCAACCATGTGAGGAGATGGTTCACGTTGGCTCGTGGATGGTTACGAGTGGGTGAGGGTGGACCCCTCCCTAATAAACTCATCCTTCAAACTATTATTTATTCCTTCACTCCATGGATTGTCATATGGTTCACGTGAGAAAAAGGAAGCTCGTGCATGTGGAGAGGTTGGTGGAGCGTTGGAGTGTGTTGGCAGGTTGGTAGCGCTTGCTTGAGTTGGTAGCAGAGGTGGCGTCTACCTCTCTAGTTCCTCTTCACTTCAACAAAGGTTCAGTTCAGTTTAGCTCCTCTTCAAATCAGTTAGCTCCGGATTGATCTCTGGTTCATTAAAAGCCCTTGGGGCCTGGTTTTTTGTATAAATAGAGGTGCTTGGCACTCTCTTCAACATGGATTTTTTTTGGGAAAACTTACTCTGCCAGATTTGTAATTGTGTTATAGCTTTTGCTATTGGAAATAAAGTGACTTTGGAGGTTCGTATGGTGTGTTGATTCTTGTCATGGGAAGTGCTTCATCTGTATCAAGGTGATTTTGTTCTTGTTTATTACTTATATTTCACTATTTTGATCAAATTGTTAGCTCAGAAGGCTTTGTTAAGTCCATAAGGTGGGCATTTGAGTTCAATTTGTCCATTTATGTTGGGTTTTATGTGATTTTGAAGGAGTAGACTGTAGTTGGAAATACTTATACTCTTCTAATCCCATTTTGCTTTGCATACAATATTTGATCAGGATGTGTTTGTAAGTGGTTTCTTATGCAGATCTCCCAGGTTTGAAGAGAAGTTTGAGCTCGGTTGCTTCTCTCATCTCTTCAAAAGACCTATTTTTCTGACATTGTGTGCATTTCAGGGCCTCCTAAAGTCGATCTCAAGCCTAAAAAAGTTTGGCAAGAGGCACTAGTTCGAAGATCCATCACTCAAGACTACATCTTAAAACTCGGTCACTTGCTACCTTGGAAGCCCTAAACCTTTTTCTTTCGTTTTTGGCCTCCTACCTTCTCCTCTTTTTCCCTCTCTCTCCTTTTTTTGCAGCCCTCTTTCGCTGCCCTCTTTTTTTTTGCAGCCCTCTTTCGCTGCCCTCTTTTTCCCTCTCTCTCTCTTTTTTGCAGCCCTCTTTCGCTGCCATCTTTACTGCTGTTCGCTTTCCCCTTTTCCCTCTTTCCCTCACTTATTTCAACCCTCTTTTTTGCTTTCTTTTTGCCCCATTTTACCCCTTCATCTTTCCCACTTTGCCTGTAAAAGTTTTGGTATCTAATTTTGCTTCAAAAAGACTAAAAAACTTGCATTTTAAAAGGGTAGTTTTTGCACTTAGAATAATTTTATTTTTTGTTCGCATCTAGATTTACTTTGATTTTATTAACGAATAATGGGTGCTTGAGTCATTGTTTGTTTTGAGCAAATACTGAAGAAGAGGTCAACCAAAGATAAGTCTAAAGACTTGGAAATATTGAAGAAAAAGTTCCCAACAAGAAGACAAACCACATCCTTTTTTTTTGTACAAGCCATTGGGGCTTCTTCACCCTTTTGATTTTTTTTAAGTTCTCTTCAAGGGTTAAAATCCCCAAGCAATGTAAATTATTAATAAAAAAGCTAGTGGGAGAAAGCCTCCCATCTTTTCTACTTCCCCTATTTGGGGGAAGTGTGTCTTGTGTTCCTTTTCATTTTTACTTAGTGTAGTTTTAACTTAAAGCACTTAGCTTAGTTCTCTTGATTAGATTTAGTTTTCATTTCCACTAATTGCTAGTTGTCCATTAAGTATAACTACTAATTGTTAGATTAGATTTTATTACTTGCATTGTTGTGTATCTTTCTCTTTAATTGTTAATTTTAAAAAGAACAAAAATCTCTTGAATCTCACCGTAAGGTGGATCGAGAGTGCTCTCTGTCGGAGAGTTTGTTTAACTGTCTTTCTTTTATTTTCATGCATTCTACTGTTTGCAAGTTTAACTAAATAATTCTTAAGTCTCTTGAACTTGCCGGAACCCAAGTCAAGAGCACTCTCTATCGGAGAGCAGAATTAGATTTGCATTTTCCTTGCATTAGGCATATAGAATAGTTAAAGTCTCTTGAACTTCCGTCATAAGACGAAGTCAAGAGCGCTCTTTGTTGGAGAGTTGAACTGTGTGCTCCTAACTTAAAATTTGCAACTCACACTCCCCCTCTAATTAATTTATCTCGTTGTTTCCTTGACGGAGTATGCTCTGATTGACCTAAAAAATTGGAGTACCCAGAAACGGCATTGGATTGTTAATCTTGCAAGTGATAACGTAATAAAACTTTCACCCCATAACCAACGCACAGGCGTTATCTCGATAAATACTCAGGTAGTGGGCAAATTCCAAGTGTGGGCGCCAGGCAACCCAATCTGGACACTCACTGGTTAAATTCTCTGAACACCTAGCTTGTGATTCCAGACAGGTCTGTCATGTCTTCGAATGGAGCCACTGAAAGTATTTCCCGTTAGGTTTCCTAGACACCTTAAGCAAGATCATCTTTAAAATTTACAATAAAATAAACCAACAACAATTGCAAAATGATTTCACAAACATTACTATTGAGACTTGTATTCCAGCATTCACAAGCACTTTTTTGACTCCATTTTGGCACTGGTCATAAACTTCCATGCATCGCCTTGATCTGGACCATTTGTCCCTAATGTTTTCTTAAATCATTATCTATCTGTGGATGCCTTTAATTTCCAAGTCATCTTTCTATTGTTCGTTTCAAATCTTGTGTTTTGTAATCGCAACATGGATTGCTCATTTTATTATAAAGTTGTAGTCATTCAAAAACTCCTAAAAAACACCCATCCGCATCATAACATCAAAAACACTTAAACACATTGAGCCATAGTAAACTCTTTGTTAGGGACGACCCCCCTTGGCTTCGTTAGGAGTTAGCCTAAACGAAGGAGCTAGGAGTAGGTGACAGTACTTGGCTCTGTGCTTGCCCCCAAGGCCACACCTCTCCCACTTTCTCAAGTGAGGAGATAGATTTTGGAAGATTTCTGCTGCTAGTGTGCAATCGGCGGACAACAGGATTGTCTGCTACTTTTCTTCCAACTGATTCTTCAAGATTTCTTTTATCCTCTTGGCTTCATCCAACTAAGTCTTCAAATCAAGATTGGCCTTTCTAGTTTCTTCAAGCTCTTTTGAGTCTTCACCATGCTCTTCTAGTTCTTCCTTTTGACTAATCAACTCCGTCTTTAGTTGTTCAACTTCAGCATTCTTGTCTTTGAGCTCATCCCGCAACTCTTCATCCTTTTGTTTGAGCTTTACAAGCAATACTCTTGGTCTTTTGTTGATATTCATTCAAAGAATCCAAGATTCTCCTTTTTAACCTTATGAACTCACTATGGTTCATATCTATGTTGCACGGGGACTCGTCTGCCCTAAAATTTCACCTGTTCCCTGCGTTCCAGTGTTCCGGGGACTTTGGAACTCCTCGAAAACGTCCCCTAATGGTCGAGGACTCCATTGGGGACTCGGGGATTTTTTCACTGTACTCTAAACGTACCCCAAAAAATATAGGACTTTTCGGGGACGTCCCCGAAGTCCTTAGACCAATCGAAGACTCCCACGCATCCCCTTTCCTGTACATTAAAAAAAAAGTTTAAAAAAATTAAAATTTAAAAACTTAAAAACTTAAAACCCTACCCTTCATTTATGCTTAGATAGAGTCTTCCTTTTGCATACGAATTTCAAGTTTTAAACTTTAAAGACTAAAATATTTATGTGATTACATTTGTAGACTTTAGTCTTTTATGTTTCATGAATGATTCATAACTCTTAACTTTTAAATTGAAATTGAATTTTTATGTTTTTGAATTTTTCAGTTTGTTTATAAAGTTTACATGGCAGATATTTTAATTTCATGCTGCGATCATGTTCTGATTTTTCATTTTTATGACTCATTTATCTCAATCAAAGGCTGCAAACATGTATGTTTTGATTTTTCAATGTTTCATTGTTTTATGATAAAAATTCATGGAAGCTATTTTAATATTATGCTGCAAAGATTTTTTATTTTATGATTTATCTCAATGTAAATCATTTTTATTTTTAATTATATATATATATATATATTATTTTTAAATTTTATGTTATATAATTGTTGTCCCCAACCTGCCGTCCCCTAAAAAATTGGGGGTGCACTCTAGCCGTCCCCGCGTCCCCTACGTCCCCCCGTCCCCGAGACCAGTGCAACATAGGTTCATATTTACTGTTTTCAAGACTCAATTGACTCTAAGATCAATATTCAACAAAGTGAGATGTATCTCTTGTGCAACTTTTGAGAGATCTTCATCATCTTCTGCAAGAACCTTCTCAATTTCATCACACATGCTATCATTACAATCAAAAGATCCATATCTTTACTGGAGTCCACTTCTTGCTTTTCTTCTCCTTGATTGGCCTCTTCTGGAGGCTTGTCTTATGATTCTTGATCTGTTTTTTCGGTGTTTGGTCTTCCCTTTTGATACTCGCTTTCCAATTTGAACCAAAGGTCTTTAACTAAAGTGTACTCCCCTACACTTTCTTTTACTAAGCTTGGAAGTTAATCCATGAGGAACTTCAAGGTTGTAGCATTGTCCTTCTTTGCTTCTTTCTACACAGCTGCCTTGCCCTTCTTATTGGATGGAGTGGGTGGATTGATCACAATCTCCCAAACACCAAACTTCTTCAAATATGCTTTCATTTTGCTCCTCCACCCGAAGTAATTAGTCACATCAAGTACAGGCACATCATTGTTTGATGACTCTACTTTTGCTTCCATTGTGTGTCCACGGATCTCCTTCAAGCTTGCAAGACTTGTGACGAAGGTTGGCTATGATACCAATTGTTGGACACAATGGCCACACTGAGAGAGGCAGTGAATCAGTGTGAGAGCAATTTAAACAATTTCAACTTTTATCAATCAATCAAAGTATATCAAACATTATGTTCTGAATTACATAATCATATTCATCATGAGGCATATACCAAACACATCAAAGAGAGACAACAATATATGTAATGTAAGCTTTATTTATCGTAATGGAAGACTTCAATCTTCGCGATTATAATCAACACCAACTGATAAGAAGAGCACCAATTCCTAATCCAAGACCCTGCTTGGTCTTCTCAGGTCCAATTGAGAAAGGGTTGAGAAATCCAATACCCAGGGTTGCAAGACTCGGCTTGCCCATCAAGAAACACTTATGTCATTCAACCAACAGTTGCTCAGTACTTCTGCACCCACAACAATCATCAACTTGCTGCTCAAGTATCTGCTCATACTCATCATGCCAAGTCATCAAGGAATCTGCTCTTCAAGAGTCTACCAAAACTTAAAAAACTTCTTCAAATCTGACCTCAAAACAAGTTCTCCTAACCAAGTATCAAATCACTCATGAATCAAGTAGAAAACAATCCTTAAAATGCTCATCAAATATGCATATAAACTTTCTCAGGCTAGGCTGATAAGGTGTACCAAATTCCAATGATGTCTTATCTGTTACTATCAAATCACCACTGCTATCACTGTCAAGAACCTGTCATAGCCTTGTCACTTTATCATGTCATCCTGCTCATATCCTGCTCATGTCGACTGCTGTCATCAATGCCAATCTGATCTTGTCAAGTTCTGCTCATATGTTGTTCAACAAAGTCTGCTCATCAACATATCTGACTGCTGCAACTTTTAACTTCTGTCATCAACTCAATCTGTACTAGGACATCATAAACTGATCTGTGTTTTATACTTCAACACTTATTTTGATCAACTCGTCCTATCAAAAGGTCATCATCAACTTCCACTCTGCTGTTCACTGGTTAAATACATGTCAAGCTACTGTCATATCATCATGATGTCATGTAGGTGAGTTCATGTCTTCAATCCCCTACACTTGTCAAGTTAGGTTTATGTCTTCAAGTTTCATTATGCATTATCTCTGTCTGTCCATAATCATATCATAAGTCTGACCATGTCATGTCATTAGTCTGTTCATAATCATGTCATAACTGCACAAAAGCATTACTAGTTGCACAATATTAATGCTAATGTCTTCAATAGTTTGCACATGCCAACTATCAAGATTTGCCCATCATTAAGACTTCTTTTATCAGCAACCTATCAGAGGTCTGTTTATGCATCAATGCTGCTCCAAGAACTTACTGCTGCCCATTTTATATCCTGCGCCTACCTCATCCAAAAGATCTCAGATTACCAAAAAGCAGAGAAAAAAAAAGAACTTCAAAAAGATGTTGCTGCATATTTCCCTCGCTGCTTCATCCGAATTTGCTCAGCTTCTACACCTTCGAAAATTGCAGAGCTATCACGCACTAATTGAATTCCATACTTCAAGTGGATGCCTCAGCGTTTCCCAAAATAGATAAGAAAGAAAGTTTCATGGAGACTCTGGCTCCATTAGTCTTCCTCCAACCGAGATTCTTTACTCCTCAACCCAGAAATATATCAGACTTCTAAAAGAAAGTCTGCGGCTACTCCAGTCACGGATGAAATCTCAGAGCACTCCATTGTTGCTGCCTCCTGTATATCCGAATTTCAGACAAAATCGAATCGTATATATTTAAGTGTTGGACGTTTAGTCTATATATATAGGTGTTCATGCAAATCGTTGGGGGAGTTTTTAATTTTAGGCCGACCAAGAACAAGTTAAATATAATTTTTATTTTCAATATTTAGGCTGGGTCGACATACAAATATGCTTGCGTAGGATGGCCGACCTGATCAAATTAATATTAATTTAAAATCTTCATTAGGAGGTCGACTTTACCTTCAAGTGTTTGATCATATAGTGTATGGGCTTGTTCTTCTTGCAACATTCAAGGTGTATGTGTTTGTTATTTTATTCTATTTTCCACTCTCAGTTTTGTACATGAGGTTATAGCAATGATTAATCATCAACATAAGCCACATCATTGAGACATTCCACATCATTGAGACATTCAGAGCCTCAGTCAACATTATACGCAGATAGTCCTTTGTCATGACTGAGATTTCCTAGTCCATTGATATGACCTTGGTAGAGTCATAGTCCATTCAAGAAGGGTAGCAGAGATGGTGCATTCTTGACAGGCAGAGTGGCATTCAGACAGAGATATCTATATATATATGGTGAGACCATGTATATTGCTTCTTGGATTTAGTTTCCTCTCTGATGTATATGAACAACATGACTTAATATGATATGATGATTATGGTGACATATGCTTATTTGACTAGTATTGTGATGCCTAACTTGTGTTATGAATGGTTGGAAGTCTAATATGTAAAGCAAATGCCTATGCCATGCTTTATGCAAACTTACCTTGTCCTGCTATGCCGGCACCACCTTATCACCTTTTCTCGTACATCCAGTCCTCATCCGTATTATCTTACCCTTTGACTTATGACGTGGACCTATAGGATTGATGAGCTTTTCCCCACTTTGACCCCTGTGCATGATAGACTCCATGTTTGCATTTGTGTCTCGGCTTTGGAGTATGTGGCCTGGTTCCTTGCCTTCTACTTGTATGATGCCTTGTGGAAGGGATGTGCAACCTGTGTCACTGGATGGTTTTCCGTAGTCCTTGAAGCAAGTAGTCCTTAAAATGTGTCAAATGCATTGAAACGCATAAATGTTATACCTAAACGATGCAAATTAATGGTGTTCTAACACTAGTTAGTGGCCACGGGATGAGCACTCATCCTTTGTTTGATGTAAGGCCATTTGCCCCTACAGGGAAACAAGGTGGCAAACCCGTCGAGGCTATGGACGATCACTGGTAGAGGGGCTAGGCCAAGTCATTATTTGCAGCTCAGAAGGCTATACAAGGCACCTACCCTTGGAGGATGGCTAGTATCTCTTGAAATGTTAAATGCTTGAAGGTTAAAAGTTTATGGAATGCTAAATGGATACTTGTTAGAGTCTAATGGAAACAAGTCCAAGTACTCTACCCATTTGCAAGACACCACCATCCCCTGGTGTTTTAACTTCTTTGTCATGCATATTGTCACTGTAGTTGTGTGTATTTATTGTCACTCGGAGAGATCACATGATCAAAGTCAACAACAAATTACGACCCTTAACCTTGAGCCTTGTTTATCCACCCTCACCTAGTATTAACAGGTGAGCTAAACTTTGCAAGCATGGCATACGCAAGGGGCTTCATACAAGATTTTAAGGTTATTCAAGGACAACTATATTTTGATTATTTAGTATTTTTCAATCACCATGATTATGATTAGTATGTTATAGTTGGGTATTAATATACATCTTGGAGCATCTTTTACCTTTGAATGCATACAGGTTTTTCCAGATCATTATCTCACCTTCAGTTAGAGTATTTTGACTAGGTCAACCTAGTTGACCATGTCAAACACATTTCTCGAGGAAGTGACTACAGTGACCCAGATTGGTTATCTATGTTCTAGACATGCGCAGCATACATACTGCAGTTTCAGTTTGTAGCAGATGGCCACAATTTTGAGTTACAGTGATTATTATCACTTTTATTATTCTTGTCATATTATATTGTGATGAGATGATGTCCTTTGTTCTCTTGGGGCACTATTAGGGACTAGGGGGTATGAGTAGTCACCATTACCATTCTCCTATGTCTGGATTCATTTTTGCACTCAGTTTGTCACATGAAGCAACCGACAAAGAGTTATTGGCAATTTTATAGCTCTGAGATGATGTCCCAGTATAAAATTCACAAAAAATGGACTATGAAATTAGTAAAGGAAATCGATTTGGCTAGGTTGGTCAAGGAAATGGCAAGTGGACTTCACCATGAGTTTCATATAGACTCTAGACACGCTTAGCATGCTTCATCACTCATCTTCACCAGTTTATCCCCTCCAGTGTGGCTTCTAGAAAGGACATGTGGCTTCAAGAGGACATGGTCACATGTGGCATGGTTCAAACTTCATATGTCATATTACTTCATTGTACCTTGATGATACATCTCATATGTTGATGTATAGAGGGCGCCTAGGATGATTTAGGCCCCTAGAGCACCCCCTTTCTTACGTACCATGTTATGTTATCGTATTTTGACTTCCTAAGTCATCTTGGGCAAAAGTGTGCCCCCTTTATTGTTGATCCATGTACTCAATCCATGTGAAAGTAAAAAATGTAAATCTCCACCATTGATGATGTTTTAATCTCAATGGTCGGATGGATGTTAGTTAGAATGTTGACAAACTCTAGATCTATTTAAGAGATGTGATCCCCTCATTGTATGCCATCAGGAAATTTGGACTCTTGGCTCTGGATATTTGAGTAAAGAGATTTTTTGTAGAGATTCTTGGTTCTTCTTTGTGAGATGTTCTTGTATGTGATTGGAAAGTCTATCTTGCTTAGCATTTGAGTAATTCCTCGAAGTATCAAAATATTTTAGAAGAGAGTGTTTACATGCAGGAGAGCGACTTCGCTTGGGCGTTTTTCTGGGCTTCCCCAACTCGTTTCTTTTGAAGGTGTTTCATAAATCAGGGGGTTTTCAATAGCATCTTTGATCTTTGATATGCACTCTATTTATTTTACACCTCTAGTTTCCTTTCTTTGCGTAGCAAACCTCACTATGGTAGTTTGAATGTGCAGGGAAGAGGGGCGCACTACTTCACTTGGGCAAATCGATTTCACTTGTTGCTTCATCCGAATTGCTTCAAATTGATCGAGATGAGATAGATTATCATTTGCAAGGAATCTACAAGATTTTCCAACTAAGATCCTTGTTTTGAATTTCTATCCCATTGGTCATAAAATAAACTTTCGGAACCCTCAATTAAAACCCTCATCTCTTAGTTGGAGTGTTTACAGTCACCTTTTGGCTTAGTGATCGAAAACCCAAGTTAGAAATCCTATAAAACCCCTTGAGACTAAATTTCACTTAAATCAGACACCATTTTCCCGTCCTAAGACACTGGGTCTCTTTGGGCCAAATCGCCCTCCTTCGGTAATTGATCATTTTGCTAGTTGTGTGATCTGGATATTGCTAAACTCACATTAATTTGCCATATCTATTGTCTAACAATTAAATTCAGTGCCTAATTTACTCAATTTTCATCCTTATTATCCTAAGATTTGGTTTTCTAGCTAAACCCTAACTAGAACAATTTGGGGCTTTCTACATAGGCACATCTTATCTCTTAGAAATTGATCAAATCTCTAATTAACCTTAATATCTAAGAGATTCTATCAAGAATCCTTCATTCATCCACTTAGATTACCCATTTACAAGGTTATCTTGGTGATACGAATGCCCCCTAGGATTAGCTTTTAGTTTGGAATAAAGTGTCAATAGCCTTAACCGGTGTGACATCTGAATCATTTCAGTGGTCTTGGTTGTCGTAGGTCACAACTTTAGTTGCCTTCCCTCTACCATCCTGAATAGGATCATCATAAGGGGAAACTACAAGATTTGTTATAACAAGTACCTAGTGGGATCAACCAACTCACACTCAAAAGCTACCAACTGGTTGTCATCCTCCTACCAAACCTCCATTCCCAAAAATTAATGCATCAGACCTATGTCTTTCATGTCGAACTCCAAAGCAAGATCTCTCTTGTAGCTGACTATGACTTTCTCCGCTCCCGTAATAAACAAATCATCCACATATAGTACTAGAATGAGTGGATCCTCACCAACCACAATGAAGTAGAAGTTGGGATCTTCCTTGCTCTTCTAGAAACCCATTTGCTGCAAGTATCTGTCCTCGAATACCACGCTCTTGGAGTTTCCTTCAGACCATATAGTGCTTTCCTCAACCTACACACATGAGACTCTCTCCCATGCACCTCAAAGCCCTCTAGTTGCTCTATGTACACCTCCTCTATGAATCCATTCATGAAAGTTGTCTTCACATCCATCTGGTGGATCTTCCACCAAATGAATCTGAATCTGCTCTCTGACTCAGGCTCCACACCCCTCAGCTATTGAATCATTGTCTTAGTAAATGCCCTCACTCTATCTGATGAACTCAATCTCTGAGCTTTCCCTCCTCCTATGAAGTGCGCCCCCTTTATGTCTACTCAATCTCTGAGCTCTCTGCTGATGAACCCATTCTCTCTCAAAAGCGATCTCTGGCTCCAATGAATCCTCCCTCGGCCTCAGAAGAAGTATGTTCAATCTCTCCTCAGATATGTGCCCTTCACTGCCAGGAAATGCGACCTTCTCTTCTCAAGAATATGCCCCCTATCTCATGCAATGATTCGCTCTCCTCAATAGCTTCTCACTTTATCAATAAGTGCACCCCCTTTTTCATTCTCAACTCTATTTTAACGTTTGATTACCTTTTTAGGGGTTTCGTTAAAATCATGCATGCAAACTTTTAATTAAAAACTGCATGCATGCAAACTTAAAAAAAGAGTTTTGCTTTTGCATGAAGCAAGGTTAAGGGTCCAACAGTTTTCCCTATTAACTTTTCAACAAAATGACATGATATGAAAAATGGCTAGATCAAATGCTATGAATAACATGAAATGAGGGTCACACTTAGATCCCTAGGTCTACACTTGATTCATAAGTTACACGCTTAATCTAAGGGAACACTTGATTCATAAGTTACACACTTAATCCAAATAGTTACTTCTCAATAGTTAAATTGATTACAGTGATCTAGGTTCAAGGTGTTAGGTAAAGGATACCCAAATCGCTACCCTAGGGGGATTTGACTTGACAAATTGGAAACGCCCAGAATAATATTTGGATTTGTAATTAGAGGATTCCTAGCACATAATTAAATTGCTTGGATAACAGATATAACAAATGAAAGAGACCCCAAGCAAGAAAAGTCACGAAAACCAGAAAAACAGCCTCCACACCAAGGGAGGGCAAATTGACTTGAATGTCAGTTCCTTCTTAGGATGGGAAAATGTAGTCGAACCAAGACACCTTATGGGCTCTAGGTATTTTGAGGGATGGAAGAAATACCCATGTCTTGGATTTCAGAAAATCTAAGTGATACGACCCAGGGAATTTTCCTAGTTACTACAAATGAGGGTTTTAGAGTTTTATTAATGTCGACAATGGAATGTAGAGAAAATAAATAGAAAACAGGATTGGAACTTACCTGGAATTGAGAGATGCCAGAAGATGTTGCCCCTCGTAAACATTGTCAACTTGAAATCTTAGATCCACACCCAATTGAAGCTCAACGATTTGCCTAGTGCGCCCCTCTTGCTAATGACAACCAAACACAATAAGTAAAACCAAGATTGTGATTGAATTGAAATCTACATGAGAAGAAATGCATGTGTTTTCACCCGCCTTGTAGTTGCCTGGTGAGGTGGATCCAAGATGGATGGTAGAGGGGCAAGCAACTAAGGGGTGGAACCACGACTACCTAGACTCCCAAATGGATGGTTGTCACGCCAATCAAGGCAGCCTTCACTTTATGTTATCATAATCCAAGACAACAATGGGGGAGATCCATATCTACTCCCGACAAGAGAGATCGGACCTAGACACCAGAAGAAGATCAGATGGGGCTTCAGGGTACTAAAGGTGCAAGGTAAATGGAAACCCTAGCTCTAGGGTTTAGGTACTAGCAACTGGTGAAGATGACCACTGACTTGGGAAACGTAACTGTGACAGGGTAAACAAGGACAAAGTTGGGACTATCTAGTACCTAGGAGTTAGATTCAATGAAAGGTATTTGAGCTATCAGTGAATGTTGGTAAAGGGAAAAGGGTGAGAGCTTAAGGGCCGCGCTAACTCGGAGATCAGTGCTTTGTGTGCATTGGGCAATGGAGTCAGCAATAAACCAACATTTCAAAGAACCCACCTAGGATACACCCTGATCTATGAACCCAACAAGTAATTGATCCGAAAAAGCTAAGGTATAGGAAAACCAGCTCTATGGAGGGCTAGCGCTAGGGCTTAGAAGGAAAGATCTGCAGCTCTAGGGTCACCTGGAGGCTAATGGCTCAGCGTTGAGGGAGAAAAGAGTTCTAGGTGACCTGATCTACAAGCCCAAATCAAAAAATCAGCAGAAAAATCAGATCTAGAAAAGTCAAAATCTGATGAAGGGGGTTAGGAGGCTGAAAACCAATTTTTTAGATCTAGGGCAAACCAGGAAGAACTAGCTTAGCGTTGGGGGTGTTCTTGAGTGCTTGGGCCCCGATCTAACTGTCTATCTTGTCATATTTCAGAAAAAACTCACTTCCGGAAAAGTCTAATTTTGAGTGAGGGCGCTAAGGCAGTTTCAGTCAAAAACTTAGATCTAGGTCAAACAACCAAGAATTTAGACAGCATTGGGGTTGATTGGGACTGTGTGGGACCCGATCTATCCGCCTGTGAAGTCAAAATTTAGAAAAAATCAAAACCCTAGCAGATCAAATTTTCAGTGGGGGGTTTATGTAGTTTTCTGCTTAAAAATCAGATCTAGGTCAAACTGTGAGGAATTTGACCAGCGTTTCAGTTGATTTGATGAATGGGAGGCCCGATCTATTGAAAATAGAAATGGTTTGGCAAAAGATCGTATTAGTCCCAAGTTTATTGATTTTTACGATTTTTAGTGCTTTAGGAGTTTTCAGAAAAAAGTTGAAGAAAAGCAAGGTACAATGGAATAAGATCTGAAAAAGAAGAGATTTACCTGTTGGTTCTTACCTGGAAATGCTTGTAGAAGTCTGTAACAGTGACGATCTTTGCTATCCCGATCAATTCTGGAAGATCCCCATGATTTCTATGACATATGCAAGCTCCAAGCCACCAATGCGCCTCCTACCATGCATGAGCAAACGTCAACCATATCAGATTTGCTAATACAAGATAAAGAAATTGAATGCTACAAGACAGTAAAATGAAGTAATCATGGATCATAATGAAACTAATGAAAACCCCTTGATTCAAGACGAAGAGAACCGAGCGAGTTGAGGTCCCCCTACAAAAACGCTCTAGCCAAAATGCCCTCCTGTAGACAAAACAATGATAGCCACGAAAATATAGATCTCACGAGAATTTCCACAATGCTAGTAAGCTGAAGACTAGCTAATCACCATTTGAGCACATCAGATGCAAAGCAAATCCAGAAAATTTTCTTTCTATTATTTAGATCCAAGAGCCAAAGACCCCTTACAAATGAGAAGCTCTCTCCTTTAAATAGAAATGAGAGAACCTCAATCATAACCAAATCCTAACCACTTTCAAAACAAGTGGCTAAGATTAAAAGATGAAATGTTCTAATCAATGGTTGAGATGAGCTCAACATACAATACATGGATCAATATAATCATAATTTATCAAAGTGGACTAACCCACCCAAAAAAAGGTAACCCACTCAACAAGAAATAAATGAAAACACATGGTGGATCCAAGGAGTGTTTGACTAACTCTCTCTGGGTGTCGTCATGGCACAATAAATAATATAACAATTTAAATCTTTGACTTTTGTGCCTCCTTGAGGAAATCGTGAGCCTCCAAAAAGAGCTCCAGAAAATAATAAAAAATGCCCAAAAAATAGGTGTGGGCCCAATCAGGAGCTGCAACTGCTAGAGAAGGTGTGGAGGACATCACTCTCATCATCATGACTCATCCCATGTCATTTCCATGCCTCAGTAGCCCAAATCGATTTCTTCAATAGCCGTTTAATCATTTTTTAATCTGCCTCGAGAAACGTGAACCTGCCAAAACAACCTCCTAGGGTTCCTGTGTTGCCAAACTGAGCCCACCAAGCTCTCTGGGATAGGGGTACTATGGTACAAACAAGTGGTTACACCCCTATGTTCCATACAACGCCCTAGGAGATCCAACTAAAACATCTCCCTACTCAGATATTTCAACCTGTGAAGAAAAACTGCATCAGAAAAGCAGAATGAGCCTGATCACATCTGCAAGTGCCCAGAACTGGAAATAAACTGTCTCATTAGACTCAGAGATTCCAAATCCATTTAAGGTGTATACTCATACCCCTCATAGGTCTCTATCTGATCATCAATCATATCCAATAAACAATATAACCATCTGTGAATAATTAGACACCAATAATAACTCAGACTATATCCATTTGCTGCAAGTGTTAAAAGGTTAAGACATACTCTACAACTCATTCAAGTAACAATCACAACAAGTAACATTCATTTCACTGGCGGTACATCAACCAATACATATATAAAGCTTTATTTATTATTACTCAGACTTAGACTTTCAAGACTATACTCACTTCATAGTTGTAGCCAATTTGCTAGTGAAGGGTGAAGGGTGGAAATGACAAGGCTAAGGCAAAGGATGACTTCCTACTCAACATCATGACACTTTGGATAAGGAAAGGGAAAACTCACTATAACCAATGTCGGACAAACAACAACACAAGGAATGGCAGTGTCTCACAAATGGGTGAGTTGTTTAGAGAGTGCTTATTCAACTTAGGCATCATGTCTACATCAAGCTTGATCCAAGTTCATTAGGATCATTATTTATTCCATGGCCTTTTTGGCCTATATGACCCTTTTGGGACTTCACCAATGCTTAAAAGCACAGCTAATCGCAGCTTTCATCTGGGACATATTTATTTTAATAAGGTCAGCAATTTTTGCATATAGCACATTTTTAACCATTGCTTTTTTGGACCTTTTCTTATACTCTTCAAGGAGTATTTTAGCACATCATTGCTCTTGCCCTTTTTACATATGTTAAGAAACACCGTTTTACAATTTTCATTTTCCATGGGCGCATATTCAATACTTCAATACAAGTAGTACATGAGCTTTCAGTTTTAGCCAACAACATCTCAAGTGACTAGGGGGAGTTTTGCACAATGCCAAACATCGGGACAACTGACCAGAATGATTTAAGCATACAATCCAACTTACCAAGGCAAGTTATGTCACCAACTTAGGAGCCGAGACACAACATAAACAGGGAGGCTTGTCCAACAAAAGTTCTAGCAGGAAAAAAGATCCTCCATGTCATGAGTCAAGAAGTCAGTCTGGTTGAAAACTAAAATGGAAGGAAATGGATGGGTGAAGACAATGGATGATGGAACCAACACTAGCAAGCCAAAACAATGGTGGGAATGACTACCTCTATTCTCCCTAAGGAGGGTGAAACCAATGAGTATAGATCAAGAACTTCCAAGTCTAAGTAAGGACATCAATACATAGCACAACATACAACCAAGTCCATATAATTATGACCGCCAAATCATGATACCACAAGTTAATACATGTCACAAGAATCAGTATAAGAGCAATAATAACCATAACACAATATAAAATGCTGAGTCATAACCATGCAATAAAATCCATCTGAGACACCATATGTCCAATGAGAAAGAACTAATATAACACTGGGCATCCATGACTGCTCTGAAATAACATAAATGGCTACATCGGTCCTCAAATCTGAGTGTCCTGAGACTCAATACTGACATGGGAGAGTACAATAGTCCACTAATACAAAAATGATCCATATAAACTGCTCATCTCAGCATCTCATATGTAAGAGATCTGGCTGAAAAATGCACTGTGTCTGAAAAATAGAATATGGTAGCCTGGCTACTATATATGTGATAATAGCATGCAAGAAGAACAAGGAGAAATAACAATCAAATGGTGAGCAAGATACACAAGATAACCCCCTGTCAAATAAAGCCATGGAGAGACAAAGAGACTCTCCTCCACATCGTCGCCCTCCACTAGTTCACCCTTCTGCAAGCAAGATCAACACAATATTTTGCCGATATATGGAATATAAACATCCAATGTCCAAAGGGACTTAAAAACTACAAGAATCATGAACTTTTGAGAGAATTCACAAGTGTGCCAAAAAGATCTTCTATTACTTTCGATCCAAGAGCCAAAGTCTATTTACAATGAGGGTGTTACCAACTAAGTTTCACTGAGTTGTATTTCTAAGCGAGCCGCCAAAGATGAACATTTACTTGTTCAAATTTTCAAGTTCAGAAGTCCATGCAGGCCATTTAGGCCCTTTTTAAATTTTTTTAACATGTTCATACCCCATGAGGAATTGTAATAAAATGAGTTAGCATGATGACTTTATGTAAAAGGTTTGGTTTCCTAGGACTTAACCATTAATGCATTATTCCAGGGTGTTTTTTTCTTATTAATTATTTACTGTTTTTAAGCGATAAATAATTTCCGAGTTTTTCACCCAAACCTCCAAAGCTGGAATAATTGTCTTAGTGGTTAGGCCTTAGGAGGTTATTAAAACCTATGTGTCGATGTATATTACCGTGCTAATAATTATTTTGAGTCATTATGAATATGTCCTAAGACCCCCATAGGTTTTTGAATTTCCAAAAAAAAAAAAATCTTGTTTTTACAGGCTTATTTTTAATAAGTTAATTGTAAAACTCTAAAAAGTCATAGAAGTGTGTCTAGGAGGTTGTTTTTCCATGGGGTGCTCATTTTCTAACTCAGAGCACCCACTTAACCCCTAAAACCACTTTCCTAAGTTTTTGAGTAATTATTTAACTCCAAAATTAACAATTACTCGAAAACCCCAAAAAAGACCAATAAATTGAGATAATTAAAAAATTCGGCAATTAAAAAAGTAAATGAAGCTTGCCGAAATAAATTTTGGTGACTTGGCAAAGTAAAGTGGCAAGTACCCAGGTGTTTTTGGAATGTCAGATGTTGCCATAACCAACAAAACCAAGGGATGGAAATTCTCAAATTCAGAGAGGCACACTTCTCCAAGTGGGGGCGCAAATCCCAAAAAAGGATGGCATGTATTGTGAGTTGGCTTGAGCTTTGGGGATGTGGCATTCACTTTTTGGATATTGTCATTTATCAAGCCTACACCCAACTCATTCCAACCAATTGACAATTCACACAAAGCAAAACCGCTTTCATGGGTATTAAGCCCCTCTTGGCTTGTCGGTTTTGCTATTTAAATAGGCTCTCATGCCTCATTCAAGATGGAAGAAATTGCATGGAACTTATGCTCCTGTACTTTGTAATAGTTTGTTGAATTTATGAATAAAGGATTTGGAGGCAAGAATAGTGTGACTCTCTTCATGTGTGTGGATGCTTATTGCTCATTGTGGGAGGTAATCTGTGTCTTTTCATACTTATATTGTGGATTAATTATTGGCCTTTGAAGGAGAGATATCTCTCAGTAGGGTAAGAGAAGTAGATTTGTTTATCTATTATCTTACTGATTGGTTACATGAGATGATCTTAGAGATACATGTTATTTTAGTTTAAATTCATTTTTTCTAAGCTTCTTATGTTGTTAATACCAATTTGATTAATCTTTCTTGTATAAGTGTGTTCAAAGGATTGCAGGTTGCTTAGCTTGAAAGAAAGGCGTTCTAGTTTGACTCTCTTCTCTTTTCAGGCCTACCAAGAAGAGCATAATCCCTCCAAGCCCCACTTGGAAGACTCCATTGCCCAAGTTCAAAGGGCTTACGTTCCTTTTCTTCTCTCATCCAAATTTCTAAGTTTTATTTGATTACCGGTTACTTTAATAAGTGCTAATCGATTTGGTAAAATTAACATAGATCATAAGCTAAAATCTGGTTTACATTTATTCATTAGTTCAAATCTGATTATAAGAGTAACATTTTATAGGATCTAGCTATCAACAAGTACTACTTTAACATTTTATTTTTTCTAACTTTAAAATACTTGAAGTTTATGTCAAAAATTTATTATTTTATTTGATTATTTGACATATTTGACTGAATATTGCTTGTTGTTTTGCAGCAGAAGTCAATTAAAGAGAGAGGCACTCTAGCCAATTTTCGAAGATTCAAGCCATCCAGAGATCCTTCTTCTTACATCTTCTTCTTTGGCCATTTTTCTTATGTTGTTAACACCAATTTGATTAATCTTTCTTGTACAAGTGTGTTCAAAGGATTGCAGGTTGCTTAGCTTGAAAGGAAAGCGTTCTAGTTTGACTCTCCTTTTTTTTCAGGACTACCAAGAAGAGCATAATCCCTCCAAATCCTACTTGGAAGACTCCATTGCCCAAGTTCAAAGGGCTTACGATTCCTCTTCTTCTCTCATCCAAATTTCTAAGTTTTCTTTGGTTACCGGTTACTTAATAAGTGCAAATCGATTTGGTGAAATTAACATAGATCATAAGCTAAAATCTGATTTACATTTATTCATTAGTTCAGATCTGATTATAAGAGTAACATTTTATAGGATCTAGCTATCGACAAGTACTACTTTAGCATTTAATTTTTTCTAACTTTAAAGTACTTGAAGTTTATGTCAAAATTTTATCATTTTATTTGATTATTTGACATATTTGACTTAACATTGCTTGCTGTTTTGCAGCAGAAGTCGATTAAAGAGAAAGACACTCTGGCCAATTCCTTCGAAGATTCAAGCCATCCAGAGATCCTTCTTCTTACATCTTCTTCTTTGGCCATTTTTCTAAGGCTTTAAACTTGTATACTTGTGTTTCATATTCTACAAAGGAACACAAGTATTTCTTTATAATATTCATTGTAAAAAAGAAAAGCAAGTAGGCAACCAAGTGCCCACACTCCATCCCCCCAGGGGGGATTCACACTTTTTCTTGTTTTTTATTTTATTTATTTTTCCAGTATTTTAATTTTTTTAAATTCTGTTAATTTTCTTAAGTAAAATTAACAAATCCGGTTTTGTTCTTGGTAACGAGAGTATCAGCACTATGATTTAAAAAACTCATATTTAGTACTAAAATTCTTAAAATTTACAAGGCTTCAATTCCCGTATGCTCTTGTGACCACTTTCAAGCCATTCGCTGGATCGGTGGGACAATCAGAAAGAGATTGGAGTGACTAGTAATTATTTGAACACTTCAATCAATCCCTATAGTGAAAATCCGACACTTTTCAATATTACTAAGTTGTGGGTAAATTCTGCAAGTGAAGCGGGAACCACTGGAAAGTGACTGTGGAGCATTGTTAGGTTACACCCTTGTTGGTGTAGTGTTGAACACAACCCCACGACTCCATCTAGCCCACATGTCATTGTGAGAGCCACTCCTTAGTAAATCCTGACACATTCATCGTACCCCTTGGGTATATCAGGAATACCATTCTCGTTTAATAATTAGATCATTACCATATTTTAATCAAATCTACCAAGAATCAACCCACTCCTTAATCACTCATCTAATAATTTTAAAAGAAACCAACCGAGGCAATTGCAATACTTACTGAGACCTCACTAGCAACCCGCATTCACACAATAGCACTCCAATGGAACTAGTCTTTATTGCATCAATTTATTTATGAGCATTCAAGTTAATTCATGTTGTCAAAACCCCTAAAATTTCACAAATAAAAAAAAATTTAAAAATGCATAATTGTATGTTAACACAATCGTTAAATACTGTTTAGTTAATGCTATTTACATTGTACTGTAAGATCCTTGTTTGGTTGGAATGTTAGTTGAGTTTATCTTTCTTCAGCTTTCTAAAAGTTCTCTGTTTGCAACAGCATGTGGATAAACTACGTTAGACTGGGCTTACTTAGCTGGAAAGCTAACGCACACAGTTTTTCCTTTATCTTACAGATTGACAGGTAAAGTTTTTGGGATCGCTGCTAATAGATCATTCTAGAGTAAAATAAATCATATGCTGTTTCAAGTGCTTTCAGTAGAGATCTAAATGTATGTTGATCGGACTATTCAGCTTCTACAGGTACAACCTCCTTTATTTCATGTTTGAAATACAGCAATTTATGATGCGAAAGGTTTAAATACACAAGAGTTAAGAATTATCATCTCCCAATATATCTATGAACTCTCAAATGAAAAGATATTCAGAGATAATGATAACAGTTTATATATATTTCTTTTCCAATACTATCTAAAAAAATATCTGAATATCTTTTGTACTAGTAACAGCTATGGGAATAAAGTCAATAGTGAGAATTAAAGGTTGAGAAAAGGCCATTACAGTTTTGAAAAGTCGCCCCTTTATTTGAATGATTATTATCATCATTTCCATTCATATAAACCAACAGAGTTCTTAGATACTTGCGGACAAGGTCATTTAAAAAAATATAAATTCATGATACGTACTATTCCTATGTCACACATGGTTATTCCTTGAATGAATAACTCATAAATAATAAAAGCACTTGATAAGAAAAATATGACTAGGCTCCTTGTTAACATTATTTCGTTATGGTACTT
>LPNX010808466.1:446438-477902 GCA_001517045.1 Pseudotsuga menziesii
TCTATACTCAGATTCAAGTTCCTGCAAACATTCACTCACAATCACTTCCTTCTATTTTCCCTTTTCCTCAAATGAAGACTCCTGAATCACATTCAGCTGAATGAATTCCTCCTGGAGTAAAAAACTGAGCAGCCCAAAGCTCTCTTCATTCAGTACTTTTAAAGATTGCCTAGGTCTTAGTTGGGATAACTGTCATTTAATGAGCCACTTGCCCACATTCCACTTTCTTGGGGAATCATGACCCCAAATATAGGGAAGTTGCCACCTGCAACTTAGGAAGTGCTTGAGGATGCTGCCACTTGTCCTTTGCCTCTCCACCTAGTTCCAACACCCAGTTTGACCAGTAACCTATTTTAACAGCTCTCCCATGCTGTTGTCTCCATAATATAATTATTATTAGTAAAATATTTTCAATTACAATCCATAACTGTTGACTCTGCTGAGTCATCAATTCCTACTTAGGATTAAGTTTATCATAATGTCTCAGAAAATTAAATAAAACAATTACATAATTTTACAAAATTGGGGTATGTGACACATGTGTTGAGTGAATGTTTTTCACATGCTAATGATTTAATTATTCTTGCAAAATTATCTCAGTTTTAATATTTCATATCATTTGTATCTCCTAGATTAGTTGTTTTACTTTTATAGATTAAAAAACCTTAGTTTATTTTTACTAGGGACCACCCCCCTTAGCTTCGTTAGGAGAGAGCCTAGACGGAGGAGTCAAGATCAAGTGACAACACTTGACTCTTGCTTGCCCCCAAGGCCGCATCCAGTGGCTTGAAGATTTATGCCACGTCACCTGAGGTGTAAATTAGGCGGCAACAGAGGGCTCTCGTCTCTTAAATAGATTCGAGAGAGACCAAATACTTAACCAACTTTTAAATCGATAGTTGAGATTCAAACATAATACAATGATAATCAAGGGTGGAGATCTAATCTCATGCTCACTACATGGATCACTAGACAAGAGGGGGGCGAGTTGCCTCATAATGCCCAAATACAGATGAAGTGATGATATAACATAAGAATAAATCAAGGGGGTCACCTAGAGGCCACAACTTAGCCACCTAGGAACATAATACATCATCTCAACATATTACAAGGTTCAAGAATAAAACATATCATCCATAAGGGTGCCCTGCGCTAGGAAGTGTGACTTGCCTAAGAGAGGAAAAAATGAAACTTTGATGCCCAAAGATGATAAACCCATGAAGAATGATGTCGAGAGACCCTCCGGAGCATAAGGAATAATACACAAGTCAAATCCTTTCCATTCACTTACCCACCGAATCACTTGCTAAGCCATGGTCACTTTGATCATTTGTAATTAAAATGTTAAAATGCTCTTTAAATACTCAATATGCTCATGACTTCATCTTCGTTTTCTCGAAATACTGAAATAAATACACGAAAGAACTCAAAAGCATCAAATCCATCAATAGTGACTACTCATACACCCTCGATCCACTTGTAATAGCCTCTATAAATAATTTTCATCTCTTTTAATTAAAAAATTTGTCCGCTAACTTTAGAAAAATGATGATAATGGGAAAATTTTCACAAGCTAAAGCATGGAATGGTCTGGATGACTCCAAAGGCACGGAAATTCATTAATCGAACCAAAGAAGCCACATCCATATATGGGCCCTTCCCATTGACCAAGTCAAAACTGATCAAAACACTGACTAAGCTGGAAACTGAGTGTCACTAGTATCTACATGCATGAAGTGTAAGTAGTACATTCTTAATCATATAAGTAGTAGACAATGGTGATCAATACAATAAATACACAAATAAGACTTATAAAAAAAAAGACTTATAGTAAAAATAGTTGCACGATTAATAAATAAGTCCCTACCATATACTCACTTTCACATTCAATCCAATTTACAAAAGAGATCATTCCTCAGTAAGCTGGGTGAAATGGGATGCAACAAGGCTAGGATAAATGATTGCTTGACTTATTGGACAGACTTGAAAGACTCTCAGATATAATGGGATCAGGGAGACCAAGGCAACATGTGCTGGATAGAGGAACACTAGGGAATGGAGGTGTTTCACAAATGGGTAGAGTGCTTACAATACCTCCAATAGACTCTAACAAGTATCTGTGATTGCCCTTCATTGCAAGACTTTACTTTCATTTGGTCTGCATCCCTTTAGATATAGCATTTAATCGTTCTGATGTATTTTTTATTTATGGTCTTTTATTTCGTTTCATGAACCTTATTTGATTTTACATGTGCTGAGAGCACAACCATTTGTGGCTTTCATCAAGGGCTTGTGTTGAAAAACACAACCATTTGCGACTTTCTTTTCACTTCATTCCATGGCCTTTTATAGCTTGGTGTTGAGAAACACAATCAATTACAACTCGACCAACTTTCATTTTAGATGAGGAAACTTGCTCCGAGGACTAAAGGAGACACAAATAAGCATGGAAACTATCCATGCATAGATGTCACAATGGGGGAAAGTCTTTAAGCACATCAGTCTTATCCAAGTCAAGATGTTGAAGTTTGCGGCATAGAATAACGGATGGACAGGAGGACAAGTGAAGGTGGTGCCAGACAAAGTGGAGAATGATCTTGTTTGTATAGAAGGTAATCCTACTTGTGAGCATATACCAGAGTCTTAACACTAGAACCATTTAACTGTTCATGTTCTTATACCATTTATGTTGTTCATTTATGTATAAAATCATGGGATTGCTACTGTTACTGGCCTCTGCATGGTTAATTGCATCATCTTTACCTCCCTAAGTCAACAGTTGGGCTAAACCTTGTCCTTTTATAATCTTAATAGGCTACATTTCTAAATCATATTACTAAATCTGAGAAATCCAATTTCCTTTAACACCAATTCCATCAAATTGAGATAAGACATCCTTAAAGTACTGATATGGGACATAAGCTATGATGTTGGAATACCCAAGATATGTTCTAAAATTGTTTCAAAGATTTGACCAAGGCATACGCTTGTTTTTTAGTCATGGCATAGTTTAATTCGACATCTCTCAAATTTTTAGTCATGAATGCTATGGGTTGCTCGTGATTGTCCTAGATCTTCTGCAACAAAATATCAGCTATAGTGTCCTTAGAAGCATAGGAATATATCAAAAAGTCTTTGCTATATTCGGGGCATGCTAGAACAGGGGAAGTTGATATTGCTTTCTTTAATTTTGCAAAAGATGAGCATGCCTTATCCCAAACAAATTTGACATCCATTTTCAATAAAGCATTCAAGGGTTTGGCTAATTCAGCGAAATTTGGAATGAATCTTCTAACAAAGTTTATTTTTCCAAAGAATGATCAGAGAGTACTAACATCGTGGGGTGCAAGAATGGCCTCAACAGCTTGGATCCCCTCAAGATCAATACAAATGCCATCCTTAGAAACAATATTCCCTAATAACTTCCCTTTGTCAATACCAAACATAGACTTCTTTGAGTTAAGGGAAATTCCAAACTTCTGACACCTTTCAAAAATATTCATTAGATGGTTAACATGATCACTTCTTTCTTTTGAAAACACAATCAAATCATCCTAGTTAATGGCGATAATTTTTCCTATCACTAAATGCTTGATCCATTGCTCTTTGAAAAGTTAATCCGACATTCAGAAGCCCAAAAAGGCATTCGGATGTATTCATACTTTCCCCAAGGAGTTGTAAAAGTGGTTTTCCCTCTTGTTATCACATATACATTTTGCAGCTGGGCTACCATGATGCAGCATACAGACTTATCTTTTATTCTATTCCGGGCTATTTTTCACATGGGTTATTAGCATGTATCATTACAGCTCCAACCATTCCAGAGCCTTGTTCATCAGATTTTCCTTGCCAAGACTGAGATTCAAAAGTCCATTGAGATGCTTTTGGTGATGATCTAGTTCATTGGAGCGGAGCAGCAAATCAGAGTTGGTACACACAAATTATAGAGGGGCTTATTAGTTGGAGACAAGTATATATGTTGAGATCAGGTATACGCTTCTTTGGTTTGATTTTGCTCTATGATGTATGTCAAACACCTATGCTTATCAGGTTAGGATGATTATGGCGACCTATGCTTATATCTACTATTGCTTTAACTTGTGCTATCACTAATCAAGGGACTTAATGTGAAGACTGTTGCTCATGCCATGCTTTTACAAATATTCTAAACCTTAGTGCTAGGTTGGTTCCACGTATCACTTGTCCTCGTCCATCCAGTTTCATCCATTATAAAATTTGTCATGTGACTTAGACTGTTTGAGACTTGCGAGATTGAAGATCCTTTCCCCATTTTGAACTCTATGCATGATGAATCCCATGTTGTTTTGTGTCTTAGCTCTGAGTTGTGCAACAAAACTTGTCGAAGCCTTGATCATTCTGGGCCAAAAGAACCTGCTGGTGTTGGTTCATGAGCTTAGGCGAGTTGGGTTTTGAAGCCTTGACCTCTCTGGTCGGTTGCCCCCGATGTTTAATCTTGACTGAGGATATTCCCCCTAGTTTCCCGAGAAGTTGTCAGCTAAAACTTGAAGCAATATGTCTACCATCATTACATGCATTATGAGGTATATGCTATATATTATGTAATGCAAAGCCCACAAATGAAATTGCAAACTGTGTCTTTAGACACAGCTCAAAAAGGGTTATGAATTGAAATTGTTAAAGGCCCAAATAAAGCAGTGGATAAACAAATGCTAAATCTAAAGATTGTTGGCCATCTTATTGAAATGTAATGATTAATTCCTCACAGAGCCTACCGGTTTTGATGTGAGATGGAGTAAAGGACAACTAATTCTAAGTGTCCCCTAGGATCTCTTCACTACAGTTTCTTGTGTACTCAACGCAAGGCTCCTAGAAAAGATCCTCACGGAGCTTGATCTTTAGCTTGGATGTGAGTCGTAGACATGATTGTTAAAGTTGAATGGACCCTTTTCAGATCAGCTCATCGACCTATGAGACAACACCATTCCCTATTGTTTATCTATCATCCACATGTCACTTTGGTTGTGTGTACTTGTCATTATTCGGATAAATCACAAAATCAAAGACGGTTACAAGTCATTCCCCTTTGCCTCGACCTTTGTTGTCCATCCTCACCCAGCAATAGCACATTGTTTACGCTTTGTATAGCATGGGAAATAAGACTTCCAGAAAGTTCCAAGATTCTTCAGAAGCACAGGTACATCTTACTATTATTATTATTAATTGTCACCATGATTATGAATAACTAATTTAAGCTTGGATTTGATATACACCATTGGATCATTTTTTACCTTGGATGCTTATGGGATCATTTTGATGTAGTCTCTCACCTTGATTTTGGGTACTTTGACCTGGTCAACCCAGTTGACCAAGTCAAGCATGGTTCCCAAGGCAGTGACTCAAAATACAACATGGTCTATATTTGTTCCAAACATGCCCATGACCAATACTACGGTTTTAGTTTTGAGAGTTTGGCCCTGGTTCTCCTCATAAGTGATTATTATCACTTAATTTTGGCCAAATGATCAAATTATATTACAGATGGCAATATGTTTGGTTCTCCTAGAGCGGTGCAGTGTTCCAAGGGGTATGAGTAGTCACTTATACCATTCTTTTATGTCTCCAAATCATCTAGAGCAGTCAGTTTTCCCCAGTTTGCACCTTGGTCAGAGTTATGATGGATTTATCATTTTCCAGAGATTGTACCAGCAAAAATGAACTAGAGACTTCACTGAAAAAATCGATTTGGCCACCAGGATTAAGGGAATGGCTTGGAATTTTGGCAGATAATGTGTTTCAGCATCCCGGACAGTCCTCTAGCAGTTTTCAGTCAGCAGATGTCCGGATTATTTTATGTTGGCTCAGCCAGTGAGGAAATCCCCCTAAGGGGCACCCCCTCATCTTGGCCATTGATATATTTCATTGTTATATCATGTATTATGAAGTTATAAAGGGGCCTAGGGTGAATTAAGCCCCTAGTGACCCCCTCGTATGTATGATTATGTCACATCTCATGTTATATTGTGACTTTCACTTAGGATAGGAGTCCTTGAGCAAAGTCTACACCCTCTTTGACTTAGTCATTTGATCCATGTATTGATCTATGTATTGTTGATCTCCACTGTTGATGATGTTTTAATCTCAACCGTTGGATGTAAAAATGAGTAAGGATTTACATCTCTCTCAAACTATTTAAGAGAGGTGACACCCCCCATTGTATTCATGAGCTTTGGCACCGAAATTTTGAATAAAAAGATTTTGTATGGGACTACAAACTTGTTTCCTGCTTAATGAATGAATGAGTTGATGACAGACATTGCTTTTCTTCTGCACTATGATAAATACGGCATACTTTTTGTACTGTTCCTTGTTCTCATTTTACTTGCAGGTTGAATGAGGCGATTCTGAGAGAGGCGCATTAGTGGGGAGACTCATCTTGTTGCTGCAACTTGGCTTTGGTTATCAAGGAGTTGCAACTTCTTCATGATTTCTTTTCCGTGTACTTGCTCTAGCTTGCATTTCTTGTTTATTTGCCATACTGATTGATTTTCCTTGGTGTAACAGGTACAATAGGGGCGCTAGGGTCACTGGCAGAAGCAACACTTCATCAAAAGCTTGCTAGAA
The DNA here is from genome assembly GCA_001517045.1 of Pseudotsuga menziesii. Classification (NCBI taxonomy): domain Eukaryota; kingdom Viridiplantae; phylum Streptophyta; class Pinopsida; order Pinales; family Pinaceae; genus Pseudotsuga; species Pseudotsuga menziesii. The sequence goes on from LPNX010808466.1 coordinate 453,042, forward strand.
ATTCTTATTTGATCTCAAGAAAGGCATTCTTCATCATCTAGGAGGTCATCAACAATGATTCATGTACATTTCCCAGGTAGGTTTTTCTTCGTTTAATTTTCTCATCCATTGCCCATCACTAATTTCATTGAAAACCCTCATTTAGAATTAGGAGAAATCATCGAGCCAATTTGCACCGGGAATTGGCAAATTTGGCGATCTGGGTTTTGGGCAACATACCAAAAAAACCCCTCTCCCTTAAAAATGTCAAACTTGGACTCCTCTACCCATCTCCAGACACTGGTTTCAGTCTGGGAGAAAACACCCTTGCTTAAGCAGTCAGCCATTTTCCCTCTGTTTTCTGTCCGGTTTCACTTGGATATTTTCCATTGTCAAATTCTTCATCCAAGTTAGTGTGTACGAAGCTGTAATTGTCAAAATCAACTACGTCCTGGGGATTTCCAAATTATCTGCTTAAATCCCCCTAGGGTCCGAGTTTGATCATTTGAAACAGAAAATGCTCCCTAGAATGTTTATGAATTTTAGTGGCAAATGCTACCAGGGTATGGGTTTGATCATTTTAACTAGCACATATACATTCTGCAGCTAGGATACCATGATGCAACATATAGAATTCTCTCTTATTCTATTTCGGGCTATTTTTCAAATGGGGTATTAGCATGGATCCTTACATCTTTAGTTATTCCAGAGGCTTGTTCAGGGGATTTTCCTTGCTAGGACAAAGATTCATTGGTCCATTGAAATAATTTCAATGATGACCTAGTTCATTCTAGCAGATTAGCAGATCAGATGCGGTACACATAGTTGCAGAGGGGCTTTATCAGTTGGAGACAGGTATATATGATGAGATCATGTATATGCTTCTTCTGTTTAGGTTTCATCTATGATGTATGTCAAACACCTATGCTTGTTGTTGCCGCCATTCAGACACCTGGGGGGAACGTGGCAAAAATCTTCAAGCCACTCGGTGTGTCCTTGGGGGCAAGTCTCGAGTCAAGGCTGTCACCTTGTTCTTGACTCCTCTGTGTAGGCCAACTCCTAACGAAGCCAAGGGGGGTAGACCCTTTTTAGTTGCTAAGGCTGCTAAAGCTTAGTGTGATGGTGATGAATGAGTTATTTAGGAGTTTGATAAACCAAATTTGACAAAATATATTGCTATTTTAATTAAACCACAACAACATAAAGATCAATATATGATAAGCAAAGCATGTGGAAACATATGATGATATCAAGTAAAAAGAAACCAATGCCAATAATGGAGTCCACAAATGAAAATGTTGTTGTATTGTTAAAAGAAATGTTGCAAGTGCTCTTGGACAAATTTTAGATTAAATATGGGATGAGTTGATTAAATTAAGGGAAAAGGGGACTCCAAATATACCCGAAGGTACGAGGAGTATGTCCAAAGTCGTATTCCGATGCGGCTTCCCGCAAGGAAATGTGGGCTGGTTGGAGTCTCTAAGACGTGTTCAACACTACAGCAACAAGGGTGTAGCCTAATGGTGTCCCGAGGTCGCTACCCAGTTGTTCCCACTTTCTTTGTGGATTTTGCCACCACAACGGATTAATTCAAGGAGTTAGATTTCCGCCTGGGAGGTTAATTCGGGGTGTGAAGACTTAATTAATCTAGTCACCCACGTTGCTTTTGATGCAGCCGACTAATCGGACGAACCGCAATGGTGCAGAGCATACACAACAGAGTCTAAAGGATTTTAAAGATTTTATTAAAGGTTTTCTTTTAAAAGAAGAAAAAATGAACCTCCAAGGATCTCTTTTGGTTCAAGTGAACCGCAATCGGGAAAGTAAGGAGGGGTTGATTTTATGAGTGTTTTAAGTTCTTTAAATTAGATATAAAGTGTTGAACAAAAAAAAACGCGGTTATCTAATTATCCTACCACAAACCTCTTTCCCCTTTTGGGTCACTCAGGAAATCGTGGGGTAAGTAGTAAGTTTACTTTGAGAACTCAAAAGATGTAAACAATTTGCAATGTATCACAAAGTACACTACTTACATGTAAATAAACAAAACTAAACTAACTAAACGAAAGAAAAGCAAGAAAAAGGAAAAAAGGAAAAAAGACGCAGATCCCCCCATGGGAGATAGGGAGTAGGCTCGAAAGAGCCTACTTGAGTTTGCTTTTTATTAAACTTGGTTACAAAACTTAATTGAAAAATGCCACTTGGTTTTGATACAAAACGAACCCAAGGGCTTAGAAAGTACAACAATAATGATTACGAAAGATGGGGAGACCCTTGGGGGGTTCCAAATGGCCCAAAATTTTCTTTTCAGACAGCACCTCCTCCTCTTTTCGAACGGACCTGCTAAAAACCAGCAAGCTTTAATTAGAATAAAATGCCCAAAAACACTTTAAAAGTGTCTTTGGACAACGCCAAAAAAATTACCGAAAATCACGAAGTTAAAGTACTTTGAAGAAAAGACAAAAAATAACTGAAGAGGACAAGTCCTCCTGAGGATCTTGGCTAGCTTTAGGGAAGCCAATATAAAACACTTGATTTGCTAAATAAAAACTTTTTAAATTCAAGGGAAAAATCATTCATTCAACAAATTTTTAGATCTACTTTCAATGCCTTGAAAAATAATGATTTCCTAAACTAGATCTAAAGTTGCTTATGAAACTTTTCTGAAAACGAGATCTAGCTTTGAAAATTTATATATGAGATCTAATGAAAGAATTTTGCATATGATGAAACTAGATGCTCATACGTAAACATAGTAACCAAGGAAAATTTTAATTTTAATGAAAGAGAAAGAGGAGAGAAGATTGGTTTTGCTGCTAGGATAACAAGAAAGCATGAGGAAGGCCCTTTTGTGGAGCACGGAGGGACAGTGTCTTGAGCTTATTGAATAACAAGTGGCGTCAATCTTGATCCACACCTCATTCGATTGCGAACCTGCAACTAGATCACAAAAACTTGCACAAAACCGTGAGATCTAGACATAAATGTATGGAAGAAAAAAACATGCAAAAATAATCTTATTTAAGCAAAATCTTAGATCTTTGAACATACACAATATGAATAAATAAAGAAAGTAAACTTACTTGCCAAATCTAAACTCTTACTTGATTCAGCTAAATCCTTTGAAGCTAACACATGGAAAAGCACAAAATTTGAAAAATTGCAGTTACCACATTTGCAGCATGACGCTGGGAATCCACACAATACAAGCACTACACAGTATAGCGTCCAAAGCTTCTTTATTCTCAACAAATATATGTAAAATAACAATATTACAATAGGCACCAGCTCTTCATCCAACTCTAACTAGCTTGGAATGGTCAAGGTTGTCCTTTATTTATAGCCGGAGAGGCCCAGAGGGCGCCTTTGCCACCTGAAGAAGAGCGACGGCAAATTTGAGATTGAGAGTGAGTTTATCCCTTGATTTAGGCGAGTTAGAGAGAGTTACACTCAAGAAAAATGTGCCACCTCTCAAGAGGTAGGCACAACCCCTCTTTGGGATCTCCAAAACATGTCAGATGAGGGCCACATGAGCAATTATGCCTCCTTCTAAGGAGAAAAACTTCCCCTTAATCTGGCAAACTCAGAGTAGCCTCAATCAACAATGAAGCTAGTGCTTTAATCAAGGAGATGTCTTGCCTTGAATCAGGGAAGCCGATAGAAACTGATTTCAGTCAAATCGAAGTATTTTCCACTGATTTAGGAAATTGGGAATATTCTCCATTTATTAATTATTTCTATTTTTTAATTAATAAATTTGATTTTTTGGATATTTTTTACTTTAGTGATAAATTTATCACTTAAAACTTAGGAAAAGGGGGTATTTGGGTTAAAAGGGTGCTCTGAGTTAGAAAACGAGCACCCCCATGGCAAAATCCGATCCCTAACCACACTTTTAATACATTTCCAAATTTTCCAATTAGACTACTAAAAAAAACAGCCTAAGTTTACGGGAAAAACTATTTTACTCAGAATTAGACGAAACTCTAGGGGGGCCTAGCACATGTCCATATGAATCAATATGAATGCCTAGCATGTTGAAAAATACTGACACGAAGGCTCTAATAACCTCCTAAGGCTTAACCACCAAGACGACTACCCCAACTTTGGAGGTGTGAGTGAAAAACTCAGAAATTATTAGTCGTTTGTTCAACAACCAATAATAACCAAGGGGAAAAACACTCTGGGCTAGTCGGCCTGATGCTTAAGTCTGGGAAGCCGAGCCTTTTATAAAAATATATCATGCTAGGACATTTTTACAATTTTCCCAAGGGGGTATGAACATGTGTTACAAAAACAAAATCGAACAAACTCCCAGAAAAAGGTTGGCGGACTTGTAAACTCTGATCATGAACAAGTGCGCTTGTTCAAACCTTGTCGACTCACTTGAAAAACTCCACCAATACAACTTAGGCAGTAACACTTGTCATGTTAGGATGATTATGGTGACCTATGCTTATATTGTACTAATGCTTTAACTTGTGCCATGATTGATCAAAAGAAATTGTTGTGAAGAATGTTGGTCATGCCATGCTTGTACAAATAGTAAACCTTGGTGCTAGGTTGGTCTCATGTGTCACTGTCCCCGTCCATCCATTTTCATCCATGTTAAATTTATCCCATGACTTAAACTAATTGAGACTTGTGAGATTGAAGATCTATTCACATTGTGACCCCTATGTGTGATTGACTCCATGTTGTTATGTGTCTCTGGCTATGAAGTACGTGGATTGGCCAGTGTGGTTGGGTTCACAGGGTAGTTCTCCTTTAGTTCTTGGAACAAATGCTCCACCATAACAGTGTTGCTAAACACTAAAGCATCGGAATGCATAAAAGCTATATCTAAAGGATGCAAAAGTATAAATGTTTAAAAGGTAGTCAATGGCCAAGGGGTTGAGCATTCAATCTTTGTATAATGTAAGGCTCATCTTCCCTCCACAGGGGAAGTAGGGAGAGACAAACTCATCGGGGCTATGGATTGCTCGCTGGCAGCGGGTCTAGGCCTTAGTCATTTACTGGAATTGAGAAGGCTTTCTAGGGCACTTGCTCTTGTAAGCTGACTATTATCTCTTGTGAAATGTAAAGTGTATTTAAAAGGTTAATGGTCAAAGGATGAGCACTCAATCTTTGTATAGTGTTCGGCTCATTTTCCCCCACAAGGCAACAAGGTGAGACTAGCCTGCAAATGTTGTGTCTTTGTCAGTACTGGAGCCCAGAAGGCGTCCAGGGTGGTGCCTTTGAAGGTTGACCCATGTTGCAAATAAGTGCAAAGGAAAACTTGAAAGAGTCTAAGGGAAGCATATCCAAGTACTTTACCATATGTGAGACACCTCCATCCCCTATTGTTATCTGTCATACATATGTCACCTTGGTTAAGTGTATTGTTTATCATTCAGATAGACCACTTAGTCAAAATTAGTTAAAATTCATTCCCCTTTGCCTTAACCTTGTTCTTCCATCCTCACCCATCAATAGCACATTGTTTACCCTTTGTAAGAATGGCATGAACAAGCAGATTTCCAAAAGGTTCCAAGATTTTTAGAAGCACAAGTATATCTTCTTATTATTATTACTGTCACAATGATTATGAATAACTTGGCTTAAGCTTGGTTTTGATATACACCATTGGAGCATTTCTTACCCTGGATGCTTGCAGGATCATATGGATATAGTTTCTCACCTTCAGTTTTGTTATTTTGATCAAGTCAACCCAGTTTGACCAAGTCAAGCACGGTTCCCATGGCAGTGACTCAGAAAACAACATGGTCTATATTTGTTCTAGACATGCCCAGGACCAATACTGCGGTTTCAGTTTTGAGAGTTTGGACCCTGTTCTCCTGATAAGTGATTATTATCACTTAATTATTGGCCAAATGATCAAATTTTATTACAAATGACAGTATGTTTGGTTCTACTAGAGCAAAGCAGTGTTCCAGGGGGTATCAGTAGTCACCTACCATTCTTCTATGTCTCCAGGTCATCCAAAGCAGTCAATTTGCCCCAGTTGTCATCCAGGATAGAGTTATGGTGGATTTATCAATTTCCAGAGGTTGTACCAACAAAAAATGAACTAGAAATTTCACTGAAAAATCAATTTGGACAATTGGGTCAACGAAATGGTTTGGAATTTTGGGAGTTGATGTGTCTCAACATACCAGACAGTTCTCCAGCAGTTTTCAGTCAGCAGACGTCCGAATTATTTTTATCTTAGCTCAACTAGTGAAGAAACCCCCTCAAGGGGCGCCCCCTCAACTAGGCTATTGATGTGTTTCATTGTTATATCATGTATTATGAAGTTGTAAAGGGCCCTAGGGTGAATTGAGCCCCTAGTGACCCCCTCCTATGTATTATTATGTCACATCTTATCTCATATTGTGACTTTCACTTAGAATAGGCATCCTTGAGCAAAGCGCGCCCCCTCTTTGACTTAGTCACTTGATCCATGTATTGATCTATGTATTGTTGATCTCCACCGTTAATGATGTTTTAATCTCAATCATTGGATTTAAAAGTGAGTTAGGGTTTATGTCTCTCTCAAACTATTTAAGAGAGGTGACCCCCCCATTGTAATTCATGAGCTTTGGCACCGGAATTTGAATAAAGAAGATTTGTCTGGGATTACTCTCTGTGTATCTTGCGAATGATTTGATCATATGATGATTGACATTGTTGATCTTCTGTACTGAGCTTGTTTCATGAGATATCTTGCATTTTTTTCTTTACCCACTTCATCTGCAGGTTGAGGAGGCGCGCTAGGAGAGAGGTCGTTTCTGTGGGGGAACGCACCATCGTTCCGGCTCCTAGGTGTTCAGTTCAGGGAGTATTTCTTTCTTATGAATTTTTACTTCTTGTCCTTTCCTTATTTCGTAGATCCTGTTCGTTTGTCTGATCTTCTTATTGTTCTCTAATCGGGCAGGTTGAAGAGGGCAGTTGGGTGATTGATTGAAGCATAACAACATCAAGAATCTCTTCGGGAAAGTCCATTTGATCTAGGAAGCACCATTCTTCATCATTTCTGAGGTCGTCTGCAAGATCCAGGTACAACTCGAAGGTAATTTCCCTTGTTTTATTTTCTGCATGCATTCCCCATCATTTCCTTAACTAAAAAACTCGCATTTAGCATTAGCAAAAATCATCAGACCAATTTGCACTGGAAATTGCAAAATTTGGCAATCTGGATTTTGTTTGGCATGTCGAAAAACCTACTCTCCTTCAAAAAAGTGAAGCTTGGACTCCTCTGCCCATATACAGGCAGTAGTTTCAGTGTTTGGTCTGCTGGCCAGTTTCCCTTGTTCTTGTTCCGGTTTCACTTGGGTACTTTTGTTGTTGAATCTTACATCCAAGTAGGTGTGCTGAAAGCCTAAATTCATTATATCAACCTCGGTCTAGGTATTTTCCACATTTCTGATTAAATCCCCTCCGGGTCCCGGGTCTGATCATTTGAACAAGCACACAAACCTTAGATCTGTTTTAAACTCCATAAGTCATCTATCTAATTGATTCGAGTAACATTTCCATTTCCCTTAAACACCCGTACTCGAATAGTCCTTAAATTATGGCTTATCCCTTAAATCTAGGGTTTCCAGCTCTCACCTTATGTATTCACTTTTTGGGCTTGATCTGGTGATTGGTTGTAGATCTATCCTTTTAGGATAAGATCGGGTCTCCCCCATTGTCACTCGGGCATTCAGTGACATAAAGCGAAGGAATCCCTAACCGAAGTGACAACCATCCATCTTTTGGGGGTTAGGATTTACATAGGTCGTGACTTTGGTTATTTGTCCCCTCTGCCATCCAGTATTGGATTCATCAATCGGGGCAACTATAAGATCCGTGATAACACTTTTGGCACCATTGCCAACGAGGTACAGGCTTACCTTCGTTCATTATGCGTACCTCCAGTGTCTGTAAATGCGGTTACAATGTTATTCATTCATATCACATCTGGCCTTAAATTTAGTGGTTGCATTCAATTACTTATTTCAAACAATCACTGTTTTGTTTCTATCTCTCTTACGACATTTCATTTAGGTGAACACGGCAATTCGTTCACCTGGCGACTCCACAACGCGACTCCCCTGAGGGACATACCCACAAGTATAACCTTCAAAGTCGAAGTAATCCTAAAAGTTCATTGACGTACATTCGTAATCATAACAAAAATCTTAAAGATCAGTCTTCGAACTTCTTTTGGAGGGTGGTTATTCACCTCGGCAAATCTTAGATAACGCTCCAGAAGCTTTTCAATCAAGTCTTGTTTTTATTCAACCCAATTCTCCAACCTCTAGTTCGAATTCTCTCACTCCTCCGAGTAGTCCTCCTAGAGTGAGTTCTTTGATGGCCAACACCAATCCTCTCGCAGGACCAGGCATTTCAAAAGCTGAGCCAGGCCTTCTCCCTTTGATTTCTCACTGATTCAAGGTGCTCCTCATGATATGCCTGAGAAGTATTTTGATAAATTGCCAAGATTTAATGGATCCTCTGTGTCCCGATTGAAGAGCATATTGAATCAGTATGGAATTACATGGATGCATATAGGGCTGAAGCTGAAGATGTCTATATGGTTTCCCTCGAAGCATCATTGGAAGGAGATGCCCGGAGCTGGTTTGATAAATTGCCACTAGGATCAGTAGATGGATACGATACCTTTACCAAAAAACTTATAGAAGATGGGTCATCTAAGCCAGACAATAGGTTCCTGCTAAATCAATTGTTTGAGGTTAAAAAGAAGGAAAATGAGACTACCCACGAGTTCAATGTAAGATTTGACAAACTTGTCTCAAACGTTCCCCAAGATCTAAGATCGACAACTCAAGCTATCTTGATACTATACTTAAACACTTTTGAAGGATGGTTTGGTCTAAATCTTAAGGAAAAGAACCCTAATGACCTCAAAACCACTCAAACCTAGGCCAAGAAAGTTGAAGCTAACATAGCCTCTATGGGAAAGAAGAACTTCTTAGATGTTTATGTTCCTTCTTCTTCCCGTAGTGATCCAAAACCCAGGAAGGCTAAAGAAACTATGACTAAGGAGAAAGCAACTCTAGAGGCAATGTTTGAAATGATGAAAAACCTCACATTATTTACTAAAGATATAGCAAGAACAAGGGAACATGATAGAAACAAGAATGCCTATGGCCTAAGACCTTATTGGAACAACGAAAGAGGGCCCATAGATGAAAATAGAAAAAATCCTAGAAGAAATGAGCCCGTCGAGAATAGAAATGTGAACATATGTGAGGAACCTGAAGAAGAGCCTGAAGTCTTTGACATTGAGGACCAAGGTAAAAACTTAGTTGAAGATTTCACTGATGAAGAGGATTTTGGTAGAATCTTGTTAGAGGAAGAAGATTGGGAAGAAGAAGAAGAATTGGTGTGCACAACAATGCAACCTACCACACAAGTTTACCAACGAGGAAACAAAGAGCAAAAAAAAACACCTTTCCTAGATAAGCATATAATTTTAGAAGAGAAAGAATCGGAAGAACAAGATCTTTGTGACTATGAACTAGGGATAGACATAGAGCAATAATTGCATAAGGTCTTGTTAAATCTGTCATTGAGTGAACTAGTAAAGTTACCATCGGTTAAAGATCAAGTTCAGCAATTCTTTGATAAAATCCCCGTAGCAAATGCTCCCAAGATTGTATACGAGTCTTGTCATGTCCAGAGTGTTAAGGGTCGAGAGGTAGAGGAAGATCCCCCTATCTAGATTCACACTGTTGTCTATGAAAGGAAGAGTGGAGGGCACCCTCCTTTCACAACTACATGTTAGACTCAGGAGCTGCTAGGAACGTTATGCCTTTGAGCATTATGAAAGAAATGGGATTAGAAGTCACTCATCCATATGGAAATGTTTGTGGAATTGATTCTAGGAGCGTCCAAGCATATGGCTTAATCAAAGATTTGAAGGTTGACTTATTTGCTTGCCCTGATTTAAATACCATGATGGACGTAGTAGTGATTGATCTTCCTCCTATGTATGGCATGCTACTATCTAGGAAATGCGCTATTGGGTTGGGTGGATACTTGATGATGGATTTATCATACACTTGCATACCCAATTCCGACAGGAATTTGATAAGAATTTGTAGGGAGCCTTTTATTGATGGATATCTTGAAACCTACGAAGACGCGTTGAAAAATACTTATGGGAAAGATGCCATGGGTGTTCAAACAATAAACGGGGCAAGAAAGGATGATGATTATATGCATGTTTTCTTTATGGGAGTAGGTAGTTCTGATTCTGAGGATGAAGATGATGTTAGGTTTAGAAATGAGCTTATTCATCAGCAGTTAATAGGGAAACTTATGGATAGTAATGTCGAACATTCTTTTGAACCCCCTAATAATTTATCTATTGAAGCTCTTGAACCAACCTTTCATAGTGAGATCATGTATGTAACTAATGATATACCTGATACTCTGACCAAAAAAATTCATCGCCCGATCCGAGAGATTAGGCAGGACCAGAGAGATAAACTAAGACAGGAAATGATAAATTTGGTTAATAGAAGTTGGGAGGAGGATGTTCTAATTAACGATGTTTTTGGGGAGGAATTTTCCTTGAATAATTTGCTTACTTTTCAAGCTAACATTTCTCCCCCTGTAGTTGAAAATGAAAACCAAACTCCTCCTAGTGATCAATCTGAATTAATTAATCAACATGAGCCACCAGACCAAGGAGAAAACCTAAGTAATTTTCGCTACTCATCAATTTCTCATTTTCCGCGTTTTCTATTACCTCTTGAGAATCCTCTAAATGAGCAATTTGATGCATATCACATTCCTATTGCACCTCTGACATCCCTGGAAGAAGTAGTAGAAAGAAACTTATATGAAGTCTCCAAAAAAGGAAAACTGCCTATGCCCCATGGAGAAGAATCTAGTAAGCAAGTTAATCATCCTGACACGATATCTCCCATTAAAGCTAATATTGATTAAGTATTTAGAGATTTTTCCACTGTGGGGGAAACGGTTAAGGAAGTTGTGTCAACACACCTAAAGAAGGTTGGAAGTTAGCCTAGCCATCCAAGAAGAGAAATAAGAGATATTTTGGTGGGAAGAATTGCCCTTCCCACAGACAACAATCCTCCATGTTTTAATGCTATACCTGAAAGAAGTAGGATGATGCCATTTCCCTGTACCAAAGGCAACTCCGATGCCTCCATAATACCTACCCAAGATATTCCAGTTGTTTCTACATCCGTTAACCGGCGTAGGTATTCCTATGGTGATAAGGTGATTGTTGAAAATTGTGCATTTAATCATATTTCAAGACAATCAGGAAGCCTTTGGATGGGACCGTTAATAGTAGAACGATTTGAAGGTAATATGTATTTCTTATCTACTAAAGACGATCGCAATTTCAAAGTTCTTGAGGGACTATGTCCCTGGCATGACTTAGCATATCATCTTTTCACCATCAGTTAGAGTAGGTAGGATTGAATAAGCTCTTTGAGCAGTGGTTGAGTTTGCCTTTCTGTCTGATTGATGCATGAGTCTTCCAGTTTCTGAGTCTTATCTATGTTTAGTTCTTTACTACATTTAAAATGATTTAGATTAGACTTCACTTTCAAGCACTTTATTTTCTAGCATTTATTTCCGCATATATTTTTCACATACATGTTTCTCTGGTATTTCTTGTTTCCATGTGCGCAGATGATAGGTAATATATGGAAAGGAAGCAAAAAAGATGGAGTGTTGGATTATTGTTGTTGAGGGTGTTGCAGACCAAAGATCTTTGAGGTTCTCAAGCACTCTTTTCATTAGAGCACTTGTCCTAGATGGAGCCAGATGTTATCACATTTAAATTCTGCCGCTGGGATACCATGATGCAACATACAAACTTGTCTCTTGTTCGATTCCGAGCTATTTTTCACATGGGGTATTAGCATGGATCCTTACAACTTTAGTTATTCCAAAGCCTTGTTCAACGGATTTTCCTTTCCAAGATTGAGATTCATTGGTCCATTGAGATGATTTCAGTGATGAACTAGTTCATTCTAGCAGATTAGCAGATCATATGTGGTACACACAGTTGTAGAGGGGCTTTATTAGTTGGAGACATGTATATATGGTGAGATCAGGTATATGCTTCTTGGGTTTAGCTTTGCTCTATGACATATGTCAAACACCTATGCTTGTCATGTTAGGATGATTATGGTGACCTATGCTTATATTGTACTAATGCTTTAACTTGTGCCATGATTGATCAAAAGAACTTGTTGTGAAGACTGTTTCTCATGCCATGCTTGCACAAATAGTAAACCTTAGTGCTAGGTTGGTCTCATGTGTCACTTGTCCCCGTCCATCCATTTTCATCCATGTTAAATTTATCCCATGACTTAAGCTGGTTGAGACTTGTGAGATTGAAGATCTTTTCTCCATTGTGACCCCTATGTGTGATAGACTCCATGTTGTTATGTGTCTCTGGCTATGAAGTATGTGGCTTGGCCAGTGTGGCTGGGTTCACAGGGTAGTTCTCCTTTAGTTCTCGGAACAAGTGCTCCACCATAACAATGTTGCTAAACACTAAAGCATCGTAACCCATAAAAGCTATATCTAAAGGATGCAAAAGTATAAATGTTTAAAAGGTAAGCATTGGACAAGGGGTTAAGCACTCATTCTTTGTATAATGTAAGGCTCATCTGCCCTCCACAGGGGCAGCAGGGAGAGGCAAACCCATCAGGGCTATGGACTGCTCGCTGGCAGCGGGTCTAGGCCTTTGTCATTTACTGGAGCCCAGAAGGCTTTCCAAAGCACCTACGCTTGTAGGTTGACTACTATCTCTTGTGAAATGTAAAGTGTACTGAAAATGTTAATGGTCAAAGGATTAGCACTCACTCTTTGTATAGTGTTCGGCTTATTTTGCCCCACAAGGCAATAGGGTGAGACTAGCTTGCAAAGGTTGTGTCTTTGTCAGTACTGGAGCCCAGAAGGCTTCTAGGGTACCTTCCTTTGAAGGTTGACCTATGTAGCAAATAAGTGCAAAGGAAAACTTGCTAGACTCTAAGGGAACATATCCAAGTACTGTATCCATCTGTGAGACAGCTCCATCCCCTATTGCTATATGCCATACATATGTCACCTTGGTTGAGTGTATTGTTTATTATTCGGATAGATCACTTAGTCAAAGTCAATTAAAAGTGTAACGTCCCCGACCCTTCGACCGGCGAAGAGGACGCTACCAAACCCTCAAACATCCGGGCAACTAGCCCCATGAACAAGAACATGCATATAAATGCTGAAATAAAAAGCCTGAACATACTACATACTAAGATGCATAATCATTCATATACATAGCGGAAGCAAAACAACATTCATTCATATACAATTCAGCATTTAACATGTCCAACATCATAATTCATTAACAGTAAATATGATTGCAAAATAGATTAGTCAAGAATACTTATCTTATGAGAACTGTCCCGCAACCAGCTACGTCACTGCAACGTTCCACCCAACCATAGGCCAGCGTGCTCATCAATCTCTCAGCAACACTGCCACCCCCAAGTTGGGCATGATTCCCCAAGGAATAAGGGACTAAGCAGGCTCACACATAGCCAAGGTACACAAATCAGCCAAGCCCACACAGTAAGGTTTATCAGGCTATCGAGGAGTTGGGAGAAGCTAAATGCTAAGCTGGTGAGCTCATGGAAGAGCTAAGGACGCCTACACCAGAGCTAGCCTGACCTCTAAGACACCCACACACACCCAACACCAAGAAATCAGTCCCTTCTCTGCTACACAGTCCCTCAGGCCCTAACCCCCCTTTCTAGTGCCACTCCGAGGTTGTGGAGAAGAAAGCCAGCCCTCTAGCTCTGTTTGTGTGGCTCCCAAACACCCCCAGGTTTATCAAGCAAACCAAGCCTTCATCCCACTCCAGCACAGTCTGAAGACCAACAACTGCATGCATGCAGCCAGACAAGCAATTCACAACTTGGGCAGGGGAAATCAACACCCGAATCGTTCTTGGCCCTATCGTGGCCAAAACGATTCAATCAATAGCCTACAGCAGCTCAAACGTGGAAAATACCACAGCACACGATCCCCAATGAAGCCGCTGGAAAACTTACACAGACCAACAACTGCATGCATGTAGCTAGACAAGCAATTCACAACTTGGGCAGGGGAAATCAACACCCGAATCGTTCTTGGCCCTATCGTGGCCAAAACGATTCAATCAATAGCCTACAACAGCTCAAACGTGGAAAATACCACAGCACACGATCCCCAATGAAGCTGCTGGAAAACTTACACAGACCCTAATGGGGGAGAAACAGACTCCCAATCTATACGTGAGGGAAAAACGCAGCCAACACAACATATGTACTCTCAGCAACCATCGATCAGGGGAAGACAACAACCATGGTTCAACGATGAACACCTGAGACATTACACAGTTTGAACAGGACCGCCACAGGAAAAAGGGAACAACCTCTCTGCGTGAACGAAAGGGAAAACCGCATACTCCGACCAGCAATCAATGAGAGAAGGGAGAACAGAGCAAAACGTCCTTGTGTGAGAGTGAGCAGAACCGGCGAGAGAGTGGCGTAGTGGTGTTTCTCTTACCCACTTGAAGGTGGAGAAAGGGCTGGTGGAGTGGGCGTGTGGCAAGGACTGACAGTTCTACCACCCACCACTTCCCAATAATAACTGCCCAACTAACATCAGGGCTTTTAAGGTTTGACACATGGCTTTTCCCCAATGGCTCCCACGGGTTAGACAATCCCCCCCCTTAACCTTAGGAAATCATGCCCTTTTCTTTTAATGTTGCACTGTTGTAGCTGACTGTAGGTTTATTTTAAATGAATGTGCATATTTACATGATGCAAAACTATTATGTGCCGAATAGCACGATATACCATTGGCAACGATCCCAATTGCCGAAACATAACACAACCAAATCAATGGTGGGGCTTTTGCCTTTAGCTCCACACCATGATTAATTACAACATATACATCATGTATCTTTTAATGCAACCGTGGTCAAAACCAGGGTGTTACAAAAATTCATTCCCCTTTTCCTTAACCTTGTTCAACCATCCTCACCGATCATTAGCACATTGTTTACCCTTTGTAAGTATGGCATGAACAACCAGATTTCTAAAAGGTTCAAAGATTTTTCAGAAGCACAGATATATCTTATTATTATTATTATTATTCTCACCATGATTATGAATAACTTGGCTTAAGCTTGGTTTCGATATACACCATTGGAGCATTTCTTACCCTGGATGTTTGCAGGATCATATGGATACAGTTTCGCACCTTCAGTTTAGGTAATTTGACCTGGTCAACCTAGTTTGACCAAGTCAAGCATGGTTCCCAAGGCAGTGACTCAGAAAACAACATGGTCTATATTTGTTCCAGACATGCCCAGGACCAATACTGCAGTTTTAGTTTTGAGAGTTTCACCTCAGTTCTCCTGATAAGTGATTATTATCACTTAATTATTGGCCAAATGATCAAATTTTATTACAGATGGCAATGTGTTTGGTTCTCCTAGAGCAGAGTAGTGTTCCAGGGGGTATGAATAATCATTTATACCATTCTTCTATGTCTCTAGATCATCCAGAGTAGTCAGTTTTCCCCAGTTTTCATCCTGGATAGAGTTATGGTGGATTTATCAGTTTCCAGAGGTTGTACCAGTAAAAAATGAACTAGGAATTTCACTAAAAAATCGATTTGGCCAATTGGGTCAAGGAAATGGCTTGGAATTTTGGCAGTTGATGTGTCTCAGCATACCGGACAGTCCTCCAGCAGTTTTTAGTCAGCAGATGTCCGAATTATTTTTATCTTGGCTCATCCAGTGAGGAAAGCCCCCCTAGGATAGCCCCCTCAACTAGGCTATTGATGTATTTCATTGTTATATAACGTATTATGAAGTTGTAAAGGGGCCTAGGGTGAATTAAGCCCCTAGTGAGCCCCTCCTATGTATTATCATGTCACATCTTATGTTATATTGTGACTTTCACTTAGGATAGGCGTCCTTGAGCAAAGTGTGCCCCCTCTTTGACTTAGTCACTTGATGCATGTTTTGAACTATGTATTGTTGATTTCCACCGTTAATGATGTGTTATTCTCAACCATTGAATGTAAAAGTGAATTAGGGTTTACATCTCTCTCAAACTATTTAAGAGAGGTGACCCTCCCTTTGTAATTCATGAGCTTTGGCACCGGAATTAGAATAAAGAAGATTTGTCTGGGATTACTCTCTGTGTATCTTGCGAATGATTTGATGATCTAATGATTGACATTGTTGCTCTTCTGTACTGAGCTTGTTTCGTGAGATATCTTGCATTTTTTTCCTTTACCCACTTCATTTGCAGGTTGAGGAGGCGCGCTAGGAGAGAGAGGGCATTTCTATGGGGGAATCCACCATCGTTCCGGCTCTCGTTTGTTTGGTTCAAGGATTTCTTATGAATTTTTACTTCTTGTCAATTCCATATTCCATAGATCCTACTCGTTTGTCTGATCTTCTAATCGTTCTCTGATCGAGCAGGTTGAAGAGGGCGCTTGGGTGATTGATTGAAGCATTAAAACATCAAGAATCTCTCCGACAAAGTCCATTTGATCAAGTAGGCAACATTCTTCATCATTTCTAAGGTCATCTACAAGATCCAGGTACGTCTCGAAGGTAATTTCTCCTTCTTTTATTTTCTGCATGCATTGCCCATCATTTCCTTAACTAAAAAAAACCCTCATTTAAGAATTTGGAAAAATCACCAGACCAATTTTCACCGGGAATTGGCAAATTTGGCGATCTGGGTTTTGTCTTGCATACCAAAAATCATTCTTTCTCTCAAAAAATTCAAGCTTGTACTCCTCTGCCCATCTCCAGACACTGGTTTCAGTTTGGGAGGAAACACCCCTGTTTGGTCTATTAGTCAGTTTCCCCTGTTCTTGTTTCGGTTTCACTTGGATACTTTTCTTGTTGAATCTTACATCCAAGTAGGTGTGTTGAAAGCTGAAATTCATTATATCAACCTCGGTTTGGCTGTTTTCCACATTTTCTGATTAAATCCCCCCAGGGTCCCGTATCTAATCATTTGAGCAAGCACACAAACCTTAGATCAGTTTTAAACTCTGTAAGTCATCGATCTAATTGATTCGAGTAACATTTCCATTTCCCTTAAACTCCCGTACTTGAATATTCCTTAAATTCTGGCGTACCCGTTAAATCTAGGGTTTCTAGCTCTCACCTTACGTATTCGCTTTTTGGGCTTGATCTGGTGATGGGCTGTAGATCTGTCCTTTCAAGATAAGATCGGGTCTAACCCATTGTCACTCGAGCATTTAGTGGCATAAAGCGAAGGAATCCTTAACCGAAGTGACAACCATCCATCTTTTGGGGGTTAGGGTTTTCGTAGGTCGCTGATTTGGTTGCTTGTCCCCTCTGCCATCCAGTATTGGAATCATCAATTGGGGCAACTACAAGATCCATGATAACATTTTTTGCGCCGTTGTCGGGGAGGTAGAGGCTAACCTTGGTTCTTTATACATACCTCTAGTGTCTGTGAATGCGGTTACATTGTTATTCATTCATATTGCATCTGACCTTAAATTCAATGGTTGCATTTCAATTACTTATTTCAAGCAATCACTGTTTTGTTTCTATCTCTCTTACGACATTTCATTTTGATGAACACAGAAATTCGTTCATCTGGCGACTCCACAACGCGACTCCCTTGAGGGACCTACCCACGAGTATAACCTTCGAAGTCGAAGTAATCCTGAAAGTTCATTGGCGTACATTCGTAATCATAACAAAAATCTTAAAGATCAATCTTCGAACTTCTTTTGGAGGGTGGTTAATTCACCTCGGTAAATCTTAGATATCCCTCCAGAAGCTTTTCAATCAAGTCCCGTTTTTATTCATCCCAATTCTCCAACCTCCAGTTCGAATTCTCTCACTCCTTCAGACTGTCTTCCTAGAGTAAGTTCTCCAATGGCCAACCCCAATCCTCCCGCAGGACCTAGGCGTTTCGAAAGACAAGCCAGGCCTTCTCCTTTTGATTTCTCACTGATTCAAGGTGCTCCTCATGATATGCCTGAGAAGTATTTTGATAAATTCCCAAGATTCAATGGATTCTCTGCGGTCCCGATTGAAGAGCATATTGAATCGGTATGGAACTACATGGATGCATATAGGGCAGAAGCTGTCACTACTGACCATTGCTCATCATTTGATTACTGCTCATCATCTGACCACTTCTCATCCACTGATGACTGCACCACACTTGTACCACACTGCACATTAACCTATATAATCAACCTGTATCATCAACCTTTCCAATCAAGTTATACCAATCAATCTGCTATTCACATCATTCAACTCAGTCAATCTGAGGCTAACCAACTGCACACCAAACTCAGCCCACATGAGTCAAACAAACTGCTCATACAACTCAACCAAACTGAGTCAAAGCATCTACTCATATAACCTGCTCATATAACCAAAACCGGTAAAACTAGTTTGAGACACCAGTTTGACCCAGTGAGGCCCCAAAACCGGTCGAATCGGCCGGTTTTACCGGTTCCGGTCCAGTTTTTGTAACACTGGTTATATACAGGAGTATCAATGCAAAAGATTAGAAATCATGGATACAAACAACTAAAGCATACAACTCTAAAATCTACTCACATAAATAACTCAGAGAAACAAATAAGAAACTACTTTGTGTGAAAGCTTATGGATTTGCACTATGTAGAAATTTAGAAGTGACCGACGTGTTTCAAGAGGACCCTCCACCCATCATCATGATCATTCAAAGCTATGGCACAATAAACAAGAAGAGAGCAATAGAGTATATATAAAAAAATTAAAAACTAGCCGTTAATTATAAAAATTATAGATAAAAATGTTTGGGGATACACTTGAGAGAAAATAGGTTGACAAATTGAAACTACTTATTTATTCTCTCCTACTGATTATCATTAATCCTTCAAAGACCAATTATAACATCAAAGAATGTAGCAAGAAGCCGATACAGTTACAATTGTTGGACACACCGAGCACACTGAGAAGGGGGGGTGAACAATGTGTATAGCTTTTGTTACTTTTTCAACGTTAACAATCATCAACAGCTTATTGAATATTATGCAGAGTACGCTATTATCATTATATCATCAATTATAGCTCATCATCACATATCATCATATCATCATCACATAGAAAGCTTAGCAAAACATAGTACACAAGATTTTTACATGGAAACCCAAGTCCTGGGGAAAAAAACACGGAAGCCTTTATAATAATAGTTTTCCAACAACAACTGGAAGGAGGCAACAAACCCCTTGTTACAAGGATTTCAATTCTCCATCTACAACTAGAAGGAGGCTACAAGCCCTTGGTTTACAGGCTACAACCTGAAGGAAACCCTAGCTCCCTAGATTTCCTTACCCCGTCCCGCCACCTAGATATGAAGATAAACATTGTTGAATCGAAACTGCATTGATCCTGTAGACCTACTAACCAACACCGAAACTACACTGCACAACAACTGTCACTACTGATCATTGCTCATCATCTGATTACTGCTCATCATCTGACCACTTCTCATCAACTGACCATTGCACCACACTTGTACCACCCTACACATTAATCTGTACAATCAACTTGTATCATCAACCTTTCCAATCAAGCTATACCAATCAATCTGCTATTCACATCATTCAACTCAGTCAATCTGAGGCCAACCAACTGCACACCAACTTAGTCCACATGAGTCAAACCAACTGCTCATACAACTTAGCCAATCTGAGTCAAAGCATCTGCCAATATAACCTGCTCAACTGAATCCATTAGAGTGCTCTTATCTGATGCTCATCATCATTGCTCACAACCACTGCTTACATTACCATTGTTCATAATTTCATAATTGTCATCTATATATCACCGTGTAATCAAGTTGAGCATACTTGTGTAAACATTATTGGCTCATCATTACTGTTGGCTTATCACTAACTATATCTCTGAACATATCACTGTGTACTGAGCATACATACCATCACTGTGTACTTTCATACATATTGTCACATCACTATCTAAATCATTCACTGAGTAGACATACCATCGTTGTGTATATCACAGTGTAGGTTTCATACATACAGCCACATCACTATGTAAATCATTGACATACCATCTCATTACTATGTAAGTCATCACTATGTAATCTAAGCATACATAGCATCGTTGTGTAAACTTACATGTCATCACTATGTATACTAACATCACTGTGTATACTAAAATCACTAAATCGTCACTGTGTATACTAACATCACTATGTAAACTTACATGTCATCACTGTGTATCCTAACATCACTGCGTAAACTAACAAGGTCACTATATGAGTATCATTCCATTGTGTGCTAAATAGGTCACTGTATAAGCATCATATCATTGTATATTGAATAAGTCACTCTATAATCATCTCATGGATATAAAACTGGGTAAGGCCATGCACAAGGTTTCATTATCATATAACTTCATCATCAAGCAAGCAAGAGGACTTCTTTGAGGGCTATGTGGGTTGCATCATCATAAGTCGCCATGAAGGATATCAAGGACTTACTACCATGTCCAAGGGCTCCATGACCAGATCAATATCATCATCATGACCATTATCATCAAGGATACAAGGACATCATCATTATAATGAACCAATACCATATCCATCAAGTGGTCCACATGCCATGTGTGTGGGTTCAAGAACTTTTAAAACTAAGTGTAATGGGCTTCAAGCTCCACAAAGGGCATCATCAAGCATGTAGTGGCTCCAAGGACTATCAAACCACATGTTTTGTGGGTTCCAAGAACTTCTTCAAAGGTAAGGTTACCATATATCATCATGGCATCAACATCAAGCAAAGTCTTCATCATGTATTTCTTGAAGCATGTCATCATCAACAAAGGCATCAAGCCACAATGCCAAGGTCTATCATACCATATGTAAGTAGGTCATTATGTCCATGTGTAATCATTGTCATCAACTTACCAAGCAATGAGCATTCCCCCAAGTAATAGGGGCATCTTTAACATGGTAAATGACCACAGTATGGGGTACCTTAAATAGTCATTTTCAAATATATTGTACAATGAGTATCTTCACAACATACTTCACGAATGACAAGAGTGATTCAACCATGTGCAAGGGTTATGAACACAAAGAAATCTTCAACGTTCTTGTAGGCTAAAGACATGCTTCGAGGGTATCATGTCAACCTTGCTTAACAATCCAAGGATTCCAATCAAGGTCATCCTATGCAAGAAGGCTTCTTCAAGGGTATTGTGACCAATTCCATCAATGTCGGTTCAAGGACCAAGATACAACTTAGGGGTACTCAACAAGCTCAATGGGTAACCAAGGCTTTTGAAAATGTCAATGGGTCTCCAAGGGCTTCAAGCTTGAGCTTGGACAAGGTCAAAGGGATCCTCTGACACAAACAACCACAAACTAAACACTAACCCTCAAAGGCTCCACAAAGGGCACCAAGGCTCAACAGTTGGAATCAATGACCAGACACCGTTGGCATCAAAGACAACTTAATCAACAATACTTCATGTAACCATAGTTTTAAAAACCGGTCCAACCGGAACCGGAACCGGCCGGTTCACCGGTTCGGTACCAAACTGGGTCAAACCGGTTGGTAAACCGGATCGGGGACCGGTTAGTTACCAAACCGGCCGGTTGGTAACCAAACCGGTCCGGTTTGGTAACTAACCGGTCCAACCGGCCGAGTTAGCCTCTGACCAGTCCGGTCAGTACACTGTCAACTCGGAATCGGAAATTATGGTGCCGATAAGTACAAGAAGGTCGGCAGTGTCAATTCATTGCAACTGTGGTGCTTTCTGAAGTGCAATACATTGGTCTCAAACCTTGGAGAATTTATGCTGTTTTGCAGTCATCCAAAGGGGTGGCCATAGAACTTCACATCAACACATCCATACCACTGTGTATGATTTATACCATTTCCTTATATACAGCTGTCCTCACATAAAGCAGATCTGGAAAAGTTCAATCGCTCATCCCATTTGCTTGTGTGAAAGCTAGATTTGGAGTTTGACTTATTAGGTTGGTAAATCTTCATTTTTTCATCATCACTTGGTTCCCTTAAATGGTAGACAAGAACAGATCTTTTAATAAATTGTCACAAGGAAGACATTTCAAGTCCATACCGCTGCTATATTTGAGACAATTCCTTCCCTACTGCCATGTGAAAACTGTTTAAATAACCCAGATCTGCAAGTAAATGGTTCAAGTGCTCTATTGAGGAGTTAAGTGATTGCTGTGGGTCTCAATACTCTAGTTTTGTAGTCACCAAAAAGAGCATCATTTAAATCTATTTCAATCTTAGTTATATTGCTGCTACACGTTTAGAAGATCATTTTCATTTAATGCAGAATTGAGAAGTTTGTTTTATTTTCTGTGTTATTCATTTTACTCAACAAATCCTAGAAATTAAGATACCACTATCAGTCAAACTTCTTAATGCCCTTCACCAAGGCCTGTGTACCATCAATTAAAATATCAAGGCCTATCAATTGAAATATCAATTAAAGAATTAAAATATCAAGGCTTATGTACCATCCAACTTTAAACTTGATACCTGAAAGATTTTAACCTGCTATATGATCATGAAAATGTGTAGTTTGTGACAGTGGTAAGTTGAACTGGTTGCCCTGAATCTTGGTGCACACAATTTGCTGCCCTAGGAAGTATATTCTTTCTTCTATGGCAAGTCAATTAGATGATTGTTCCTCTTAGTGATTGACACTTGGAAAGTCTTCAATGCCTTGGAATCATGGATTATAATCTTGAAAATGTTGTTTTTCTTTAAAATTTAAATATTTGAGGTATTTTTTAGCAAACCGATTCATTAAATTCAAATCGGCCGATTTATGACCGATTCATTACAGATTCCGATTCCGATTCCGAGTTGACCCCCGACCGATTCCGAGTCCGATTCTGATTTTTAAAACTATGCATGTAACACAGAAAATCACCACACTAATGCCCAACACAAGTATGCCTCCAAAGCCCTTTTATTTCATTCAATACTTCAACAATTAATACAAATAATACATAAGTAGAGGTTCCATACTTCTCATGACAAAACATGGAATGAGTGTCTACTTAAATAGAAAAACCCAACACCAAGAGAGGGTGCACTTGCTCAAGAATGCGTCAAGCTCAAATGAGGTGTCTCTGGGTTGGGGTGAGGTTAGAACAGGAGGTAGTTGGTGGCAACATCACTTGATAAAAATCGAAACTACCCAAACCCCAGACTTATTCCAAAATGGTGAGCTTTTCCTTCAAGGTTGCGCTCCCACTTGGAGAGATGCACCCCTCTCTACCTGAGGAAACTTCAAAGGCTTGGCTCACTCGTAAATCGCAATGTTTGACATCCCAAAATCATTCGGGTACCAACTAGTTTACTTTTCCAAGTCAAAGAAACCGATTTCGGCAAGTTTTTTTATTTTTTGACTTGCTGAATTTTTCATTATATCCAATTTTTTGGTCTTTTTGGGTTTTTCGAGTAATAATTAATTTTGGAGATAAATAATTACTTGAAAACATAGAAAAGTGGGTCTAGGGGTTAAGTGGGTGCGTTGGGTTTGAAAATGAGCACCCTCGTGGCAAAAACAACCTTCTATCCCCACTTTTATGACTTAGAGAAGTTTTACATTTAATTTATTAAAAATAAGTCTGTAAAAACAGGAAAAATAATTTTTTCCGAAAATTAAAAAAAACCCTATGGGGACATGGTACATGTTCATAATGATTTAAAATAATGATTAGCATCGTAATATACATCATAGAAGAAAACATCTGCATCGGCAAAAAATCGGCAAGGGTCCAGAAAACATCTTCTTGGCAACATCGGCGAAAAAAATCGGCAAACCGCGGCAAATATTAAAAAACACAAAATATATTCATTTTTTTCATAATTTTAAGCATATAAAGCAACAATGACATCAAATAAATACATTGACACATAAATATAGAAAAAACACTGATAGATATCATGTAGGCATGCCAAATATAGTATGAGACATAAAAGTCGATACTGAAAGTCTGAATATAGTTGTCCAATAGTACTCAAAAGTGGGAAATCAATGGTCCAATACATATATGATATTACAAAATGACATCACAAAACTAGTAGCTAACTATGTGTCTCTGAAATATAAATCAATGCTTTCTTCCCCTTTTACGGGAAAAGATAATGGGTTGTTTGCCAGGCCTGCCCCTGACAGTAGAAGGTCCTGGCCCTCTACTACTAGGTGCCAATGAGGGACTAGGTGCCAATGAGGGACTCGGTGCCAATAAGGGAGTAGATGCATCGACCACTGTAGAAGGTGCTACTGATGAAGCCACATCACCCTCCATGAAGTCCTCTGGGTCAAAGCGGTCCGCCGCCTCCTCCTGTTCCTCCTCTTGCTCCTCCTCATCCTCCTGCCCCTGCTCCTCATCTAACCATGCAGGTGCCTCCTCCATGATAGGTAACTCAACCTCGACCCTCCACTTGGACAATACATCAATATTGTCCAAGCAAATGGCATCCACATCGGGTGATTTCTCCACCTGCTTCATCCACGGTCGAAGATTCTAATGGACATACACCAAGTCATTCAGGGATGGGAAATCCAACCTGTAAGAGGGTGATAAAAATATTTAATGAGTCTTGAGTCTTGATGCCAGAGGAAACCAATATGAAACAGGATCTTAAATTACAGTGAATTTAATTGCTTTGATAAAGTTCTTAGTACTTACCTGGTGCGTTTCTTTGAGTGTATTTTATCAAAGACACTCCAATTATGCTCACATCCAGAAGAGCTACAGGTTTGGCTAAGGACTCGGATGGCAAATTTTT
>LPNX010808466.1:478613-537656 GCA_001517045.1 Pseudotsuga menziesii
TCAGGGAAGCTTCTGGAGGAAGCGTGGTGGAAGCATGGGGGAAGCGTGGGGGGAAGCGTGGTGGAAGCGAGGTTCGGGGGAATCGGAAGCGTGAAGCTTCCGGAAAGGCAGGAAGCGTGGATTTTGGGGAGGGTGCGAGGTTCCAAGTTTAGGAAGCGCGATTCCATGCAAGCTTCCGGGAAGAACCCGCTCGGAGCGAGGTTCCGGGGTCGAAACCGTGGGGGGGGGGGACGCTTCGGCAACACTGCTCTCGATACATCTCCATCTCATGAGTAATACTCTCTCGAGTCTCAAAATTAGGTACCATCCTATTCATACATTCGATAAGCCCTTCCAAAACCTCTTCATCAAAATCAAACTTACACTGGTATGAAAAGGCAGGGTTGAGGAAAAGTGCAGCTGCATGAATAGGTTAATGGAGCATCCCAGTCCATCGTGTATCAATCAACTCCCATAGCATCATGTGTCTATTGTGTCTAGGGGTACCCTTCCCGACATAATAAGACCGAATAGACTCTTTGGCCCTATCCATGGCCTCGTACAAATAGCCCATAGCGGGCTTGTCACTGTCAACTAATCTCAAAACCTTTACCAAAGGTTCACTGATTGAGCACACTTCCTCCACTCCTTCCCAAAAGGAGTCGGTGTAAACCAATCTAGCGATGGCTTTCACATCCTCTCTCCTGCTATATGTGCAATCTCATCACTCATCACAAACAAACATTTGCTTAAGCTCAAACTGAACTCAAAGCAAAGATTGAAGAGAAATGAAGTTGGTGGCAAATCGTGTGATCCCAGGGCGCAACAATTCCCTGTTTCTCGTGCATCTCCTCATGAGGCTAAGAACCCAAGCATGGTTTTATATGAATTTGGTGATACTCCTAGCCTGATCAACAACCTCCTTGATGAAGGGAATTTTCCCCACATCCTCCAGCATCAAATCAACACAATGTGCAATGCATGGACTGCAAAATAGTGAGGGGTGCCTCTCCATAAGCAAACTACCAGCAACCACATAATTGGCTACATTATCTGTTATAATCTGCACCACATTGTCCACACCAATCTCCTGAAGGACCCCATCCAACAACTCACATAACAATGCTGCTTCTTTTACCTGTGTCAATGCATAAACGGATTTGATAAACATGGTACCTTTAGGGCACTGTACCAAGAAATTGAGAAGGGTCCTACCCTTCGCATCGGACCAACCATCAAACATCAATGTGCATCCAAAAATCTCCCATGACTGTTTGAATTCCTCCAATCTAGTATTGATGTCTTTCTTCTCTGCTTGAAGAATTGGGCCTTGAATCTCCTCATATGTAGGGCACTTGTACCCTGGGCCAACAATAGCAATGGCATCACACATAGACTGAAAAAAAAGGATTGTTTCTTGTTATTGTAAGAGGCAAGTCACTCCAGAATAACATCCTCCCCATAATCCTATTTGCTTCTTCCTTCTCCCTTTTTTAACCATGGACTTGATGCTATTTCGTGGAACAAAGAAAGATGAGACAACAGCCCTCACCGAAGCTGAACCCATGGCCGTGGAGCCCCCAACACTACCCTCAGTGGGATCCAGATGATCATAATCATATGTCCCTGAAGTCCTAGCCACTCCACCTGCAGCAAGTTCAACTCTATTTGCAGCTGACTCTTCCCTTTTTCTATCTTTCGAGTGAATTGCATCATGGGCCATTCTCATAATCTCAGGGTTAACTATACTACAAAGCCCCACATCATGGCCAAGGAGTTTTGCCAAATGGTACTTCAACCTGCTCATGCCTCCTGTCATATGTTGTCCACACAATTTGCAATTGAATCGTTGTCAGTTTGTTCCATCTTCAGGGTCAGCATATTGCCAAAATGGGTCCAATGCCTTTGGCATTTTTGCAAAATGTATTGCCTCAAAACTTAAAAGTCACCTGTGGCTGCAAAAAAAACAAAAAAAAGACATTATGACTAAAAATGTATTATGATTAAAAAGACATTAATAATTTAATATACTGTGGCTGTAATACAGAATATTACTATAATAATATATAATATATATAATATATATTATATATTATATATAGTATATAGTATATACTATATGGTATATAGTACATACTATATACTGTATAGTAGATAGTATATATAGTATATACTATACTATATATAATATATAATATATATAGTATATACTGTATACAGTATATACTATATATATTATATAGTATAATACTGTATACATATTAGAGCTAGAGATTTGGAGAATCGAGATTGTCCACTGTCTTCGGAGTCCGACCCCATCCGTTTTCAAATTTCAACAATAAAATTAAAAACTAAACTTCAAATTAAATACTAAGTTACTAACCTGTCTCTTGGATGATTGCACTTAGCACTGAGCAGTGAGCAGATTCGATGGCACCCTGCTATTACAACCTTTGAAACCCTCCTCCAATGGCCGTCTCCAATGGCGTCCGCTGCAAT
The DNA here is from genome assembly GCA_001517045.1 of Pseudotsuga menziesii. Classification (NCBI taxonomy): domain Eukaryota; kingdom Viridiplantae; phylum Streptophyta; class Pinopsida; order Pinales; family Pinaceae; genus Pseudotsuga; species Pseudotsuga menziesii. The sequence continues at coordinate 481,092 of LPNX010808466.1, forward strand.
AGCCTAATACTCTAATCGGAACCCAAAAGAATGACCCAATTTCCTTTTAACGAGCCCAAAGGTCAACTCGGTGATGTTTGCGGTCGTGGCGCGATTTTTTCCAAAGAATTGGCGATTTTTTCTTAACCTCGCGCGACGCGATTTTTTCTAAATGTCGCGATTTTTTCGCTGGTAAAAATCGTCGTCCCGAAAATCTCACGATTTTTCGGCGATGTTTTCTTCTATGATATACATTGGCACTTAGGTTTTAATAAAATTAAAAACTAAACTTCAAATTAAATACTAAGTTACTAACCTGTCTCTTGGATGATTGCACTTAGCACTGAGCAGTGAGCAGATTCGATGGCACCCTGCTATTACAACCTTTGAAACCCTCCTCCAATGGCCGTTTCCAATGGCGTCCGCTGCAATAGCCTAATACTCTAATCGGAACCCAAAAGAATGACCCGATTTCCTTTTAACGAGCCCAAAGGTTAACCCAACGATGTTTGCGGTCGTGGCGCGATTTTTTCCAAAGAATTGGCGATTTTTTCTTAACCTCGCGCGGCGCGATTTTTTCACTGGAAAAAATCATCGTCTCGAAAATCTCACGATTTTTCGGCGATGTTGTCTTCTATGATATACATTGGCACTTAGGTTTTAATAACCTCCCAAGGCCTAATCACCAAGACAATTATTTCAACTTTGGAGGGTTGAGTGAAAAACTTGAAAATTATTTATTGTTTAAAAATGATAGAAAAATAACAAGGAAAAAAACACCCTGCAATAATGTATTGATGACTAAATAATGTTCATAATGTATTGTATGAACATGTTAAAAATAAATAAAAAAGGGCCTAGGAAGGCCTGCATGGACTCCTGAACTCGGAATTTAAACAAGTAATTGTTCATCTGTGGCAGCTCACTTAGAAGTCCAAAATAGTGCAACTTAGTTGGTAACATCTGGCTCCAACTATGGGACATGTGATTGATCTGAACTTTGTGGAAATTGATCATACGAGAAACCTAGAATCTCTGGTTCCTGCACAAAACTGAGATAAGTCAATCACATGTATATCAATAACCAAATGAAATAATAAGTTGCAATTTATGATTGAAAATAATGTACAAAAAACATTTAAAAAAGAAAAGATTAAGCTAGAAAATAATGTACAAAAAACATTTATACAAAAGAAAAGATTAAGCTAGAAAATAAAAATGCAGGGGAAGGGTTAGAAAGCCATGATACAAAGATGCCCCCATCGACATCAGATGTTGTCATTGAAGAATAGCTTTGGAAGCTGTCGGTTTACTGGCAAAGTCTACTTTTCACCATCTATGTTGCTTAGGTAAAACAAATTGACACCATCCATATCAAGGATGGTGTAGCTACCCATCCATAAGTTGTTAAACTTCTCGTGTTTGATAGGTTTCTCTTTCTGCTTGTCCCATAGTAACACGTATCTCCTTTTTGAAAAGTTCTCGGCCTAGATGTCTTGTTAAAATTTCTTTTAGCCTTGTCTTGACTTCTAATATTCTGATCAACTGCCTTTCTCCTAACTTCATCCAATTCTACCAGCTTGTTAATTCTACTTTGATAATCATCCTAATCTAAACCTAAATCTTGCAGAGCCTGGTACACTGGTAACTTAAGATGGATAGGTAAAGCCACATTCGTGCCATAGACTACATCAAAAGGAGACTTCCCAGTTGTACTTTTCTTGGTGATACTATCTGCCCAAAGTGCAAATTTGTTTTTACTATCCCAAGACTTCTTGTTATCACCAATAATCTTTTTAATAAAGGTCATTAGGTTTTTGTTGCTTGATTCAGCAAGACAATTTCCCTATGGAAAGTAATTTGAGGAATGGTATAAGATAATGTATTACTTGAAACAAAATGATGATATTGCTACTAAACTAAAAGCTTTGGTATTATCGATGGTTATCTTAGCAGGCACCCCAAATCTAGTAATGATTTTGTCTTCAAGGAAATCCATGACTACTTTCTCGGTTGCTTCTTTAGTAGGTATGGCCTCTAACCACTTGGTAAAATAATCGGTTGCTGTCAAAATCCAAGTGTAACCATTACTTGAATTATCCTTAAATTTATCAATGAAATCAAGGCCCCGTTGTTGAAAAGGCGCTTGGACCACTATGGTTTTAAAGGTGATGCAGCGAGTTTCTATTTCCCTGTGAAAAGTAGACATTTCTAGCAATTCCTAACAGACTTGTGCACATCCGTAAATAAGGTGGGCCAATAGTATCCTGCTCTAAGGATCTTGTGGGATGTAGTTTTAGTTGGAAAGTGGCCACAACAAAATCTTGAATGGAACTCTTCTAAGAGTCTTTTAGACTCTTCTTCATCTACACATCTAAGTATGAGACCATCTGGGTTTTTCCAACCCAAACCATCTTGGATAAGGCAATACTTAGCGGTTTGTAATCTTAATGACCTTCTTTTGTGGTCAACTACATGTTCTCTACAAGTTAAGTTGAGGAGATAGAAAATTATATTTGAATACCATTGTTGCTGCTGAAGACGTTGAAGCTCTGTTGAACTGGATGATGTTGATGAACTACTATGACAAACCATGCCTAAGGCTTGCTCATTTTCTTCTGCCATCATTTTAGCAAGGCCTTGACCCTTAATCAATTTAGTGGGTTTAATTTCTAAGTCATACTCTTGCATCTTTGATACCCACTTTCCTCTTATACCAAGGAAATCTTGTGAAGACGGAATGTCTTTTACTTCTGAGTGAGGGACATAACAACTTGCTTTAGAGTACCCAATGTAATTTCTAAAGTGTTTTAAATACTTAACAAGGGCATAGGCTTGTTTTTCCATCACAATGTACTTTAGCTCAAAATTCTGTAAAGACCTACTCATAAAAGCAATAGATTGTTCCTGACCCTCTTTGTTCTTTTGCAACAAAACTTCGACAATTGTATCCTTTGAGGCAAACGAAAAAATCTGGAAGTCATTAGAGTAATCTGGGCTAATTAAAACTGGGGACCTTGCTATACAATCCTTGATGCTTCTAAAAGCTTATTTTCCCTCTCTATCCCATTAAAACTTAACATCTTTTTTAAGGAGCATATGCATGGGTTTCATTAATTCAGCTAAGTTCGGTATGAATCTTCTTAAAAAATTAATTTGACCATTAAAGGACTGTAAGGCTTTCTTATTTTTAGGTAAGGGAACTTTCTTTATGGCTTCCACTATTTCGAGGTCTATCTTCACACTGTCTTTGGAAATAATGTGCTGAAACAACTTGCCTTCATCTATCCCTAAAATTGATTTAGCAGTATTTAAAGAAATGCCAAACTTTCTACATCTTTCAAAAACCTTCCTGAGAAAGCCTATATGATCAGATCTTTCTTTGGAAAATACTCTAAGGTCATCTTGATAGATTTTAATTATCTTTCCAATTAACGCATTGAGGGCATAATCCGTTCCTCTTTGGAAAGTTGCACCCGCATTCAAAAGACCAAAGGGCATCCTCAAATATTCAAATGTTCCCCAAGGTGAATTGAAAGTGGTCTTGTATCGATCATCTTGTTTAACAAGGACTTGATTATACCTTGAGAATCCATCCAACATGGACATCATGCTTGACCCTGTTACTCTTTGAAGTAATGTTTCCATATAAGGAAAAGGGTAATTATCGTTATGCATGAGATATTTAAATTTCGAAAATCAATGCATATTCTTAGCTTTCGATTCTTTTTTCTTACTACTACCAAGTTGGAGCACCATGATGAATGTCTTGTTGGTGCAACGATGCCTGCTGCCAACATTATTTGTAGCTCTTGTTGGATCATGGGGGATATCTTGGGATTTATCCTTCTAAGCATTTGTCGAAAGGGATTGGTTTCTTGTTTCAAAGGAATTGTGTGTTGATATACATCATCCCAATAAGCTTTGAATTCATCATATGTAAAAGCAAACACATCTCTAAAATATTTTACCAATTCTATCAAGTTCTTTCTCTCTTTCTCAGAAGTTCTTTTTCCAATCTTTATTTTTCTTAGCGCTTCTTTGGTACCAATGTTTATTTCTATGTAATCCTTTAGTTTTATGGTTTCCTTCTTTTTATATCTATCCTTCCTATCAAAAGTTCTTTCCCATTCAACAACTTTCTTTGGGACAGGATCACTAGGCAGATCCTCTTCCTCCTTGTATGAATCTCTCTCCTCCTGATAGCTGACCTGAAAATCTGAAAACTCTTTCATATTGTTGATGAAGTTTATGATCTACTTGTCATCTTTAAATACTTGCCAATGATCAAGATTGTCAGGGACATAGGGCCTGAAATTTATTTAAAATTTTCCATCACCCTTTATCAACTCTTCTATGAACTCTAATGTGGAAGCTACTACTACAAGCTTGTCTGCCACGCTGTTTTCTAAACGAGGTACCGCAATGAGGTCTAAAGCACTAAAATATTCCACGGTGTCCCATACAACATTTCTATACTTTCTTAGTCTTTCATTTTTACATGTGAATAAATTCTTGACTTGGGAAATAACCAAGTTTGAATCACCTTTAATACTTAACAACCCGTTGCCCATGTACCAAGGGGTTCATCCTAAGTCTAACTAGGAAATGCTATGAGCAAATCACATGAACTAATTAACAATTACACGTTTCTAATGGCTCAATAACTTGCTTAATGTTCAACCAAATAAAACGTTAGGCATTACAATAGTAGGACCAATGTTATCCCCTATTACAAGTGAAAACCCCTAAGCCAAGTTGTATTCCCTAAATTCATAAGTAAAGTGAGGGTCATAACCCACAAGAATGTGGTCTATCGGCAAGTAGCGAGGTGATCGATCTTGTATTAACGTGGAGACCCAGGTTCAAATCTCTAAGTGGGTATGTGTTCAGGTACATAGGATACTTTCAAAAGACCGAACACCTAGAGCAACCACTCACACAAACAGATCACAGATCAACACACCGATGTTTTCACGTGGTTTAAACCCTCGAAAGGGAGACACTCCATGGCCCCATCCAAATAGCTACTTCAGACAGTTTACTATGCAAAACAAAGAAAGTTACAAATGAGCTTCTTATAATCGATCAACTAGCCAATGAACCTCCGTGCTCTTTAAATAGATATCATGGACCAATCGAGTGTCAAGCCACAAATCAAAGGTAGTTATGATCTAAGAGAAGATGAACCGTCGAATCACTCTATGTCTAGAACATATCATGACTGTTGAATTAGATATCTACAAATGCATACTAAAGAAACTCACTTTTCCTAGCGGATATATTATAACAAGTTGATCTTAACTAACTTCTGAGTGTCTAAATATCCTAACAATATGATTGTAAATATGGCCTTGTAAATATAAGAAGTATTTCTCCTAAAACAAAACTGACTGTCATAAAATGAATGTGATACCTAGGGAGGAAAAAGGGGTCTTTGTAAGCTAATCATCATAGCAATGAGTGTTAGGCATGCCCCTTAGCTTTCAAGAGCTACGGGTTAAAGCTTTTTCTTCCACATTTGTGCCTTATATCATGAGGTACTCTTTCACTATGTAGTGTCCTCTTCTAATTAAGCACCAAAACACCCGCTAACCTACTTAATTCCCATAGTTTCGAGCAGGTACTGCATAAAAGGGAATTGACTGAAAACATTTGATACTTAGAACAGAACGGGACTCTCCTTCAATATTAAAGTCATTAGTATGATAAAGAAATCCTTATTTCTTTAGACTTAAAGTCAACATGAAATTAGAATTGCATGCATGCAAAAGTGAAGCATAAACCCTAAAAGTGACATGCAAACCCTAATTGTACATGCTAATCTATTTAAGGGTTATTGGACCAAAGGAGGCATCTATGATTATTATTGTTGATTTGGAGTTTTTGAGCAGCAGCAACAAGTGCAACAGCATCAGTTGGGGTTGAAGACGACGTCTTCAGCTAACAAGGGTTTCGGCAGTGAAATCTATCTACCATAATCTCTTTTAGGGTAGGCCATCCAGGTCTACTATCAACATTCACCGCATCCTTCCATATTCAGTGATCCAACACCACAGACTATCTATTTGCAGGTTCATGTTTTATAGCTGGGGAACAGCTAGAAAACCCCAGAAGGATTCGCTAGGACCCTTCAACCCAGTCTTTCCTCCGCATGTTATCTCCATATCTCTCAGCAGGCTTAGCACATCACACTGGGTGATCGTCAGCTCATTGCTAGCACATTCTGGGCATCCAGCAGCAGATTCCCAGCAGAAGAGGAGACGTCACCCTCTCCAGCAAAACAATTCGCTAGGGGTCTTGGAGGACTCAAATCCTCTGCATGTACTAACCTATCTCTTCGAGACGGAGAGACTATCATCCCCACAAAGTCTCAACAACCAGAATCCTTCATCAAAAACGTCACATTTCTTCAGGAGAGAACCTCCTTATAGCTGGACGTCAACAGCAGGAAGGGAGCACTATTATCTTCTCTATTCAGCACCACCTGCATGTCACATATCTTTGGAGTACTATCAGCTTATTTATCAGTGGTAAGTGTACAATTTCTTTCTGAAACTTTCTACCCTATAATCTCTCTAGATCTGCTATATTTTAGGACATTTGGGCACAGCAATTTCGTGTGCACTTTTTATTCAGTCTTTTGCACATCATTGAGTATATGAACAACAAATTAGTAGTAAAGAACCGTAGAATTTCAGTTTGGGATATTACACTGGTATCAGAGCATGTTCCTTTCGAGCTGTGGGCTTGAACATGAAAAGTAAATGATTCCAGAAGAAGATACTTTTGTAACCTATAGGATAAGGAAGAGTAGGTACACTAAGGAGCAGGAATTTAAAGATATCCAGATAGAGGATACCAATTCAGACATGGACCAACAGGTAAGGAACGGGAGAAGAGGAAGACAGGATGGAATTCCGTAGCTTGGTAAGTGCATTGAATGACTTAGCTAAAGGGTAGAAGGAAGTATTGTATGCAATAAACAGATTGGCTCTGAATCCAGAACCAGGGCATAGCAGTATACCTCTTTCACCAGTAGATAGAGGATCTACCAGTAATAGTGGGAAGCATGCATACACTAATATGCAAAACACACCTCATATATATAACAAACCTTCCAGCAGACCTACTATGCCTCACTCCCTAGAGAATGCAATAGCAGGACTAGTCATGCCAACAGAACCTAGTGAACCATTTGGAGCTTACTTACAGGAGTACAGGGATTTGGGAGATGAGTTCCATGCAACAATGTCATTTTCAGATTTCTGCAATATGAAAAGCAGAAATCACATTAGGGAACTACAAACCATTGGATTCCCAAATTGAATGTCACATTAGGGAACTACAATATGACCGACTCATTTTATGTGGTGAATGTGGCTAATACAAATGTAGTATTAGGGGTTCAATGGCTCTACTCATTAGGAAAATATACTACGGATTACAAGGCAATGGAAATGGAATTCCAGGGGCAGGATGGAAAACAGATAGTTTTGAGGGGCATGAACACTTATCCCCCCAAACTAGTATCATCACAGAGAATGGAGGTCGTACTCAGACAGGGAAACATAGAATGGTCAGCTAAATGCCTTGTCACTTTTAGGAAACCTCCCGCTAACAATACCCAACATCCAGCAGATATTCAGGCACTATTACAGAAACATGAGAAGGTATTTAAATATCTTCCAGCAGGTCGACCACCAGATAGGGGATTTGAGCACCTTATTGAGTTAGAGAAGGGGACACAAGCAGTCATCACCACTCTATACAGACATCCCAAAAGGTACAAGGATGAGATCAAGAAAACAATCAAGGAATTACTGGAACTAGGATATATTTGGCATCATCAATGGTTTTGGTTAAAAAGAAAGATGGCACCTTACGGATGTGTATTGATTATAGAGAACTCAACAAGAAGACCACCAAAAATAGGTATCCCATCCCTAGGATTCATGAATTAATGGATGAGTTAGAGGGGGGAAAACACTCTTCAAAGATTGATCTTCGATCAGGGTACCATCAAATTCGAGTAAGGGATCAGGACATTTCAAAGACAGCTTTCCATTGCCACTATGGTCACTATGAGTTCCTCACCAACGCCTCACCAACTTTCCAATCTTGCATAAATCACACCTTCAAGGCTCAGTTACGAAAGTATTTACTAGTATTCTTTGATGATATTTTGAAATACGGTAAAACTTGGGAGGAACATTTGAAAATTCTAGAAGAACACTCGCTTTACACGACAATGCCTAAGTGTGAGTTTGGTATGAAAGAGATGTTGTATCTAGGGCATATAATCAGCGCAAAGGGGGTACAGGTTCACATGGAAAAGATTAGAGCTATCTTGGATTGGCCTACACCAAATACAATGACAGAACTGAAGGGATTCTTAGGCCTTTGCACATATTACAGGAGATACGTAAAGGGGTTCTCTCAATTTTCAGCACCACTCACTGATCTTACAAAGAAAGGGGCATTTACATGGACAGAAGTGGCACAGCAAACCTTTGAGAAGATGAAAACAATCATGAGTTCTTGTCCAGTTTTGCCACTACCAGATTTCTCTCATCCATTCATAGTTGAGTGTGATGCTTCAGGAGGGGGACTAGGAGCGGTATTGATGCAAAACCATCACCCGATTGCATTTGAAAGTCGTAAACTTAAAGACTATGAACGACACTACTCTATATAAGATAAAGAAATGCTAGCCATCCTACATGCCTTAACAAAATTCAGACAGTATTTGGTGGGAAGCAAGTTTAAAATCAAGATAGATCACAACAACCTCAAATACTTCTTGGAGCAGAAAGAATTGAATGAGAGCCGACAGAAATGGGTCAGCAAGGTACAGGCATATGACTTTGAAATAGAGTATGTTAAGGGAAAGAACAATGTTGTAGTTGATGCCTTATCCAGACGACCAACCTCATTATCATTCATGAGTATATCTACGGACTGGAGGTCTCTTCTCTTGGTAGAATATTCCAAAAACAAATTTGCTTGTGAATTACTAGATGGACAGATACATGATGACAGGTACAGGGTAATTGACGACATCATCTATCACAAGAGTAGGATATACCTCGTCCCAAAATCAGCTTTAAAGAGGAAGATCATACAGGCATCGCATGATTCACCATTATCAAGGAATTAGGGGTTCTTGAACAGACAGATCAAAGAGAGGTTCTCATGGAAAGGACTAAAGGAGGAGGTAATATAGCACGTTCGAGAATGCAGTATCTACCAACAGAATAAAATCGAACACGCTCATCTGGCAGGGTTACTTCAGCCATTACCGATACCGGAGCAGAAATGGGAAAGCAGTCTCGTCCCTGTACCTTGGGTAAACCTGTAATGAAGTCTGGTAGTAAATCGGTTAACCAAATTTGCTCACTTCTTTTCTACTTCTTCCGACTATTCAGCATCACAGGTAGCTGACTTATTTTTCAGAGAAGTTTTCAGATTCCATGGGATACCCAAAACCATTGTCAATGATCGTGACAGCAAATTCACTAATTCTTTCTGGCAAGAGTTGTTCAGATTGGTAGGGACAGAACTTGCTACAAGCACAAGTTATCATCCTCAGAGCGACGGGCATACGGAGATTGTCAATAAATGGATTGAGGGGTATCTGAAAAATTATGTAGCAGGACAACAAAGGACATGGATTAAATGGCTACACCTAGGGGAGTACTGCGACAAGACTACCCACCATATGTCTATTAAGATAACACCTTTTAAGGCACTATATGGCTATGAGGCACTGAACATTGCAGACTTAGCTTTTGGAGACAGCAGAGCACTAAAGGCAAAAGATTGGGTACAGGGCAGTCAAAAAATTCTTAAGGTCCTAAAAGAGAATCTATAGGAAGCTCAGAATCAGCATAAGCTATATGCAGACAGACACAGGATTGAGTGGAGTTTTGAGGTAGGAGATCTGGTATATTTATGGCTACAACCTTACAGGCAGTCTTCACTCAAGAAAAAAGGAGCAGAAAATCTAAAACATCGCTTTTATGGTCCTTACAGGGTAATCAGGAAGGTTGGAGAGGTGGTTTATGAACTAGAGCTTCCAGAGGAAAGCAAAATTCACAATGTATTTCATGTATCCAACCTTAAGAAGATAGTCCGGCAACACATTGCTCCATCCACCGAGTTGCCTCCCTTAGATGATGAAGGGTTTGTTTGTACTGACTCCAGAGAGAATCATACAGGTTCGAGAAAGGAAACTCCGAAACAGGGTGATTCGAGAATACTTAGTAAAATGGAAAGAATTACCTACGGAGGATGCCGCATGGGAGGGAGAGCAGGTATTGCAGCATCCTAGTTTGCAGTTGCTTGAGGACAAGCAATCTCAAGCGGGGAAGACTATAATGTCCTCTTCTAATTAAGCACCAAAACACACGCTAACCTACTTAATTCCCATAGGTTCAAGCGGGTACTGCATAAAAGGGAATTGACTGAGGACATTTGATACTTAGAACAGAACAGGACACTCCTTCAGTATTAAAGTCATTAGTATGATAAAGAAAGTTTTATTTCTTTAGACTTAAAGTCAACATGAAATTAGAATTGCATGACTGCAAAAGTGAAGCGTAAACCCTAAAAGTGACATGCAAACCATAAAAATACATGCTAATCTATTTAAGGGGGGTTATTGGACCAAAGGAGGCATCTATGATTATTATTATTGATTTGGAGTTTTTGAGCAGCAGCAGCACCAGTTGGGGTTGAAGACGACGTTTTCAGCTAACAAGGGTTTCGGCAGTGAAATCTATCTGCCCTAATCTCTTTCAAGGTAGGCCATCCAAATCTACTATCAGCATTCACCGCATCCTTTCGTATTCAGTGATCCAACACTACAGACTATCTATTTGCAGGTTCATGTTTTATAACTGTGGAATAGCTGGAAAACCCCAGAAGGATTCATTGGGACCCTTCAGCCCAGTCTTTGCTCCGCATGTTATCACCACATCTCTCAGCAGGCTTAGCACATCACACTAGGTGATCGTCAGCTCATTGCCAGCACATTCAGGGCATCCAACAATAGATTCCCAACAGAAGAGGAGACGTCACCCTCTCCAACAAAACAATTCGCTAGGGGTCTTGTAGGAGTCAGATCCTCTGCATGTACCATCCTATCTCTTCAGGGCGGAGAGATTATCATCCCCTCAAAGTCTCAACAGCAACAAACTCCTCCTTCCTAAAAAACATCACATTTCTTCAAGAGAGAGCCTCCTTGTAGGTGGGTGTCAACAGTAGGAAGGGAGCACTATTATCTTCCCTATTCAGCACTACCTACATGCAACATATCTCTGGACTACTATCCGCTTAATTATCAGTGGTAAGTGTACAACTTCTTTCTGAAACTTTCTACCCTATATATACTCTCCAGATCTGCTATATTTTAGGACATTTGGGCACGGCAATTTCGCATGCATTTTTTATTCAGTCTTTTGCACATCATTGAGTATATGAACAACAAATTAGTAGTAAAGAACCTTAGAATATTAGTTTGGGATATTACACCCTACAACCTTTTGTTTCCTTTTATTTTCTTTATATTTTTTTTGGCCATTCCTCTTTGGATCTAGTTTTGAAACCATGAAACTTAGGGAATGGTTATTTTTAAGCCGGGGGGCATATCTAATGTACTTTTACATTTTATTTCATTAGCGTCAACCTTAGAGTACTAGACTCTTTTAACTTTGATTTAGGCGTTCATACATGGGAATAGTTATGAGTCTTTGAAGAAATACTAATGATTGATAACTTACAAAGGGAAAACTGACGGAAATGGACGAAATGGCTAGTGAGATGAGAACACTGGCTTGCCAAAATGTTGTGAAATGAATGAAACACCTACTTAATTCACTAGGGGTACAACTCGGCATTCGGGATGACACGCTTGTCAAAGGGAAAAGTATGACAACACCATGACATACCTTAGAAACCAAAAATAATAAAGTGTTTATGAGCCACTATCCAAGCATAAAAGTAACCTCCAATGATCATATCAACATAAAAGGAAAACATGCTGTGTCAACAAAAGAGAAATGAATCATAGCACAAGCACCTCTGAGAGTATATCCATCGCTGACATCAAGGTACAAGAAGAATCTGACCATGCTGGAACAATCTCTGACCAATGATCTATGGCAAACCACAGATCTCATCTGTGGAGCAATGTCTGTGATATGATCACAAACCAGAATTGATCAACATGTCACCCCTGCTGATCCAGGGGTAACACATGCTAAGCAGATTCTGCATCTAACCTAAAATTCAAGCTGGCTAAAAACTTAAAACACCAATCAAAATAGCATCTCTAGAGTACGTTAACCTACAAACACTGACTGTTGATAATATGAACAGAAAACATGTAGATCTGAATGCTCAAACAACATCACTATTTTCATATTAAATTTTAAAACAGTAAACCAAAATGCTATAATGGTAGAGTAATAAAAGAGAGCCAATGTAGATGTAACTACCTTAGTGGTGACATCAAATGCTGATGAAGAGCCCCCTGTAGCATTAATCCAATTAACAATCCGTTGACGATGAGCATCTGCATCAAGAAATGAATAGCAATTTATCACAAACCAATAAGAACATATTGACAACTCATATTACCTTTTGATTAATCAGCACACAACGATGCCACAAATATAATTTCCTATGAATAATAGTATATTCCATTTACTCATGTTTCTAAAGATCTTTGAATTTCATATCATATTCAAATCATATGGAAAAATAATAAAATTGTATAATTTATATCACTTACACAGACTAAATCAATTAATCATGACTATGTAACTAATGCAAGTAATCATTGTGATAAATATAATAGATAAATTGGGAAGAGAAAAAAGGAACCAAAGCAGAAAACTGTACAAATCCCACTAGGGAACTTGACCATAAGTGTTCCTACAAACTAAAACAACATATCACGCAACTGCCAAAAAAATGGGATAATTCTATTTCCACGTGCAATTTTTAGGCACTTGTCTAATGAGCCTACATTTGAAGCATTTTCTATGAACCACTTGATTTAGAGGGACTTCATTTAATAGATAGCGTTAGGAAATTGTTAGATGTTATGCAGTATTATTTACGTTCTAAGTTTCTAATATATTTCTAAAAATAAGTAAGAATAGATAACTCTCTTTATCCCAATACTTAAAAGGAGGTGTCTATAAAAAGATCATCAAAGAAATTGAAGCCAATCCCTGAAAAAACTACTCGAAAAAAATAAATTCAAACTAGATAAGGATACTTGATTATGATGGCACAAGCTAGTGCCAATTTTAATATGCTTATGCCAACGTTTTAGCCACAAATTGCCTTTTCATTGATGTTTGAACTTTGAACTTCCAGAAACTTTACTCAAAAATTAGGTCATCGATACAAAAATTGTTAATCTTGATGAGTTGCTCTGAGTTACAGCATTGTCTGAATCGGCATTATTTGGTTATGAAGTAGATCCATACTACAAATCAACTGTTGGAGTGCAGCTGAAGAAAAAGGCACAGAATAATGTGCACATTGTTATCACTCAAAATGAATTTCCTCAAAAAGTTCGTCTTGATTGATTCAACATCAATGATTCATGGATGCTCTAGAATGAGCTTCGTCAATATGGTCCGCAAATGATCATTCATTCAACATCCACAATTTGTGGATGCATAACAGGATGAAGTTGTCAACAAAAGTTCATCATTTAGAATCAATGGTTTGTGGATACATTAACCAAACTTACCTATGGTTGCAGATATTCATTCTCAAATTAAAGATTGGACAGGTTTCTTGCATGAGGTCTTCAAAGCAACCTTTTTCAAGGATCACTTTACACTTATACGAATACAACTTGACAACTTTTTTAAGTTCAGCAAGTTCCATGTGCTAGCATGCGACATGCAATATTTGATACATGAATGGGAAATGCATTCAGTGTTCTGGGACTTGCTTTTTGGGTGACTTTCTATTTTTACAAGATCCATATTTTTGGAAACAGGTCACATTTTTGGATACCATATATGGAGAAGGGCACAGGCGTTAGTTTTGGTGGTGATTGTAAAACATGTGCTTTTCTACATGCTTTTATGCATATTCCTTTTTTGAGGTTGATCATATTTCTTTTGATGCCCTTTTTGGAGAGTTACAACTTGAACAAGCATGTATGATTAAAGCCTCAAAGAATAAAGCTAGCCCAACTATAATTTAGAGTGTTCACCCACTATCACCTCAATGACCCTCTCTCTACACTTTAGATTGGCTTTTCTCCAACTCAAGGGGGGCTTCCCTAGTAAGAGGATTACTAAAGGTTAGACAATCATGCACAAGGTGATTTGGAAGAGTAGCTTCAACAAAATTATTTGTGTTTTGTAGTATATAGAAATAAAGGCATGATGGGAGGACCATGAAGACTAGTGCCAATCCCCGGGAAAATGGAGTCAAAGGGAACAAGACCAATTAAGGAGTGAGCTCATGAAGAGTTAGAGAAAATCAGATCTGTTTAAACATGCCACTAATAAACCCTCACATGTTGCGACATGAATGTGGAAATCACTAGGAGATCTCTTGTGGTGCTAAGTGAAGAAAAATTAACGACATTAACATGAATATCTCATTCACACATTCTGTCAAACACTTGAATGTCTAGGGTTTATTATTAAAAATTTACTCTTAAATTTGAAATACAAATGACCATACTCAAGATGTTCTCAATACTGAAGCAAACATTCACACATCAAAACACAGATGTTTTGGTCAACAAACTGGGCAAAACCCCAACTCCTGGGGAAAACCATAGAAAGAAGAAATTTTTATTAGAGAAGAATACACAGAAATATTTTCATCTACACATGAAATCATTCCTCCCATCCTCACTGACAAAAATACCCAGATTGGAACAACAGCAAACATACCTCGATTTTTGTGCCCTTTAATAGTTGTACGGTCCACTGTACGGCCTCCACACGTGCGTTGTAAGGACTATACTTTCTACTATACTCTGCCTCGAAAACCATGCCACGCGTTCTTGCAATTAATGTTGTTGTACGGCCTGTCAGTCTGTAATCAATTATGTTGTACGGCCTCGAGATTTGTGCCCACGTGTGCTGTATGCATTGCTTCAGACTGATGTTGTACGAATTAATACAGGCTTCCTTAGGATTTGTGATGTTCCTCTCCTTGGGATTTGTGCCACTCTAGGGTATTTCTTCTTCTTTCTCTCTCTCTCTCTTCATTAATGGTGTGCTTAACTTGTCCTTTCTCTCTTGTTTTATACATTAAAATTTGTAACCAACTATCTAACCACCTAATCTATGGTTGAGATACATTTACAAAATCAAGGGCCATCATTTAATACACCCACATTTAATACTTAATTCACTTTAATTATTAAATAATAACTTAAGTGATACCCATTCTATAAAGTACAAAACATCATTCTATTTATATATAACTCACTTTATACATAAATACACAAAGGACAAATTCTTAAGTCCTCTTTATCACACCACACCAAAATTATAAAGAGGACCTTCAGAGTTAAGTTTTCAACACAAAGTTGCAACTCAAACAATCCTAACTAGGGTATGACTCATGCAATGAAGTTTTGAGATAGAAACACCTCGTAAACAATGACAAAATAAATAGTGATACATTTATGCATAAACCAACAAAGAGATGGAGGAGATTTTCTTTCACAGCCCTTCCAACGAAATTTTCTTTTCTATGGCCTTAATCAACAAGTCTAGTTATTCCAAAATCACTTGCAACATTAAAGATGAGAACAAGGTAAACCAAACTTACAAATAGAGAAGAAACCGTTACTTTGATTTGCACTATGAAAGATGTCTATTAGGCTCCAAAAGAGAGATATCTCTCAAAATCCAACCATAAGAAATGAATGAGGAAGAGACTCTCTAATATAGGAGAGGAGCTCAACTTCCTTTACAGTAAAATAATCATATCCTAGAACTAGCCTAGGGTGGAGTAAACAATGAATAACCTGTTATCACGATTCTTGTAGCTACCCAAAATAGGTATCTTATCTAGGTTGGCAGAGAGAATAGGTGGCTAAAGTCATGACCTTCAAGGATCCTACTTCCCAAAGATGAGATGGTTGTCACATCAAGTAGGACACTTGTCACTTTAAGCTTAGGCAAATCACTCGCAAGTGAACCAAATAGCTAAGGGAGAGACCCAAATCTAACATAGAAGGATAGACCAAACAACAAGATACCAATACTAGATATACAATCGAACATGAAATACCCTGTAAATAATACCCTAGATGAAATGATATTCTATTGAGTATGATTATTTGGATTGGTAAAGGTTTATCAAAGGTTTAATTGAAATCCAATAAGATAATTTTTCAATAGTAATTTTAGATTTAGAGATGTAGGGATATAGTGTTAGGGTTAATGGATCAATTCACTACCCTAGGGAGTTTTTCTATGCAAATTAGGTAAAAGTCCAAGGTAGAATATTTAACCAAGTTTGCAGGCCTCCTAACACGTCATCGGTTTCTTGATGAAAGATATGACAACTAGAAGAGGATTTAAGCAAGAAAACGTCACACCAACAGTAACTGCCTATCCAGACCACAAGTGTGAATTGACTGTCCAAATCAGTGCCTTGAGATTTGGGTGATGGGGTTAGGGAATTTTAAGGCTCATGACAAGGACCAAAAATAACCAAGTGGTGAAAAGTGGAAATTCTATCTAGTGTGACGATATTATTTTTTTGAGATTTTCAATTTGGGGGTTTGATCATCATGATTGTATCTTTAATGATTGGTTGAGATTAAAGATACAATCATGATGATCAATGTTGGAGATTATATCTCACACTCACACGTGGATCAACTAGACAATGAGGGGGGTGAATTACCTCTTATGCCAATACAATGATATAACATGATAATAACATAGCATTAGTCTCCTAGGGGACTTAACTTGTCCCTAGTGACTTTACAAACACGTTTTAGAAGGTACAAAGAAGAAAAATAAAGTACATCAACATGAAAGTTGCCCTTCCTAGGAGAAGTGTGTGTTGAGCATTGGTTGTCATTGATGACACCCCGCTAATGACAAAGGAGTGACATGGATGACAAAGATTTGACAAGGACAATGAAGGGCAAAGCATGACATGGCAAAGGACAAAGATTTGGCATCTGGGGCATGGCATCTTGGGCTTTGGAGCCATTAGAACACCTAGTGGGCCAAATGACCCAGTCTGTGGTCATTTGGGTATGATGTGGCTCATAGGTATATGAAGGACCTTCACATTATATATGATATTGATGACCCCATTGCTTGTGGTATCTTGTACCATGAAGAATTTATGGTCATGCCTTAGAAACTTGGGTATTGGAACCCACTCATGATGGTCTTTCATTAAAGATGATGTGGCTCTTGTCCATGTAAGCCAATGAGCCCTTGACGTGGTAATAAGAATGTTGAATAAGCCCATAAGATCTCATGGAGCCCATAAAATCATTGAAGTTGAAGTTGAAGTTCTTGCATAATGAAAAATCCCTAGTTACATAGAAGAAGTCCCTACAAGGTTGGCTTGTTGATGAAGTGGATGATGAGATAAGAAGCCCTCCTTGTAAATATTAAAGAAGACCCTAAAATAATGAGAAGTGCATTTGCATTTAAACCTTAACAAAGATGCATTATAGCCATGAAAACCATGACAAGTCAGCTCAACAACTAATGCAAAAAGAGAATTAATTAAAATTTAAATAAAAATAAAAATCCTTTTATGACAGGTTGGCTCAGACATTAATGGAAACGAGTATAAATACCCAATGAAGTATCTCTCAAAATGATGAATTCAAAATTGCAGACAAAGTTTGCAGCTATGATTTTAACTGAGGAAATTCACTAGTGTAACAGAGATAGCAGAAAATCAGCAGTCAGTATGAGGACAGTTCAGTAGCCAACACCAGGAGCAACAACAAAACTCTCTGTTTATCTTTTATTTTTGGTTTGGCAGATTCATGAAGACTCGATGCTTGGTTGATGACATAGCAGCAGCATGATGAAGACTTTTTATCTCTGATTTCTGAGCAGCAGTATGAGTAATTTGATGGAAAGAATGAGAAAATGTTAGGCATGATGAAGCTTGGAAAGACTGGTTGATTTGATGTGTTGTGGACAGAATTAATATGAACCTACAGGCAGAATGATGACAAGAGGATGATGCAATTGTGGACATAAGCATACTTTGATAATGAGCTGAGGTAATGTGATATTTGTATGGGCAGACATTGATGGCATGAATGCGAAAAGGTTAATGACTTGTGCAGACCTCTGAAGACAAGCTGTGACATAATGACATAAATACAAGTGGCATGTGACAGCAGTAATAGTTGACTGAGATGACATGTGGAAGCAGTAATAGTTGATTGATGACATATGGGAGCAGCAATAGTCGATTGATGATGTGATATTGATATGTGAGGTGACAAGTATCTATATGTAATACAAGCTGGGCCTTGTACTATTTTTCTTAGTTGGATTTGAGAAAAAGACCAAGATGAGTCTTGGAATAAAAGTTGGCGCTTCTGATTCAGTTGAAGATGATAGACCCCACAGTTGTAGCCGTTTCAATCAAATATAATAAAGTTTACAAGTTCATCTTATGAAGTGTTTTGTGTTGTCTATGTAATTGATTTATGTTGATGTACTTATGATGATCTTTGTTTAAGTAGTTGAAGAAAGTTGAAATTGTAAAAGTACTGGCCTACTGATTCACCCACCCCCCTCTTAGTGTGCCATTGTGTCTAACAATTGGTATGAGCGGGCTTTCAGCACAAGTCTAACCAACTTGAAGGAGATCAATGGGCATACAATGGATGCAAAGTCAAAGTCCCCCAACAATGATGAAGTTCTAGTACTTGATGTGATTTATTACTTTGGATGGAGAAGTAAGATGAAAGCTTACTTGAAGAAATTCGGTGTTTGGGAAATTGTGGTTAATCCACATGTCAAGCCCAGCAAGAAGACAAAGACAGCAGTTGAGAAAGACAATAACATTGCCTTGAAATTTCTGATGGATGGATTATCAATCCCTATCAAAGAAAGTGTAAAGGAGTACACCTCTACCAAGGATCTCTGGTTCAAGCTGGAAGAAGAATACCAAAGGAGGAGTCAAGACAAAGAAAAGGAAACAGAAGTCAAAGATGAGAAGCAAGGAGAAAAGGCGGAACAAGCTTCAAATGTAAGTAAAGGTAAGAACTCTTATGTTGGTGATAATTCTGATGATATTGAAGTTCCATTTATGGAAAATGAAAAAAAGATTTGTTAAGGGTCAATAATACATTTGCACGCACCCTATTGGATGTTGATCTCAAATTCAATCCAAGACTTAAGAAGAAGATTTTGGGCTCATTTGAAAAGTACAAAAAGGAAACGGAGACATTGCTCATGAGATTGAAACTCAAGAACAAAGATTTGCAAGATGAGCTGGAAGATCAAAATGATGAAGTTAGAAGATTGACGATTGAATTAGCAAAAGAACGAGGAGAGTCTGGTAAAGACCCTAAAGAACTTGAAGTGACAAGACAAATATTGATTTGAAGACTCAGTTGGAGGAAACCAAAAGAGTAGAAGAAATCATGACTACAGCTGGAAGAAAAAGAGAATACAAATCAAAAGCTTGAGATGGAAGTTGTAAGTCTTAGAAAGAAAATTGAAAAATCAAACAATCATGTGAAGTTCAATTGCAGCTTGGTTATATTGAATAAAATATCGGATTGTCAAAGATCCCCCTCTGACAAATCTGGTCTTGGGTACAAGAAGAAAGAAGACAAATCTGAAGGTGGCACTTGGTCTCCCAAAACTCCAAAAGCAGGTCCATCATCTTCCAAAGGTAAAGAGAAAGTTGCTCCCCATGCACCTGTACATGACAACAAATAATTTGGAAGATCAAAAATGCTTGAAGAAGTTAGCACTGCACCTCAAAGCAAATTCAAAGAAGAGACAACTCCAAGGTGGAACCAAAGTTCGAGGTATGAATGTAATTTCAATGGTTATTGTTATGCATGTAACGGTTTTGGTCACAAGGCTATGGGTTGTGCTTGCCATGGGAGAAGAAGTGTTGGAAGTCCAAATAATACAGTGAGATGTTGGACATGCAATCAAATTGGACATATAGTTGCCAATTGTCACACATTGAGATGCTTTACATGTGGTGGTATTGACCATAAAGCCCAAGTATGCACAAGCTCAAGAAGAAAATTCATGAGAAGCTTCTCATACCCATCAGCAAGGAAGGTCAATGAATCTTGGAAGAAGAATGACATAGGCATATTTGAAGACCAAAGGTTCAATGATCACAGCCAAGTACATCCCAAGGTATGGGTAAGGAAAAACATTCTGCTAGATCTAAATGAAGTGGATGACAAGTGCACAAGTGAAGGTAGTCTCCATATGGCAAGCCATGTTTGAGGTCTTTCATAGACCATGGTATACCATGAGTTCTTTATGGAGGATGAACTCAAGGAGAATTGATGACTACTCCAAGCAAAAATCAGGTCCAAGGATCGTGGTTGTAATCTAAGTCACCTGGCTCGACGTTTTTTAGCTTTCAAAATTGAAATTCGCCGATTTTAGTGGGAACATGAATTTGTTAAAAAAAATCGTCGATTTTCCTGAGTGTAAACCCTACCTTGCCGCCTGTGACTTTGTTACTCTAGTTTTTTTACCATTTTTCTGCCCATGGGCGCATTGAGGGTTTCATACACGCAAGTAGTGGGTTTCTACACGCAACCAGGTTTCATACAAGCAAGTAGTGGTCGTTTCTTACATGCAAGTCCTGGGTTTCAGACATGCAAGTCATGGGTTTCTATAGGCAACCAGGTTTGCGAGGGGAACAAACTTTGATTTCATTTTGCACATGGGTAACAAGCGCTGCATTGACATTGAAATCGAAATGAAATTTGAAATCGAAATTTGAAATCTGAAATCTGAAATCGAAACGAAATTGGGGTACGCGACCAATTCGCAAATTGATAGCAGTCAATGACTCAATTGAGGGGTGGAATCGGGTTGTGCTAGCATCTTACAGTCCTTTTTGATAAAAGGATTTTAGAATTTTAAAATATATAGTTTTTTAAATGTAAAGGATTTTAGGATTTTTAGTTTTAAAATGTCTGAATTTAAAATGTATAGTTTTTTAAATGTATGTTTTTTTAAATGTAAAGGATTTTAGGATTTTTAGTTTTAAAATGTATATTTTTTAAAATAAACTACATAAATGAGATAAAATATTTAATATTTAATAAATAATTTAATATATTATTATTATATTTAATATTTATATATAAAATGAAATATTTTTTTAATTTTTAAAATTTATACTATCTCGAATTTAATGCCGATTTTTTGTGCAAAAATTTTCCTTGCCGAATTTTTGTCGAATATCAAAGTCCCCGAATTCGAACACGAACTCGAACCAGGTGACTTAGGTTGTAATATAAAACAAGATATGCAAGCGTAAGGGGGATTAAGGCATTTTTCAAGCAACACTTATTGATATTTGAATTGTTGACTTATATTGAAGTAACTACAGTTGTAATATAAATCATAAGCATGTTGATATAGCTTTGGATCTGATCGAAGCATTTAAGCATAAGATATGCGCCTATGAAGTTGTTCAAAGAATGAAGAATGCTAAAGGAGATAATGGACAGGTTCGGGCTTGCTAGAAGATCTTCAAAGATTATGGATACAAGGGAGATATGTTCAAATTGAAGAATGCACAAAAATAAATTAGACATGTACATGGGTTTACAAGGCAGTGCAAATACAAGTGAAATTTTTTTTCAGCTGGAGAGATTGGAAGATAGAATCAATTGGAACAAGCCTTGTTTCTGTGGTCCAGTCAAATAAAAGTATGAAAGTGATACAAAATTTCCTTGGGCGGCTTGGCATCCAAAGGGGAGTACGCAAAATTACTTGAAGGTCAATTGGGATCAATTTAATTGAAATTGGTATCAGAAGCATACTTAATGAAGTAAAACTTGAAGAGCTTGAAACAACTGTAGAAGCATTTTTGAAGGAGATATTATTCAGCCTGTTTTTGAAAAGAAGTTTGATAATAAAAATCTGAGTGATGATATGATTGAAAGGGGGAGTATGATGTGTGGAAAATTGATACATACTTACTTTTTTATTAAATGATTATTGATGCATTTAATTACACTTCAGAAAGCAAAACAAGGGCAGCAGAACCAAGTGACTCAGCTGAAGAGTACACAGCTCTAATAATGAAGAATCTGAAGCTTGCATAGTTCCAGCAGCCTTCAGTAAGTCAAGACAGATCCGAAGAAGAATTGGAAGTGGAATTAGTATTAAATTTATACAAGGAGATAACCAGCAGCTTAAGGACAAATTGGCATTCAAGATTTGAAGTTTTCTGAACAAAGAAGATTAGTGGCAGATTTGAATATTGTCTGAAGGTGTCTTGAAGATTTGATGCATGCTAGACAAAACTTTGATGAAGTTTGAAGCAGCATAAGCTCAGGGGAAGCAATTTGGCAAGTGGAAAGGCACAGAAAACAACACCAAGCTCAGTCAAAGCAGGCGATCTTATAAGCATGCGAACAGTTGCTGATTGAAAGAGGAGCAGAGGTACAATTTTTGGGAATTGTGAAGCTTTTGATGGATAAAGTGTTTGCCTCTTTGTCATTAATGTCAAAGGGGGAGAGTATTTGAAGAGGTGTTGCCATCAATGACAAAGGGGGAGTTTGTTGACCATTGGTTGTCATTGATGACACCCGATTAATGACAAAGGAGTGACATGGATGACAAAGATTTGACAAGGACAATGAAGGACAAAGCATGACACGGAAAAGGACAAAGATTTGGCATCTTGGGATTTGGAGCCATTGGAACACCTAGTGGGCCAAATGACCCAGTCTGTGGTCATTTGGGTATGATGTGGCTCATAGGTATATGAAGGACCTTGACATTATATATGATGACCCCATTGCTTGTTATATCTTGGACCATGAAGAATTTATGGTCATGTCTTAGAAACTTGGGCCTTGGAACCCACTCATGATGGTCTTTTGTTAAAGATGATGTGGCTCTTGTCCATGTAAGCTAATGATCCCTTGACGTGGTACTAAGAATGTTGAATAAGCCCATAAGATGTCATGGAGTCCGTAAAATCATTGAAGTTGAAGTTGAAGTTCTTGCATAATGAAAAATCCCTAGTTACACTGAAGAAGTCCCTACAAGGTTGGCTTGTTGATGAAGTGGATGATGAGAGAAGAAGCCCTCCTTGTAAATATTAAAGAAGACCCTAAAATAATGAGAACTGCATTTGCATTTAAACCTTAACAAAGATGCATTATAGCCATGAAAACCATTACAAGTCGGCTCAACAACTAATGCAAAAAGAGAATTAATTAAAATTTAAATAAATAAATAAATCCTTTTATGACAGGTCGGTTCTGAAATTAATGGAAACGAGTATAAATACCCAATGAAGTATCTCTCAAAATGACGAATTCAGAATTGCAGACAGAGCTTGTAGCTGTGATTTTAACTGAGGAATTTCGACACCTTACTGAGGAAATTTGCTAGTGTAACCTAAGTCACCTAGTTTGAGTTCGAAGACTTTGAAAAACGCCAAAAATTCGGCAATGAAAATTTTGGTGATAAAATTCGGCAACATATTCAAGTGTGTATATATGTATATATTCTAATCATCTTAGTACTATTATTAGTTCTAATAATCCTAGTGTTAGTATTAATTATGGCTTTAATATAATCTTATTATTAATAATAAAGTATATAATATTAGTAATAAAATTAATATGAATAATAATATTAATTAGTTGTTTTAATATTAATATTAACAACATTAAAAATAAGATTATTATTAATATTATTATAACTAAAGTCACAAACAAGAGAGTTAATTGATTAAAAAATCATGTAAACAATAAAATAAATCTAGAAATGACCTTTGTTCAAGGCCTGCGCTAAAAAATCAATTGAGACAAAATCATAAACAACAGCAGTTTTCCTCCAATTTAAGAACTGGTTTGCCATGGCCCACGAACCAGTTAGTCACTCGAACAGTAAACAGTTAACAGTTTTGCTATGTCTCGAACAGTTAACAGTTCGATTTCAAGCGTTGAGACTGGAGAGAGAGCACAGCCGTTGACAGCAAGTTGTGCTCTAGTTCACTCGAACAGTTAAAAGTTTGGAGGTTTTGAGTTCGATTTCAAGCGCGGAGAGTGGAGAGAGAGCACGATTTTCGACGGCAAGCTGTGTTGTAGTTCTGGTGTAGGGCGTCAGTGAAGCTTAAACTGGCGCGTTTTTTATTTTTCTCACAAAGCTGGGTAATTAACGACAACACATGTGCATCTTGAAGGCAGCGATTAAGTTTTCTGTGGGCCAACGGTTTAGTGTTAAATCTAATCGATGAAATTCGGCCAATTTAACTGTTATCACACCATAGTAGCTGGGCTACTATTCTTGCTGAGCAGATATCTGCACATTTCAGAGCTTTTGCTTTACAGAGATCAGCTATGATGAGCTTGTTATTTATGATCACTCATGGATCAGAGCAGTATATTGTATCAGATTTTGTTAGACCTTGTGCCAAGGCTGTGCCTTGAGAGCTCAGATTTGATGACCGATGTGACCCTTCGTTCCATACAGTTTCAGTTCAGTGCCCAGTGATTATATTGCAGCAGTGTTTCAGATGATTATTGATGATTATTATGATGTGATATGACCTTTGGATTTCTGATTATTGATTTTGGATTACTATCTTGTTGTTTTAGTCATATTCATAGCTTGGACTTGGTATATGATTCATGATGTGGCAAGCTGTTTAAAATTATCTTGATGATGTTATAAATTATAAAATGGACTCATTACTTGCACACTCAGGTTTTATGACAAAACTCATTGGTTTCACTACCCTCTTATGAGCATAGATATGACCTTTCCGAACATCCTTGTCTGCTAGCCTAGGCACCATTTTCGCCTGACTTCGCCCATCCATGACCTTCCTTTTTTGCTTTCACCTTTGGCTTGTCTTCTTGACTTCTTGATACTGAGGACTTCCCTTTTCCTACCTCTGTGTTGGACCGCATCCATGTTTATGTTGTGTCTCGGCTTTGAGTTGGTGACAAAGCTTGCCTTTGGTAAATTGGATTGTAGGCCTAAATCATTCTGGTTGGTTGTCCCGATGTTTGGCACTGTAAACTCCCCCTAGTCACTTGAGATGTTGTTGGCTAAAACTGAAAGCTCATGTACTACTTGTATTGGAAATATTTATATATACGCCCATGGATTTTGTAAACTCTAGAATGTGTTTCTTAACACACGTGAGTAAAGGGCAAGAGCAATGAAATGCTAAAATACCCCACGAAGGGTATAAGAAAAGGTCCCAAAAGCAATGGTTAAATATATGCTATATCCAAATATTGCTGACCTTATAAATTTGAATATATCCCTAATGAAAGCTGCAATTAGTTGTGCTTTTAAGCGCTGGTGAAGTCCCAAAAGGGTCATATAGGCCAAAAAGGCCATGGAAATGAAATTGATGATCCTAATGAACCTGGATCAAACTTGATGTAGACATGATGCCTAAGTTGAATAAGCACTCTCTGAACAACTCAACCATTTGTGAGGCACTGCCCTTCCCTTTGTTATTTGTCGAGCACGGAGTGTAGCTTCCCCTTTCCCCATCCAAAGTGTCATTTGGAAAAGTTGGTCAAGTCATCCCTTTTGTCCTAGCCTTCTTTCTCAGCCTTCATCCTTAGCTAGCAGTTAGGCCATGTCCAATGAGTGACTTTGTCAATTAAGCTATTGTGCAAGTAAAACATAAATAACAATGAAATATATAAATGTATTAAATGCCACGAAATGGTGTTTATACTTTAAGTTATGCTGTGAATATGATCTAAAGGAACATGTCTTAGTCTACTGATATAATTTGTCCTTGGTCATTCTTGGGATCCATGATGATATGGGCCATATATGCTTATGGATGATGATTGATGGTCCCACATACTCTTGTTATTGATACCATATGGTGGACATATGATTCAGGTGATAATTGATGCAGTTCAGCAGGTTCATTATTATTACAGATCATCAGATTATGCACTGTCCATATATGGTGGACCTTACAGTGGGCCCTTCAAGGCAACCCATGGTGTATGAGTACACATTCTTAGTAGATTTGGATCTTTTGGATCCAATGAGACACTTATCATTCAACTCCAGGCACTTCTGACAGTGATAGATGCAGTTATCCACTTGTTGACCAGATTTGGGGTTATTTTCTCAACCTGTCTATTAGGGGCCATGAGAGCCCAGTTCACCTAGGGTGCTGTATGGGAGGGAGTGGTCCAACCACTTGATATTACAATTATACCCCCCTTCTAGAGAGCCTGGTGGGCTCAATTTGACAGCACAGGTACTCCAGGAGGCAGTTTGGGTAGTTTCATGGTTTTCGAGGAGGATTAAAAATGGAATAAAAGGGTCACTGAGGAATTCGATTTGGCACTTGGTCTTCACAGAGGTCTTCCAAGGTGAACCCCCCCATCTTCCAGCCAGTTTGCATCAGTCAGTGGGGTCCACAGAGGCCACAGGAGGCCTTTTACTGCATGTCTCTCACAGATTTTGAGGACAGGATTTGATCATTTGTATTACTTGGACATATTATTTTATATTATTGTGCCATGGGGATGAGCTAGTAAGAAGTGATGCCTCCTAGCCCCACCATGAGCTTCTTGAGCCATGTCCATGTCATATGAGGTGGGCCTATGTGTTTTATCCCCCTCTAGAGGATGATGTCACCCTCACTTAGTCATTCCTAGCTATGACGACACCTCTATTTTGAGTGATCCATGTGATATTTTATGTTGGCTCATCTTAGCCATTATGTTGTGAGATCTTTTAATCTCAACCACTCATTTCAAAAAGTGGTCTTGAGATCTAGGGTTTTGGTCTTTATTATCCTATATAAGGAGGAGATCCCCCTCATTGTAAAAGGGGGATGGATCTAGAGATTTTTGGCTCTGGGCTATTGGAATAAAAATACTTTCTTGGGCATCTTGGATCTTGGAATTGGAATGCTTGTGGTGGTTGTAAATGCTTCTTCCTCTGCACTAACAGACATTGGTGGCCATCTTGATTTTATCTTCAACTAGCATTATTTTGTAGGAAAAGAAGACGTTTTGGAGGGGTGCGAATTGGTGGCGAGGCCTACCCTTCAAGCTTCAAGAGGACGTTTTGGGTGATAGGGAGTTGTTTTGTCTTTTGTACCAGCAATTCATGTTTCTCATCTCTTTGTATGCATCTCTTTCCATTCTTGATTGATTGATTGATCTTTGTGTCCTTAATTGACAGGAATAGGAAAATCGATTTGGTTGAAGGAGGCAAAACGTTGGCAAGAAGGGCTCATCAAAGTTTGGCATTTGATCTTTGTGGGAAGTAATCCTCGTCACAAGCCCCTTCCATCTTCATCTTCCAGGTATGTTCCATGAGGTATGAAATTCTTCTATCCTATCCATCTATAAGCTAAAAGACATAAAAAGAGCTTTCGAGAAAGCACAGAAACCTAGGATCAAGAACCGGGAAGAGCAAAGAAGAAAAGCATTCCTCCCTTACATACAAGGGACGACCGATAAAATAGCCAAAGTCCTCAAACGAAAGCAAATCAAAACTGCCTTCTCCCCCCCAAACTCCTTGAGAAACCTGCTTGATAAATCAAAGGATCCCATCGACCCTAAACTAAGAAAAGGCATATACGCAATTCCATGCTCGTGCGGTGAAATATACATTGGGGAAACAGGTCGAGCAATAAATATTAGAATTAAAGAGCACTGTGCCGACATAAGACATGAAAGAATAAAAATCTCAGCAATTGCTGAACCTTCTCAGAAGACCAACCATTACATCTGCATAGAGGACACAAAGGTCATTGCGATTGAAGAAAATTATAACAGAAGACGCGTCCGAGAAGCAATCGAAATAGAAAAGCATGAGAAGAATTTCAACAGGGACGACGGACTCATACTAAGCGAAACCTGGAAACCTGTAATACAAAAAAGAAATTAGTTAATTAATTAAAAAAACAGTAAAATTAATTAATTCATTATGCAATTAAAATTAAAAAACTAAAAAACTAAAAGGAAATCTAAGCCGACATGATAAACATAAATGTTATCTCTCATCCACTATTTATAAGGAAAACACAACTCTATATTCCAATGAGAAACATCCCTTCTCCTGAAGATGGACTCAGCTAAAGAGTCCGAAACGTGCATCGAGAATGACAACACTGAATATGCAAGCTTCCTAGTTTTTAAAACAAATTCTTCCTACGAAAGTTTAAATGAAAACCCTCATTTTTCACTTTTTTCTAGATCTACTTGGATTTAGCTTGTCTTTGGGAATAATAAAAAGAACCCACCTCTATAGCATCCACGGCAATTCGGATCGACAGTTTGGTGGCAATCGGACTTCATTTGACACATTTTCCAAGGCACTTAGCCTTCCTTGGGTGAGGTCGCACTCCTTGGTTGGGTGAGTTTTGCTAGTTCTCTCAATTGGGTAGGTGAGATCCCACTTGATTTGCACTCCTCTCATTTGATTACCTACCCCTAGTGCTTCACTCCTTTGATTTTTGCCTTGTGGGCCCCATTCCTCATTTTGAGGGTTGTGCCCCACTTGGGTCAATGAGTGATGCATTTTCAAGCTTAGATCTATGGAGATCTAGCCTACCTTGTGGAATGCCACTTAAAATCCACCTTGATAATTGCCTTAACTACCCCAATCTACAATTTGGCATAATTTGGACTCCATTTGCCCCTCCATCTAAAGGCACTAGTCTCCTTGGGTCAATTTGCACTCCTTGGGGATTATGTCATATGCTAAGATCCCATATGTGGGTGTGTTTAATTTACCTTGGATCCATAGATCCACATCATCAAACACCCCTTAGCACCATATCACTCCTAATTTGACCTTGTGGGACCCATTTGAATCATTTCCCTATTTTAAGGAAGTGGGCCCTACTTGTGTATTTCATGGTGTTAAATCTATATCTCTTTGTTCCTCCTAGGTGGCCTAACTCATTCACTGGTTGAAACATTCCTAATATCTTAAGCCTCTTCAACCACACTTAAACTCTTAGGCTCACCTAAGCTTGCATAGGTTTCCGTAACTCAATTTACACACTCCCCTTTGAACCTTTGCTTTGGCTAATCTTCTTTGATTGGTTATAGGGTCTCCCCCTTGGTTGTGATTCTTCATAATCTAAAGTGAAGAGTGCCTCAATTGACGTGACTCCCAACTTGCATTGGGAACCGTTGCACTTCTTGGGTCACCTCTTTAGTTGTCCATCACCTCTACCATCCTGGATGGGATACCTTTAGGGACAACTACAAGTTGTGTGATAACATTTTTGGCACCATTGCCGGGGAGGTAGAGGCTTACCTTAGGTATCTGCGAGTATCCATACATAACTCATATCCTATCGCATCCGGATTAATCTAGATGGTTATCATCTCGGTCTTTAACTAAACATAGTAATCTATTTGTCACTCACTCTCTCCCTGCGTTTTAACAACATACATCTTGGTAGAAGAGTTTAAAGTCTACTTGGCGCCTCAAAACCATGACTCTGCCGAGGAGCGATCCCATGAGCATCCCTACAACCTTAGAAGTAAATCAAATCTAAATCAATAGGAAGGAACCCCATTTACTTATCGTAGGAGAGATCCCAAAGCTCAATCAACTAATTTCTTTTGGAAAAATGCTAACAGTGATTCTCCAAACCTTTTCTTGGGATCCCCATCAACTAATTCGGTTCCTCCTCCCTATCTCCTAATCATAATCTTAACATAAGTCCAGTCAATCCAATGGCGGGTGTTACCAACTTTTTTGTACCATAGTTGGGTTACCTGAGGAGCCGCCAGTTGACAGACTTGTTCAAAGTCTGATTCCAGTGTATCAGTTGATCCGTTTGCTTGTCTAGCCAATATGGGCTAGCCACTTTTTTATTTGAATAATTTTGACCATGGCCCCGCGAGGTTTGTAATAAAATGTGCTAGTAGGGTATTTTTGAGTGGTTTGGTCTCCTGAGACGTAGAATCTCAAATAAGGTATTCCAGGGAGTTTTTTGCCCCTGACAATTATGCTTTGCCTTCAGCCGAGTATAATTAACGAGGTTTTCTCCCGCTTCATCCAAAGCTAGAATGCCCGATGTTGAATTCTGGCCCTTGGGGGGTTATTAGAGCCCAACTGAGTGTTATAAACCTACTAGGCATTATTTAGATAGATCATGGTCATGTCCTAAGTCATCTGGACATATAAAAAAAATTCGAAAAAATCTTTTTCGAACAGGGAAAAAATTATTTTTAAAATTTTTTAATTTTTAATTACTTTTCCTAAATTTTGTGGATTAATTTTTCCATAAATTAAATGGAAAAAACCCGTTTGTAATAAATCAATCATCCGGACTCCGAATTCAGTGATTGAAGGCTCTAACCTTAAGCCAAAAATCATTCTTGATCAGCCAACCAGTCAGAACCAACTTTCAGATCAACAATAGGACACATAATGCCTTTTTACTCAAAAAAATCAGTTTTGAGTAAAAAAATGAATTTTTATTAAAAATTGATTATTTTGGAGAAATTTAAACTCTCCAAATCAATCCAAATTTAGCGAAATAAAAGGCTAAATGACATCTCATGGAGCACTTATGATGTTTTGAGTTGTCATAACTCAACTTCAGTCAGCATTAAGTGAGCAATTATTTTATTATCAGTTAGCAGACATGTCATCTCCAGCTAAAGATGAGATGGAGAGCACTCATTGGTTCAGTGATTTGATCGAGGTGAAGACTGAAGCTTGCACCATCAGTGGGCTTCCCAAACCTAGCTCAGCCTCCTGCCAGACCTAAAGGATGAGCTTACCTACATCCAGACGCCTCCTTAAGCTATTCACGCCCCTCTCTCCTCATGAGGGCGTCATCACATGTGTGGGCTTAAGATGGGCTTGTTTTCAGAGCACAGGTCCGGATATGTAGCATTATTATGTGATTTCATCGATAAAGAACCTTTCAACTATGAAGAAGCGGCAGAATGGAAAGGATGGAAGGATGCTATGATCGAAGAGTATCAATCGATCATGAAAAACGATGTTTGGGATGTTGTCCCAAGACCAGAAAGGAAGTCTGTTGTAACTTCCAAATGGATCTACAAGATCAAGCATGCTACAGATGGTAGCATAGAAAAATATAAAGCAAGATTTGTTGCTCGTGGTTTCTCCCAGAAAGAAGGAATAGATTATGAAGAAACTTTTGCACCTATAGCTAGATACACTTCCATCATATCAGTACGTGCTCTGGCTGCAGTGATGAAATGGAAGATACACCAGATGGATGTCAAGAGTGCTTTCTTGAATGGTGTAGTAGAAGAGGAAGCGTATGTGGAGCAGCCACTCGGTTTTGAGACACATGACAGGGAGTCTCATGTATGTAGATTGAAGAAAGCCCTGTACGGTTTGAAACAAGCACCCAGGACATGGTACGGCAGAATTGACAGCTTTCTATCCAATTTGGGCTTTACCAAGAGTAAATCAGATTCCAACCTTTACTACAAGGTTGAAGGTGGCAACCCAGTGATGCTCCTACTGTATGTAGATGATCTATTTGTAACAGGTATGGATGGGTTGATTGCTGATACGAAGAGAGAGCTTGCTTCCGAGTTCGAAATGAAGGACTTGGGTATGATGCATTATTTTCTAGGCATGGAGGTGTGGCAAAATGCGGATGGAATCTCCCTTGGACAAGAGAAGTATGTAGTAGAGATCCTGAAGAGGTTTGGGATTATGGACTGCAAGGCCATGACCACACCTATGGCATCAAACCTGAAGCTATTGAGTTATGCTTCATCAGAAGCGGTTGATGCTACGATGTATCGTCAGATGATTGGGTCCTTGATGTACCTGACGAACACGAGACCAGATATTTGCTTTGCTGTGAACACCTTGAGCCAGTTCCTAACAGATCCAAGACATGTTCACTTGATTGCTGCAAAGCATATTCTGAAGTACCTGAGGGGTACAGTTGATTATGGGCTCAAGTATGAGGCGAGTCAAAAGATTAACCTGGAGGGTTATGTTGATTCAGATTGGGAAGACAGTGCCATCGATAGGAAGAGCACTTCAGGGTGTTGCTTCGGTATGGGATCAGGTGTGATCTCTTGGTTTAGCAGGAAGCAATCCTGTGTGGCACTGAGTACAGCTGAAGCAGAGTATGTCGCAGCTTGTTTAGCTAGTTGTGAGGCAGTATGGCTCAGGAAGCTACTGTCTGATTTATTTGATCTCCAGCTGGATGCTACTTGTATATATTGCGACAACCAAAGTTGTGTGAAGTTGTCGGAGAACCCTGTGTTCCATGACAAGTCGAAGCATATCGAGATCAAGTATCACTATATCAAGGATATGGTGCAAAGGGGAGCAGTGAAGCTCCAGTATGTTGCGACGGACGAACAAATAGCTGATGTGTTAACGAAGCCATTGGCCAGATTGAAGTTTGAGTACTTCAGGGAGAAGCTTGGTGTTCTCCAGATCGAGGTTCCTTCTAAGGGGAAGTGATGAGTCCGTGAGCCATTCTGACATGGTGAGAGGATTGGTTCCTTCCATGGTCAGATGTAAGGGCTAAGCCATTCTGTCATGGTGGGAGGATTGGTTCCTTCCATGTCAGATCTGAGTGCTGATCCATTCTGATATGACTGTAGGATTGGTTCCTACATGATCAGATATAAGGGTTGTTGCCATTCTTGGAAAGGAGGTGCCTGGTCAGTTACTAGGAATACTCGGTCTGGGACTGAGGGCCTTTCTGATACGACTGTAAGATGTAGTCTTACATGATCAGATGTGAGTGCATGGCCATTTTGATGTGATTGAGGGATTGGTTCCCACTTGATCAGACATAAGGGCTGATGCCATTCTCTTGGAGAATGGGGGCACCTGGTCAGTTACCAGGAAAGCTCAGTCTGGGACTGGGGGCCATTCTAATATGACTGTGGGATATGTTCTCACATGATCAGATGTGAGTGCAGGGCCATTCTGATGAGTAGGTCAGATGTAAGGGCTAGGCCATTCTGACATGGGAGAGGATGAGGTTCCTTCCATGGTCAGATGTAAGGGCTGGGCCATTCTGACAGGGTGAGGGGATTAAGTTCCTCTCATGGTCAAATGTGAGTGTTGGGCGTGCCTTTCTGACGAGTCAAGGTCAGATGTAAGTGTTGGACGGGCCATTCTGACTTAGGGTCAGATATAAGTGCTAAAAAAGACCTACATGGAGGCTAGGCCTACACCCAGCATGAAAAAGGGCTGGCTCTGTAGAACTTCCTATGACAAGAAGAATCATGAGATAGCACCCGTGTTGATTTCAGTGATGATGATCCTGCAGTGATGATCCAGATCGAGTGATGATCCAGATCCATATGAAGATGACGAGAACTCGAGGATGATCCAGATGATACAGAGAAGAAGACTTGTGCTAATAAATTGTGTCGAGAGAATACCTTCCTAGTTAAGAGGGAGTGTTGATGTAATTGTAACTTCAGAATGTATTCACTTATGTATCTTATGTATTGTACCCCGATGTTTATTTCGGGATGTGTCTATAATGTAATTGAGTCATGTCATGCCCCGATGTTTCAATCGGGAGTTTCTATAATGTAAACAAGTCATGTCAAGTCATTGTGGGTAACCCTCCTATTGGTCAAGGGTTACAGTCCCCGCAGTTCCGGGGCACTAGGGTTGTTAGACTCACCAGTGAAGTCGGCCCTAGTAGGGTTTTGTCAAGTCGGGAATTCGTATAAATAGAGAACTAGCCTCTCTATTTATCACACACTCACTCACACTCAGTTGTAGCACATAGCTGAGGAAGAAGAAGACATTGGGGCTAGGAAGAAAGAGGCTACTGTTATCAGGAGATCATCTTACTGTTTTAAGGTTTTACTTTTGGTGCTGATTCTATCTCTAGGAAGTTGCGGGGTTTTCTCCATTTATGGTTTCCCCGAGGAAAAACACTATGTTCATTGTCTCTTGTGTTTGATTGATGTGCTTGTTTTTCTCTCAATTAAAGATCCTAATATAATGCTAGCTTAATGTTAAAAATCTAACAGATATATATTATGAAATGCAAAGCCTGCAAATGAAATTGCAAACTGTCTTTAGTCACAAATCAAAAACGCTATAAAGTGAAATTGTTAAAGGCCCAAATAAAGCAGTTGATAAACAAATGCTAAATCTAAAGACTGTTGGCCATCTGATTGAAATGTAATGATTAAATTCCTCACAGAGCCTACGGGCTTTGATGTGAGATGGAGTAAGGGACAGCTAATTTTAAGTGTCCCCTAGGATCTCTTCACTACAGTTTCTTGTGTACTCAATGCAAGGGTCCTAGAAAAGATCTGTTATCACTTGCCTTGTAGTTGTCTGCGTGAGGTGGATCCAAGTTGGATGGTAGAGGGGCAAGCAACTAAGGGGTGCAACCACGACTGCCTAGATTCCCAAATAGATGGTTGTCACGTCAATCAAGGCAGCCTTCGCTTTATGTTATCCTAGTCCAGGACAACAATGGGGGAGACCCAGATCTGCTCCCGACAGGAGAGATCGGACCTAGACACCAAAAGAAGATCAGATGGGGCTTCAGGGTACTTAAAGTGCAAGGTGAATGGAAACCCTAGCTCTAGGGTTTAGGTACTAGCAACTGGTGGAGATGACCATTGTCTTGGGAAAAGTAACTAAGACAGGGTAAACAAGGACAAAGTTGGGACTATCTAGTACCTAGAAATCAAACTCAATGAAAGGTATTTGAGCTATCAATGAATGTTGGTAAAGGGAAAAGGCTAAGAGCCTAAGGGGAGCGCTAGCTAGGAGATTAGTGCTTTGTGTGCATTGGGAAATGGAGTCAGCAGTAAACCAATTTTTCAAAGAACCCACCTGGGAGATACCTTGATCTACAAACACAGAAAGTAGTTTGTCCGGAAAAGCTAAGGTACAGGATACCCAGCTCAATGGATGGCTAGCGCTAGGGCTTAGGAGTATAGATCTGTAGTTCTAGGGTTACCTGGAGGCTAATGGCTCAGCATTGAAGGAGAGAAGAGGTCAAGGTGACCTGATCTACAAGCCCAAATCATAAAATCAACAGAAAAATCAGATTTGGAAAAGTCAGAATCTGATGAGGGGGGCTAAGAGGCTAAAAACCAATTTTTCAGATCTAGGGAAAACCGGAGAGAACTAGCTCAGCGTTGGGGGTGTTCTGGAGTGCTTGGGCCTTGATCTATCAGCCTATCTTGTCAGATTTCAGAAAAAAAGTCACTTCCGGAAAAGTCCAGTTTTCAGTGAGGGCGCTAGGGCAGATTCAGTCAATTTTTCAAATCTAGGCCAAATGGTCAAGCAGTTGCACAGTGTTGGGGTTGATTTAGGCTGTGTGGGACATGATCTATTCGTCTGTGAAGTAAAAAATCATAAAAACTCAAAACCCTAGCAGGTCAATTTTTCAGTGGGGGGTTATGTAGTTTTTTCTTAAAAATCAGATCTAGATCAAACTGTGAGGAATTTGGCCAACGTTTCAGTTGATTTGATGAAGGGGAGACCCGATCTATGAAACCCAAAAATGGTTTGGCAAAAGATTGGACTACTCCCAAGTTTATTATTTTTTATGATTTTAATTTTTTAGTGCTTTAGGAGTTTTCAGAAAATGTTGAAGAAAAGCAAGGCACAATGGAATAAGATCTGAAACAGAAGAGACTTAGCTGTTGGATCTTACCTGGAAAATCTTGTAGAAGTCTGTAACAATGACGATCTTTGCTATCCTGATCAATTCTGGAAGATCCCCATGATTTCTATGGCATATGCAAGCTCCAAGCCATCAATGCGCCCCCTACCTTGCATGAGCAAACGTCAACCATTTCAGATTTGCACATACAAAATAAAGAAACTGAATGCTACAAGATAGTAAAATGAAGTAATCATAGATCACAATGAAACTAATGAAAACCCCCTGATCCAAGACAAAGAGAACCGAGCGAGTTGAGGTCCCCCTACAAAAACGCTCCAGCCAAAACGCCCTCCTGTAGACAAAACAAAGATAGCCACGAAAAATATAGATCTCACGAGAATTTCCACAATGCTAGGAAGCTGAAGACTAGCTAATCACCATTTGAGCACATCAGATGCAAAGCAGATCCAGAAAAATTTCCACAGAAAAGTCTTTCTATTATTCAGATCCAAGAGCCAAAGACCCTTTACAAATGAGAAGCTCTCTCATTTAAATAGAAATGAGAGAACCTCAATCATAACCAAATCCTAACCACTTTCAAAACGAGTGGCTAAGATTAAAAAATGAAATGTTCTAATCAATGGTTGAGATGAGCTCAACATACAACACATGGATCAATATAACCATAATTTACCAAAGTGGACTAAACCACCCAAGAAAGGTAACCCACTCAACAAGAAATAAATGAAAGTACATGGTGGGTCCAAGGAATGTTTGACTAACTCCCTTTGGGTGTCCCCATGGCACAATAAATAATATAACAATTTAATTCTTTGACTTTCGTGCCTCCTTGAGGAAATCGTGAGCCTCCAAAAAGAGCTCCAAAAAATAATAAAAAATGCCCAAAAAAATAGGTGTGGGCCCAATCAGGAGCTGCAACTGCTGGAGAGTGGAGGACATCACTCTCATCATCATGACTCATCCCATGTCATTTCCATGCCTCAGTAGCCCAAATCAATTTCTTCAATAGCCATTTAATCATTTTTTAATCTGCCTTGGAAAACGTGAACCTACCAAAACAACCTCCTAGGGTGCCTGCGTTGTCAAACTGAGCTCACCAAGCTCTCTGGGATGGGAGTACTATGAAACAAACAAGTGGTTACATCCCTATGTTCCATACAACGCCCTAGGAGATCCAACTAAAACATCTCCCTGCTCAAATATATCAACCTGTGAAGAAAAACTGCATCAGAAAGGCAGAATGAGGCTGATCACATCTGCAAGTGCCCGGAACTGGAAATAAATTGTCTCATTAGACTCAGAGAGTCCACCTCCATCTAAGGTGTATACTCATACCCCTCATAAGTTTTTATCTGACCATCAACCACATCAAATAAACAATATAACCATCTATAACTGATCAGATACCCATAATAACTCAGAATACATCCATCTGCTGTAAGTGTTAAAAGGTTAAGACATGCTCTACAACTCATTCAAGTAACAATCACAACAAGTAGCATTCATTTCACGGGCGGTACATCAACCAATACATATATAAGGCTTTATTTATTACTACTTAGACTTAGACTTTCAAGACTATACTCACTTCATAGCTGTAGCCAATTTGCTAGTAAAGGGTGAAAGGTGAAAATGACAAGGCTAAGGCAAAGGATGACTTCCTACTCAACATCATGACACTTTGGATAAGGAAAGGGAAAACTCACTATAACCAATGTCGGACAAACAACAACACAAGGAATGGCAGTGCCTCACAGATGGATGAGTTGTTTAGAGAGTGCTTATTCAACTTAGGCATCATGTCTACATCAAGCTTAATCCAAGTTCATTAGGATCACATTTTATTCCATGCCCTTTTTGGCCTATATGACCATTTTGGGACTTCACCAACGCTTAAAAGCACAGCTAATCGCAGCTTTCATCCGGGACATATTTATTTTAATAAGGTCAGCAATTTTTGGATATAGCACATTTTAAACCATTCCTTTTTTGGACCTTTTCTTATACTCTTCAAAGAGTATTTTAGCATTTCATTGCTCTTTCCCTTTTTACATATGTTAAGAAACACAGTTTTACAATTTTCATTTTCCATGGGCGCATATTCAATATTTCAATACAAGTAGTACATGAGCTTTCAGTTTTAGCCAACAACATCTGAAGTGACTAGGGGGAGTTCTGCACAATGCCAAACATCGGGACAACCGACCAGAATGACTTAGGCATACAATCCAACTTACCAAGGCAAGTTCTGTCACCAACTCAGAGCCGAGACACAATATAAATAGGGAGGCTTGTCCAACAAAAGTTCTAGCAGGGAAAAAGATCCTCCATGTCATGAGTCAAGAAGTCAATCGGGTTGAAAACTAAAATGGAAGGAAATGGATGGGTGAAGACAGTGGATGATGGAACCAACACTAGCAAGCCAAAACAATGGTGGGAATGACTACCTCTATTCTCCCAAAGGAGGGTAAAACCAATGAGTATAGATCAAGAACTTCCAAGTCTAAGTAAGGACATCAATACATAGTACAAGATACAACCAAGTCCATATAATTATGACCGCCAGATCATGATACCACAAGTTAATACATGTCACAAGAATCAGTATAAGAGCAATAATAACCATAACACAATATAAAATGTTGAGTCATAACCATGCAATAAAATCCATCTGAGACACCATCTGTCCAATGAGAAAGAACTAATATAACACTGGGCATCCATGACTGCTCTGAAATAACATAAATGGCTACATCGGTCCTCAAATCTGAGTGTCTTGAGACTCAGTCCTGACATGAGAGAGTACAATAGTCCACTAATACAAAAGTGATCCATATAAATTGGTCATCTCAGCATCTCATATGTAAGAGATCTGGCTGAAAAATGTACTGTGTCTGAAAAACAGAATATGGTAGCCTAGCTACTATATATGTGATAACATCTGGCTCCAGCTGGGACAAGTGCTCTGCTGAAAAGAGCGCTTGAGAACCTCAGAATCTCTAGTCCTCGCACTCTAATTTTAGCATCCTCGATCAATCCATCCAGCTCTGCAACCGCTACCAAGAATGTACCTGACTACCTGCAACATGTCCAGAACTATACCAAACTCACAGACCAGTCGTCAAAACAATATGTGGATAATATATAAAATACTGAAAATAAAGATGCATGAAACTGAAAAGCAGAAAATAAATCTAATCTATAACCACAACTTTCAATAAAAGTTTGATTTTTATTTATTTTTATTTTGCAGGTTAACAAAATTACACTAAGAGGTTCAAAGGTGAGCTTCAAAGTTCAAACAACAAAGCAAGATTCTATACTACTGCCGGGAAAGGCTTATTCAGATCCTACCTACTCTAACCTAACCAATTAGGCAAGTGCTAAGTAAAATCATAAATCCAATGCAACCACTTGCTGAACCAATCTATTGAGCTTTCTTTACAGCTAATGATACAACAAGTCAAAGATAGGTTGTAAGTAATGTGAATGAAAATTGAAGCTATTGTAACTTGTTGTTTGAAAATCAAAGAAAGATATGGATAAAGAGAAATGAAATCATGCCAAGGATGAGATTGATTGTTGTAGACTTCTTCCATCCATAGATCGACAGGATCATAAAATTTATGCAAGTTTAAATTTGATGAAAGAAAAGAATACGATACATAATTCATCCCTCCAAGGCCATCATTTTTTCCCTCATCTTTTTGGTCAGCATACTCAATCATTCTCACATTATGATCAATGATGAAGCAAAATAGGGACAAATTAGAAATCTTAAAACCAGAAATTGAGATTAACCCCATTTGTTGTTTATAAAATGAGAAAATATGGAATTGGTCTTTATAGAGCTTCTCATTCACCCAATCAAAGAAATTAGCAAAGTTGAAAACATTATGCACCAAGGATGACAGGATATAAAATGTTTTACCATTTACCATTTGGCACTTTCTAGAATCTGTACCACATGATACCATAGAGAAGGACTTCAAGAGGTGGGATGAGAGGGTGGATTGACAAATTAAGACTTGATTTGTATCACCTAAAGATGTTAACACCAATCTTCCATGTGATGCGGGACATTTGCTAGAGAAATTGGCAAAATTAAAACTAACATCCCAAGAACTAGACTCACTATGATTAATCTCCTCGACCAAATCACCTTGTCCAAAAGTATGACGGGGAATAGCAACAACATTACAAGAATCATTCCTTGGAGGCTCTTGATGATTATTTGGACACGGATTCCAGTTAGAAAGATCTGACAAAGAAAGTTCTAGGTCAAGCTCGCTCACTAGAATATTATCATCATGTGGTTGTTCTTCTTGAGATTGTTCATTACATTCAACTGAGGATAAATGATCATCATCATTCATTTGATAAGGAAAAATATCACTATTCTCATTTCTGTCCTCACAACCTTTTTCTTCAACTACAATATGACCACATGATTGCTCTTCAACGGAAGGATTATTAATTTCCACCTTTTCTTCTTTTGCAGTGATATGATCAAAGTCTGAATCAAGATCCGGATAGGTTGGATACTGACTCAAATTATCATCTATTAGGCAATGACTATGGAGCTCCTCTTCTAAAGGCTATTTAATGGACTCACAAATGGAAGACTCAACTATGGATGCTTCTTGATGGTGATTAGGTTCCCTTCCACGGATCAAATCCAAGATTTGCTCTGTGACTGCTTTAGATAATAATAACAGAATATCTCGTATGATTTGATTGATATTCTTCTTAGTTTCAACATGAGGTTTTGAAACATTATTCTCGAAGTACTCTGTAACATTCTTATGGATTGCAGGCACGCTCATAATTTGAAACATATCAGGAGAGGAATGGTCCAATTGAGAAAGCGCTTCATCAATATATTGATTATCAACGACATAATCATTAATAGGCTGACACTCTTAAATTTTATCAGTGTTCCTACTCCAACTATCAATTAAAAAGTCTGTGAACATGTCATACCCAGTGATGGATCCTGGTGCTAAATGATCAAACCATAGTTGAACATCCCCTTGCAAGGATTCTCCTAAGGCTCGCATATAAACATCTTCATTGTCTGCACCTCTAGATTCCA
Source organism: Pseudotsuga menziesii (assembly GCA_001517045.1). Classification (NCBI taxonomy): domain Eukaryota; kingdom Viridiplantae; phylum Streptophyta; class Pinopsida; order Pinales; family Pinaceae; genus Pseudotsuga; species Pseudotsuga menziesii. The sequence goes on from LPNX010808466.1 coordinate 522,001, forward strand.
TGTAATCCCAGAGGATGTCCAAATGACTTTCAATAGATATATCTTTATTTCCATTGAACCGGGGCATCCTCCTAGTGTAATCATTTGGCATAGGATGAGGCACTCCCAGTATTTCAAAAAAGTCAAAAGGAGACCGTTTGTCTTTCTTTTTAACAACTCTAGTTACTTGGCTACAAGGATTTGACTAGGAATGACCTCTAGGTTCATGTCGACTTACAGGTCCACTCGGGATGGTCAGGAAATCTTTATTGCATGGGTGAGGAAGTTGGTGGGTATCATAAAGATTGTGATAACTAGATTCATACCCATAATCATGCTCGAGATCATCCTCATACCCGTAGTCTGACCTCCATCTATTCCTTTCGTTTATTTGTCTGTTAGTTTCAATCATGTTCTTGGTTACTTCCTTCAAGTGCTTCAAAAATACATCCGAATTCATTATGATTTATGGTATGCTCTAAGAACTTAAGATTAATATGTTGGGCACGATCCTCAGTGGATTCGCGGGGTAGAGTCGCCAGGTGAACCACACAAGTAATTCACCGAAAAAGATATGTCGTAGGGAAAGGTGAGGTATGTTGAACCAAGGCAGGCCTCTACCTCCCCGGCAACGGCGCCAAAATGTCGACAAAGAGAACAGAAGGAGAGCTTAAGGATAAATGTCGAACCCGGGTAGGCCTCTACCTTCCCCGACAACGGCGCCAAAATGTTATCACCCGCCTTGTAGTTGCCTGCATGAGGTGGATCCAGGATGGATGGTAGAGGGGCAAGCAACTAAGGGGTGGAACCAAGACTGCCTAGATTCCCAAATAGATGGTTGTCACGTCAATCAAGGCAACCTTCGCTTTATGTTATCCTAGTCCAGGACAACAATGGGGGAGACCCAGATCTGCTCCTGACAGGAGAGATCGGACCTAGACACCAAAAGAAGATCAGATGGGGCTTCAGGGTACTTAAGGTGCAAGGTGAATGGAAACCCTAGCTCTAGGGTTTAGATACTAGCAACTGGTGGAGATGACCACTGTCTTGGGAAAAGTAACTGAGACAGGGTAAACAAGGACAAAGTTGGGACTATCTAGTACCTAGAAATCAGACTCAATGAAAGGTATTTGAGCTATCAATGAATGTTGGTAAAGGGAAAAGGCCGAGAGCCTAGGGGGAGCGCTAGCTAGGAAATCAGTGCTTTGTGTGCATTGGGCAATGGAGTCAGCAGTAAACCAATTTTTCAGAGAACCCACCTGGGAGATACCTTGATCTACGAACCCAGAAAGTAGTTGGTCCGGAAAAGCTAAGGTACAGGATACCCAGCTCAATGGATGGCTAGCGCTAGGGCTTAGGAGGACAGATCTGTAGTTCTATGGTTACCTGGAGGCTAATGGCTCAGCGTTGAAGGAGAGAAGAGGTCAGGGTGACCTGATCTACAAGCCCAAATCATAAAATCAGCAGAAAAATCAGATTTGGAAAAGTCAGAATCTGATGAGGGGGGTTAGGAGGCTGAAAACCAATTTTTCAGATCTAGGGAAAACCGGAGAGAACTAGCTCAGCGTTGGGCGTGTTCTGGAGTGCTTGGGCCCTGATCTATCAGCCTATCTTGTCAGATTTAAGAAAAAATCACTTTCGGAAAAGTCTAGTTTTCAGTGAGGGTGTTAAGGCAGATTTAGTCAATTTTTCAGATCTAGGCCAAATGGTCAAGCAATTGCACAGCGGTGGGGTTGATTTAGGCTGTGTGGGACCCAATCTATTCGTCTGTGAAGTCAGAAATCAGAAAAACTCAAAACCCTAGCAGGTCAATTTTTCAGTGGGGGTTTATGCAGTTTTTTCTTAAAAATCAGATCTAGGTCAAACTGTGAGGAATTTGACCAGCGTTTCAGTTGATTTGATGAAGGCGAGGCCCGATCTATGAAACCCAAAAATGGTTTGGCAAAAGATCGGACTATTCCCAAGTTTATTATTTTTTATGATTTTAATTTTTTAGTTCTTTAGGAGTTTTCAGAAAAGTTGAAGAAAAGCAAGGTACAATGGAATAAGATCTGAAAAAGAAGAGACTTACCTATTGGATCTTACCTAGAAAAGCTTGTAGAATTCTGTAACAGTGACGATCTTTGCTATCCCGATCAATTCTGGACCTAATTAGGTCACTTTAACTTCTAATTTGCAGTTGACTTGCATGCATGCGCATGGAGACTTAATCGGGTGCATGCATCATTAAATAATGCTCAGATGTCATGCATGCAGCTGGCCTTTGGCTCTGGTGGCCCTCTTCGACCCAATGGTGATATAATATCGATGCCCTAGATCTTCTGTATATGGCATCAGTCTTCGGCTGATTCCTTGACTGTCAGTACCCGCTCGAACCTACAGGAATCGCATAGGTTAGCGGGTTAGTCCTCAATGCCTAAGCAAAAGAGGACATTACACCTTGGGGGCAAGCACTCAACGCACTCGAACCTACAGGAATCGCATAAGTTAGCGGGTCGGTCCTCAATGCCTAAGCAAAAGAGGACATTACACCTTGGGGGCAAGCAAAGAGTCGGGTGCTGTCACCTGATCCTAGCTCCTCCGTTTAGGCCAACTCCTAACGAAGCCAAGGGGGGTAGTCCCTAAAAAGGTTGTCTAAGACTCTTAAAAAGGTTTTTTAATGACTCTTAGATGGAAGATGAGAATTAGTGTTGTTTAGGAGTTTTGATATACACAAAAAAAATAATAATAACAATTTACGCAATCCACATTGCTATTTGCAAAACACAATATGAATAATAACACAGATATTAAGGCATCCACACATGAATAACTTAGAAATAAATGGACCAATGGTCCAAACAAGATGATGCAAGAATAAACAGACCAGTGCCTTAAATGTAGTCAAAGTGCTGGGGATGCTGAAAATATAAGTCTCTTATGTTTGTGAGATCGTTTTGCAAATGCCTCTTGGTAAATTTTAGTGTACGTTTTAAGATGAGTTGATTATTAAATGGGAAGGGGATCTCCAAGATATATCTTTCGGTACGGGAGATATGTCCAAAACACTTAACCGATGCGGCTACCCGCAAGGAATATGTAGGCTGGTTCGGAGTCTCTGAGGCGATGTTCAACACTACGCCGCAAGGATGTAGCCTAACTGGTGCCTCGAGGTCACTGACCAGGTGTTCCTGCTTTCTTTCGGTATTTTGCCACTGCAACGGCTTAAATCTAGGAGTTGAATTTTCGCTTGGGGAAAGTGGTAAATTTTATTATGGTTCTACTTGGAGTTAAGCGTGAGAATTAATAAGTTACAGTGCTTCTGGTATCCCGTACGGGTAGAGCATACACATTGTAGAATGGTAAATTCCAATTTTAAAGAGTGAATGTGAGTTGCAAATTTTGTTAACAATTACAACTCTCCGACAAAGAGTGCTCTTGATCCACCTTATGGTGAGATTCAAGAGTCTTATCTAACCTACTATGCGAATGTAAATGCAAATGCTCTCCGATAGAGAGTGCTCTTGACTTGTCTTATGACAACTTCAAGAGTCTTTGGGTTCTTTTTATGAATAATTAAAAGAGCACATGAAATAAGAAGCATGCAAGAGAAGATTAAAGCTTAGCAATTCATGGAAAACAAATTAAATCTAGCATGCACTCTAATCGAGGTAAGGAAAAGACAAGACACACTTCCCCCAAATAGGGGAAGTAGAAAAAGTGTGAGAGGCTTAACCCCACTAGTCCTTTTTTATTAATCGTTACAATAAGAGGGATTTTAACCCTTGAAAAGAAAGCAAGAAAAAAAACTAAAGAGAGAAGCCTTAATGGCTTTTACAAGGATGCAAATTATGATTAATATTTATCTTCTTGGTTTTTTGCAATTTCTTCAATCTTCAAGTCCTTATTGGTTCACTTTTCCTCTTCGATGTCTGCACAAAACAAACAAGTACTCATGCACCCATTATTTGTTAGACAAAAATAAAATTAATCTAAGTGCAAAACTAAATCTTTTTTAATGCAATATTTTAGTGTTTTTTGAAGCAACACTAGGCAAAAATTATAATGCAAAAAAGAGAGAAAACAGGCTCGGAAAAAAGAAGAAATGGGGCAGCCAATAAGAAGTGAAAAATGGCTGCAAAAGATGAAAAACAGGGGCAGCCAAGTATGAAGAAAGATAACTGCAAAAAATGGAAGAAAAAAGGCTCAAAAAAAGACAAAAAAAGTGGTTGAAAAAGTACCCAAAAGGGCTGAAAATTGGCGTGAAAGAGGGCAGCCAACTAAGAGGAAAGTTGGCTGCAAAATTTTGGCAAACAGGACAGCCAAACAAAGTGAAGTATGGGTGCAAACAAAAGGAGAAAGAGGGCAGCGAAGAGTGGAGAAAAAGAGAGCAAAAAAGCAAGGAAAAACTCGGTGAAAACGGATAAAACAAAGAGGGAAAAAGAGGAGCAAAAAAGCAAAGGAGTGAGGGAAAAAGAAGCAAACTGAAAAGAGGAAAGAAGAGATAGATAAACAGGACAAAGAGAGAAAGGAAAAAGAAGGATGTGTGGATCTTATAACCAAGGAAAAAAAATTTAATATTTGATTAAGAGAGGTAAGAAAGAGACCCTTTTTAGCCGTATGTTTTGAAGCTGGATTAAGCACTCTGAAGAACCTGCATGGTGAAAGTATGAAATTAAGAACTCTTGATGAGAAACCGGTTGAAATTCAACCCCTCTTCACCTGGTGATTCCTGAAACCAACACTAGTCAATACAAGTAAAAGTGATCAAATGCTAGGATGTAATAATCAAAATAAATATTGAAAGGCACTGGTATAACTGACTACTTCCTGCCCGCTTCAAACATACAATAAATATTGCATAGATAATCAAATTAAGACATTAAATGACTACGCTATCGTGCAAGATTCATAGCCCTCATGAGCTAACATTCATCAAATATTTACTAAAATAAAGACAAGGGTAAGAACAATATCACCTCGCAAGATGAAAACCACATACAAAAATCCCACACATAGACCTCCAAAGTCACTTTATTTCATTATCAAATAGCGGTTACAATCTTGGCAGAGTTCTCTTGCAAATTCTCCATATGCAAATGGGAAGAAGAGACTCTTATTTATACAAAAAAAAAAGAGAAAGATAGGGCTTAAAACCCTAAGTCAGGACTCGGCATCAGAAGAGCACACTATGGTGATTGAATGAAGCTCTGGCAATTGATTCGAAGTTTAACTGAGTTGTAACTGAGTGTTGGAGTAATTAGGGGGGGTGAGGTGGCCTCATCCCTCCTCGGTTTTATCACCCGACCAATACAAATGTGCCAAAGAAGGAAAAACGTCCATGCATGGAGAGGGGCACAAATCCCAAGGTGAAGTTCACTATATGTAATATCCCAAACTTGATATTTTCCAGTTTATGGGTATACTGTAGATGGCTAAAAGATTTACTCCTTAATCAAATAGGAAGGCAAACCCCGAACTTTGCATGCATGCAGTTGCATGCAAATATGTGCCCTAGAAAAATACAGAGATGCTATAAAATAGGAGAAATCAATGCATGTACATACCAGTATATAGATCAAATAAATAAGCTACTGCTGGGAGCCCGGATGATGTGCTTGATTTGTCTCTGATCACGGTGACACGGTGTGATGATGAAACCCTCTGGCTAGATGAATAATCAACCTCCCAGAATAACTGCTGAATGTAACCTGATGATGAACTAGTGCTGAACCTGTATGATCCAACCTGATGATGAACTAGGGCAGATAGATTTCACTACCGAAATACACCAATTAGCTGAGCATGCGCTCAAACCCAACTTAGCTCGCCGAGCTCTCCAATTCCATTCCACAAATCAATTATCACATAAGTATCTTCTCCATTCACTTTATCTTTCTTTTATAACTTTCAACTGTGAAAACCCTAACTTTTGACCTAATTAGATCAGTTTAACTTCTAATTTGCATTTGACTTGCATGCATGCGCATGGAGAATTAATCGGGTGCATGCATCTTTAAATAATGCTCAAATGTCATGCATGCAGGTTGCCTTTGGCTCTGGTGGCCCTCTTCGACCCAATGGTGATATAATATTGATGCCCTAGATCTTCTATAGATGGCATCAGTCTTCAGCTGATTCCCTGACTTTCAGTACCTGCTCGAACCCACAGGAATCACATAGGTTAGCGGGTTGGTCCTCAATGCCCACGCAAAAGAGGACATTACAGTCCTTCCCGCTCGAATTTCCTTGTCCTCAAGCAACTGTAAAGTTGGGTGCTGTAATACCTGTTTTGTCTCCCAAGTGGCCTCCTCTATAAGCAGATCTTTCCATTGAACCAAGTAGTCTCTAATGATTTTATTCCTTAGTTTCCGCTCTCGCACCTCTAGGATGTGCTCCGGAATCAGAATCAATTGCCCCTCATCATCAAGGGGGGGGCAGCTCTCAAATCCCCTATTTGGAGGTCAACCTGTTGGACAGTCTCCGAATACTGTTGGATGTTGTGTGGCCTAATCTGGTGGTTTCCTGAAGGTAACAAAACACTCTGCTGCTCCCTCAATATCCCCCTGTCGAAGTACTGCCTCCATCCTGCGTGAATGTCACTGGCGTGGGAGGGTAGGTATTCATCCCTCTCAATACTACCTTTTGTCTCTCTGCTCCTGTGAACTCCATCTCCATGGTTTGGTAGTTTGTGGAATACTTCCCTAGGGAATACATCCACTGAACTCCTAATACCACCTTCATGTCAGGTACATCCACCACATAGAATTTCTCCATCACTGTATAATTCCCAATTGTTACTGTTAATTGAGGAATCCTCTGACTACACTCCATGGTGTGACTTGCTGCAGCTATTGAAAACCCATCAAAACTCTCAGTCTGAATGTCTCTCCTTTTAACCCATGCAGCATCAATAAAGTTGTGGCATGCCCCACCATCTATCAACACTCCCACTCTATGGCCCTGTACGGTACCTCTAATTCGAAGAGTGTGGAATCTAGGAACCCCTGTCATGGTAGCAATGGTATCTCCTGAGGGCAGCAACTCCCTAACCGTCTCTGGTGTCTCCCTCCGCTCTTGATCCGGATAATCATCAGCCTCCCCATTGTCAGAATAGGCCTCTATGTAGTAAGCCTTTCCCTTCCCTGAACATCTGTGACCTAGTACCCATGGTTCTTGGCAAGTGAAACATAACTTTTTTCTTCTAAGGTCTTGTCGGGTATTATTGTCCATCCATTCTTTCTTGGGCCATTCTTTCTGGACGGGTTTCCTCTCTTCATCTTCAATAGGGGAATTGGTTTTGAGAGGAAGCCTAACCTTGGTTACTGCATCCTGTAAATCTCTAGTCCGTCTGATGGCATCTGCTAGGGTGGTGGGCCTATAAGACTTGACCCATCCCCGTAAGGGTTCAGTGAGAGCCTCAGTGAACAACATAATCAACCTGCTCTCTAATATATCTGTCACCATGACTGCTATCCTCTGAAACTCTGAAATAAATGCATCTGCACTACCTGTCTGCTTGAGTTGTGCCAGCTCTCTAAAGTGTACCTCAGGATCCTTCCAATCAAACCGCTTAGTAAGCCTCTGTGTAAAATCTGGGTACGATGTGATGGTGTTGTGACCCAGTGTCACTAACCCGTGATACCACCACTCATGTGCTTCTCCGTCCAAATGCAAAGTAGCCAATTTAATGGCATCTGTCTCAATCATGGGGTTGAGCTAGAAGTATGTATCCAACTTCTGTACCCAATTCTTGGCTGGGCCACCCCGAGTGCCCTCGAAGGCAGGGATAGTCAGTTTCCCTACGGTGCGCTGTAACTCATAGTTCTGGGTAAATGGCCTATTGTAAGCTTTGGGTTTGTTCTTAGCTTTGGGTTTGTTCTTACTTTTAAAGTGGCAGCAATCACTGAAGGTCATAGCTGAATGGAAGTCCTCTCCTAAAGCTTGATATTCTCTCAGATAGGCACTCATGGGTTCTTCTGGTTCTGCTTGTGCTAGAGGCACTACAGCTGGACTATCTAAGAATTGAGGCATGGTAGGTCAGAAGGGCTTATGTATATGGGGATGGCTCTGCATGTTGGTATATAAGTACTCCCTACTACTGCTGGTGGATACCCTATCACTGTTGGGAAATAAGGGACTATGTGGGGTGGGCCCATTCTTCTCAGTCATTTGCTTGAAGGTGCTCATCATTTCTTTTTGCCCAGTGGTGAGTTCTTTTATGGCTGATATGAGACTATTGAACGCTATTTTATCGTCATCGGCCATTGTTTCTTTGCCTTTTTCAAACTAATACTCTCTGTTCCCCAAATCTATGTCCTCTAACTCCTCTTCTTTGTCTCTATGTCTCCTGTGAGTAATGTTGTATGGGTCTCCTTTATTCATTTATAATTTTTGCATGCCCACAGCTGGCAAGACTGATGACAAATAATATTTCAGACTAAAAACGTAAATCAAATGTAACCACAGTACCTCCCCTTTATATGAATAACACCAGGTCAAGACTGCTTTGGACTGGCTCAAAGGTGAAAGAGTAGAGTATCGTCGTTTTGCAGTTGTTTTGATTTTGAAAGAAATGGCTGAGAATGCACCAACAGTATTTAATGTCCCTATGCCTATATTTGTGGATGCTATGTGGGTTGCACTTCGGGATCCATCAGTGGTTGTTCATGAACGAGCTGTAGAGGCTTTGAGTGCTTGTCTCTGTGTTATCGACAAGCGTGAGACTAGATGGCGGGTGCAATGGTACTACCGCATGTTTGAAGCAACTCAAGTCTATAATTTGTTGTTCATAAGGGATAGTATCATCTTCAATGTCTTCGCTGGCGGTCAACTAGAAATAACAGATCTGGTATACATGGATACTCCAAACATGAGATAAGAACCTTGACGTGGAAGCATGCTATTTTCCAGACTGATGCGGGAGGTGCGAAGGACGCCAATGCAATTACTAACACTCAGATTGACTGGAAAGAGATCTTCGGCGCTCAATTTTAAAGCAGATTTACCAGTGTGAGGAAGGAGGAGGCCGAGCAAATCAACGGATGGCTACTGCAAATAGTGAACTAAGAGACAACAGTAATTCTGGGCGGCCATTAAATGGTCAATGACAATGCATAGAATATCTGGACTCTATATTCAACATAGGCAACTGAGTCGTTCAATCGTGGCAGGTACTGTTTGGTGAAAAGATTCTTATAACTTCAATATAAAATCTATCCAAGCGATCCACGTACAACAAGGCTCGGAGATTTCAATCGGCAACAACTAATTGTTTCTATGTGCATTATTATCCGTCGAGGATCATGGCGGAATCATCGCTCCACCGAATAGATTAATCGAGGCGAAGGAGGATTCTTCATACTCCCATTAAGATTCAGTCCAGCAGTAGCAGTTTATTCATCTATTTTCCTTTCTTTGAAGATCACCTCTGACTCTAGGATTCGAAAGATTCCTATATGTGATAATTTTCAGTATTCAAAGCGAATGAGACCACACAAACCCTTTCCATGCAATACTGGACAACGAAAAAAGACAAAACAGCTCGTGGCAGATCTTCGGTTCGAAACTTGAGTAGAATTCGATACAGGAATTAAGTGAAAGGTTTATATACATTTTATTTGAGTCGCCATGGATCGGGAGGGCACTCTAAATTCTCTACAGGTAGATTTAACTTCAACCTATCGCAATGGCGATAACTTAGATTTGCAAAAATTTGATGACGATGGGCGCCCTCGACGGACAGGCACTATGTGGACTACAAGTGCTCATATTATCACGGTAGTTATAGGTTCATTTGAAAGTTTCACATTAGTTGCAGATGCCAATTATATAAGTCAAAGCCTTGGTCAAATCATGCGTGCGTTATTTGAAATCTGTCTACGCCATGGGTGGTGTACAATGACTGCTCTTTTCTTAGAAAATTGCAAAGCGGTGGATCAGCAAATTTGGCCTCATCAACATCCTCTTAGACAATTTGAGAGGGATCTCTCTCTATAGATATTGAGGAAACTTGAAGATAAGGATGCTAACTTAGACCGTCTCTATGAAATGGAGGAAAAGGATATTGGTGCTCACCCTCAGTAGATTCCCACTCAAGCTGGCAGGAAAACCAGCTCTGATACCACTGTAATATCCCAAACTTGATATTTTCCGGTTTATGGGTATACTGTAGATGGCTAAAAGATTTACTCCTTAATCAAATAGGAAGGCAAACCCCAAACTTTGCATACATGCAGTTGCATGCAAATATGTGCCCTAGAAAAATACGGAGATGCTAGAAAATAGGAGAAATCAATGCATGTACATACCAGTATATAGATCAAATAAATAAGCTGCTGCTGGGAGCCCAGATGATGTGCTTGATTTGTCTCTGATCACGGTGACACGGTGTGACGGTGAAACCCTCTGGCTAGATGAATAATCAACCTCCCGGAATAACTGCTGAATGTAACCTAATGATGAACTAGTGCTGAACCTGTATGATCCAACCTGATGATGAACTAGGGCAGATAGATTTCACTGCCGAAATACACCAGTTAGCTGAACATGCGCTCAACTCCAACTTAGCTCGCCGAGCTCTCCAATTCGATTCCACAAATCAATTATCACATAAGTATCTTCTCCATTCACTTTATCTTTCTTTTATAACTTTCAACTGCGAAAATCCTAACTTTTAACCTAATTAGGTTAGTTTAACTTCTAATTTGCAGTTGACTTGCATGCATGCGCATGGAGACTTAATCAGGTACATGCATCATTAAATAATGCTCAAATGTCATGCATGCAGGTTGCCTTTGGCTCGGGTGGCCCTCTTCGACCCAATGGTGATATAATATTGATGCCCTAGATCTTTTATAGATGGCATCAGTCTTCAACTGATTCCCTGATTGTCAGTACCCGCTCAAACCCACAGGAATCACATAGGTTAGCGGGTTGGTCCTCAATGCCTAGGAAAAAGAGGACATTACACTGTAGCACTTCAATACTGACTCAAATCAGGTAGGACTTGATTGGAATCTTCCTAGATCCTTTTTGTTGAGCTAATTAGCCCTTTACTTTATTCAATTTGGCCTTTTTTGGAGATATTTTGATTTTCTCCAATTTATTATTTTTTATTATTTTAATTAATATTTCTCATTTTTGGGGTTTTTTGAGAAAATACTAATTACAAGGCCAAATAATAGTCTGAAACTTGGGATAAGTGTGTCTAGGGGTTAAATGAGTGTTTTGGCTTAGAAAATAAGTGTTTATTTGCCAAAAACACCCGCCGGACCACTTAATTATTACAAATTGAAAATTTTCAATTAAACAATATTCAAAATGGTTTAATTAATTGAAAATTTTAATTACATCTCTATAGTCAAAAAATAAAAAATCACCACGCGTCCGAGAAAAAAAATTGTAGACATCGTTTTAATGTATCCCGAGGCATAGGAAATGACCATAGAACATACGAATAGTGTCTAGTAGGTTCATATTTACTAGTTGGACTCTAATAATCCCCCAAGGCCCAAAATTCAAAATTGGGCACATAGAAGAAAACATCGCCGAAAAATCGCGAGATTTTCAGGACGACGATTTTTACCGATGAAAAAATCGCGACATTTATAAAAAATTACGTCGCGCGAGGTTAAGGAAAAATCGTCGATTCTTCTAAAAAATCGCGCCACGAACGAAAAAATTGCCAGTTGACCTTCGAGCTCATTAAAAGGAAATTTGGTCATTATTTGGGGTTCCGATTAGAGTATCGCGGACGCCATTGGAGACGGGCATTGGATGAGCTTTTCAAAGGTTGTAATCATTGGAGACGACCATCGAATCTACTCAGTGCTCACTGCTAAGTGCAATCATCCACGGCGATTGAGGAGACAGGTTAGTAACTTAGTAATTTAAAGTTTAGTTTTTTATTTTATTGTTGAAATTTGCAAACGGATGGGGTTGGGACTCTGAAGACGGTGGACAGTCTCGAATTTGCGTGGACAGTCTCGACTCTCCAATTCGATTATTGCTCTAATATGTATACAGTATTATACTATATAATATTATAGTATAGACTGTATACAGTATATACACAGTATATACTATATATATTATATATTATATATAGTATATATAGTATATACTATCTACTATACAGTATATAGTATATACTGTATAGTATATAGTATATAGTATATATTATATAATATATAGTATACAGTATAGTATAGTATATACTGTATACTATATGTTATATAATATATATAATATAGTATATATATTATATATATTATATATATTATATAACATATAGTATACAGTATATACTATATACTGTATATATAATACAGTATATAGTATATACTGTATACTCTATACTATATAGTAACATATAGCATAGTTACATATATCAGCGATATCGCGATATATCGCGAGTCATTCCCCTTGGCGATATATCGTTGTTGGAATATAATCCGTCGGGATTATATTTTGTAAATAAATAAAGGAAAATGAATAGTTATGTAGGAAGCTGAAAACGCTGGTCGGAAGATGAAACTCAACCAGCATATGTAATGTATAAATAAATGATTTTGCAATGGAATAAATGAATTCGGGAGTTATTTTACCTGACAGTGATATCAGAGCTCCATAACTCCTGCCTGCATGCCTGCCAGTCTGCCTACCAGACCTCCGTTCTAACCTTTGTTTTACTTCAGACTGCCTACCTATTGTCAGTTTGCCTCTGCGTTTCTCCTACAACCCGAGTGCCATAATTTTGTGCTTTATTTTGCTGCTCACCACCAGTCCTGCTAGCTTGCGTGCATTCATTGTATGCGTTATGGTCCCAGACCTGCGTTTGAGAGTGTTCTCCCATTTCTCTTTATTCCCATGAATTTCCACAGAGCCTTGTCTAACGAACGAGATGCCCTTCACCGATCCCATTCAGCCCTACGTTAACTATCTGTGAGAGCTCAGATAATCTTCTGAAAGATTTGTGGAATGTGAAGACCGTTGTGTAGGGATACGACTTTTTGCATTAAGAAGTGTTGCGATTACTAGGGTGGAAACCCTAATTTTCTGTGGTGCGTCCTCTCTAAGGTGGAAACACTAATTTTATGTTGTGTGTTGGGATTCTGAATTGTGTCGAGTTTATGTTTAACCTGGGAGGGTTGTGAGCCAACCCTTGCTAACTCCAGACGATTGAAGAGACTAAGTGCTGCGTCCAGCCAAGAAGAGATCTCAGTAATCAAAGCTGAGAATTTGTTGAATACTGAAGATTGTTGGTGGAGAGAGATTGTGCAGCTGTGAAGTATTCTTTGAGAGCTGCGACTTGTCATCTCTGTTGAGATTCGGTTGAGAAGTGAAGCTGTGCATAGTCTTCTTGCTACTATGAATACATTAAAGATTGGTGATTGCAGACTGTTGGTGGAGACTCAAGCTTTTGTCAACTGCGTGGAGGTAAAGTGCTATTGGTATAATTGCTTGTGACCGTTGGGAATACAAAAACCCTAAATTTACCCTAGGTATTTGCGTGAAGTTTGAAGTGAAATATTTTCATGTATATGCATCTTGTATGAGTTCGTGTTTGCTACTCTACGTGTCTGCAAACCCTAATATAATATGTTCCCGACATATAATGTGTTCTCTATATAACACATTGTGTTTGAAGCTGCATCCTCATGAAGAGATCTGATACCTGTCAATTTGAATCTTTGAACTTGTCTATGGAGAAGTGATAAAGTCACTACATCTAGTTGTCCATCCCTCACCATTCTTACAATTCATTGCAATTTAAGCTACAATGCGCGACTCCTTTGTGGGCCAAGAATTACGTTCTTGAAAAACGTTGTGAGGGTATCGTTCAACTGCAGTTTATTCTTGACACCATTCAATCCGATTTGCCAGAATCCTACGCTGCTGTTCAGGAGCTCTGCATCAGAATAAAAGACTAGAAGGTTATTTTCTCCAGCTTACAATCTTCGGTCACGAATTTTCACTTGCGTGAAGCTATCATCTTCCATGAACCCTACTATTTGGTTGGTTTAAAGTTGAGGCTCTTTATTTCTTGAGTTGTGCGAACTGAATGATTGTATATGCTGCCAAGATAATGATATAGAGCTATTGAATTATTTTGATAAGCTGCAAAATTATTTGTATGACAATAACAGAGACATTGACATTGTTGTAAAGCTTGAGGAAGGTGGCAGAGACTTAGACCTGCACCTTTACTCTTTCTTCTTTTTCTCCTATTGTTTTAGTTGCAAGATTCAATCACAGAAGATGCATTCTAGAGAATCACTTTGTTTTGCTCAAAAAGCAAAGAACCACACCAAAGACCAATCCAAAGATCATCCCAAAGGAGAAAGCAGCAAGAGAGGCAAAGGAAGAAGAAACTTCAGAGGTAGAGGAGGCAAAACAACTCCAGCAAAAGATCAGATTTGAAGTGCAAGCGTTGTGGAAAGATTGGACACACGGCAGATCAGTGTTGGGCTCCGTGGGACTCCATCAAAGACAGACATAACCAGAAGAAAGATGACAATAAGAACCAAGATCCTAGTAAATCTTCAGATTCTGCTCATTGTATTGTTGCACATTGTAATCTTGGTATTAATGACATGACTTCACTTTCATCTTACACAGATTGTTGGCTACTTGATACTGGTGCAACATCACACATGACTTTTAGAAAAGATTGTTTTGAAGAACTTAATGAAACAATAAATGGCATAGTTTACTTTTCAGATAAGTCAAGTCTTAAACCAAAGGGAATGGGCACCATTCGGCTGAAGATGCCTAGATTCCCTGATTTCTTGTTGAAGAATGTTCTTTATCTTCCAGAGTTGCAAAGAAGCCTGCTGTCCTTGGTGCAGATTCGACAGCAAGGCCATTCCATCCACATGTTTGATGGAATCGTAGAAATAAGAAAGTCCTTTGACAACCAAGTCATCATGACTGGATACGAAGATGGGAAGCTGCTGAAACTAAAGGGTTCATCTGCAAGGGTTCAGAACTATGCCTACCTCTCTAAGCATGGAGAAGGTAATTTGTCATCAATTTTACTGTGGCATGCAAGATTTGGTCATCTGAATTATAACAGTCTTCGTTTGTTGAGAACGAATGGTGTATTTGGTTTGCCACCATTCCCAAAGAGAAGAGCAAATGTGATGCATGTATATGTAATATCCCAAATACTGATATTCTCTAATGTTCTATGATAGTGCTGACTCGCACACTCAATCTCCTACAACTTTGCAAAATAACTGTGCATGCAAACTCGCCATGCAAAAATGCCCTAAAATATAGCTAAATTAGGGTTAGAGGTTTGCAGAGAGAAATTAACACTTACCACTAATATTCTGGCTGATAATGACTCCAGAGATAGCTGCATGCATAAGGATCCGGATGGGGGGTCTAATAATGCTCTTTTCCTCTCGTGTCACCGCCCCACAGCGCCGTAAAAACCCTCCAGACTGAAGGTGACGTTTTTGTAGGAGGAGAGGTTCGTTCGGGCTGAAACTTTCTGAGCTTGTCCGTCTGCTGATGCCGGAGAGAATGCCTGATGCATGCAGAGGTTCTGAGACCTCTAGGCAGGGATTAGGGCTTTCTGGCTGAAAATTCTCTCTTACGGCTGCACACGTGTCCCTGCAACGATCTATACCATGTACTAGATAACTGATGAATGAATGAAGAACAAGTGGTGAACCTGTATGGCTTAC
>LPNX010808466.1:545181-577647 GCA_001517045.1 Pseudotsuga menziesii
ACCAACATATGTAATGTATAAATAAATGATTTTGCAATGGAATAAATGAATTCGGGAGTTATTTTGCCTGACAATCGCCACTAAAAAATCGCGATATTTTCGATATTTTGAATATATCGCGATATATTCAATATGTCGCGATATACTGGGAATATATCGGGAGATTTTGGAAAATGTCGCCCTGCTAAAAAAATTTGCAAGAAATTTGAAAAAAATATTTTGAATATATCGCGATATATTCAATATGTCGCGATATATTGGGAATATATTGGGAGATTTTGGAAAATATCACCCTGCTAAAAAAAATTGCAAGAAATTTGAAAAAAAAATTCATGGGTTAAGTTTTTGGCACTATTATTAAAACTAAATATATTAAATTCTTAAAGTAATAAATGGTAATATTAAATTCTTAAAGTAAAAGTGACATTCACCTTTACTTTCATTTTCTATCATTTTACTTAAATTTTTAACATTGCCATTAATAGTTTCGGGATGTTTGAGAGTGGTTCCAACCTCATCGGACTTCATATGCAAAAAGTAGAATTTTAGATCCCTTTTAGAATTCAAGAGACTTAATAGTTTTCAGGATTTCAAGATTTCAACAATTCCACTGGATTTTATCAAGTATGAGGGTATGGGATTGGCATTTAATCAAGCACATCAACCCATCCCTGTACCTTGATGTTGGTGGCATTGACTATTGAAATCTTTTATCATGACCTTAATAAAAATGTACCCTTCACTCATTAAACATGGTAAGTTTCATCAAAATTGTAGAGTAGTTGGACCTTCACCATAGCTTAAGTAGTTGGAGCTTCCAATTTGATGCCTAACTCATCCAAAGCACCTACAAGACCCCCTACTGCTTCCAGAGGAAGAGTGGTGCCCCTTGCCTATAAAAGGAGTAGAGGGGATCGATGATTTCTACTATTTATCATTGTATCATGTTGTATCTAGATGCCTCATGAGTCATGATGATTAATTTCTTGAGAAACATTTATTTTGATCATTTGATGTGATTTTCTATCATTCCATCAAGAACATATTTCAATATTTTCAGTTTACAACTTTATAGTCGATATGTGATCATGATCCACTATTTGACATCTTATGCATCTTATATATTAGTTGTATTTTTATATTTATGTGGAAATGTGTTTATTTGATGTTGTTGTTGCTTTAGATGTTAAAAAAATTGAAAAAAAATGTTTATTTTTGTATTTTTTAATGCAAAACGACATTTGCCGATATTTTCCGATATTTTTGCCGTTGTTGCCGATAAGTTTCATTCCGGACCCCCGGCGATATATTCGCCGACACAATATATGTAACTTTGATATATAGTAATATACTGTATTACAGCCACAGTATACTAATGTAGATTCATAATACATTTTTAATGATAATCATAATGTCTTTTTTTTTAATTTTTTAAATTTGTAATATACTAAATTTTTAATCATAATGTCTTTTTTTGTTTTTTTTTGCAGCCATAGGTTTGAGTCTTGACTTTTAAGTTTTGAGGCTATACATTTTGCAAAAATGCCAAAGGCATTGGACCCATTTTGGCAATATTCTAACCCTGAAGATGGAACAAACCGACAATGATTGAATTGCAAATTGTGTGGACAACATATGACAGGAGGCATTAGCAGGTTGAAGTACCATTTGGCAAAACTCCCTGGCCATGATGTGGGGCTTTGTAGTGTCGTTACCCTCGAGATTATGAGAATGGCCCATGATGCAATTCACTCGAAAGATAGAAAAAGGGAAGAGTCAGCTGCAAATAGAGCTAAACTTGCTGCAGGTGGAGTGGCTAGGACTTCAGGGACATATGATTATGATCATCTGGATCCCACTGAGGGTGATGTTGGGGGCTCTACAGTGGTCGATGCATCTACTCCCTTATTGGCACCAAGTCCCTCATTGGCACCTAGTCCCTCATTAGCACCTAGTAGTACAGGGTTAGGACCTTCTACTGTCAGGGGCAGGCCTCGCAAACAGCCCATTATGTTTTCCCGTAAAAGGGGAAGAGGGCATTGATTTATATTTCAGAGACAGATAGTTAGCTACTAGTTTTGTGATGTCATTTTGTAATATCATATATGTATTGGACCATTGATTTCCCACTTTTGAGTACTATTGGACAACTATATCCAAACTTTCAGTATCGACTTTTATGTCTCATATTGTATTTGGCATGCCTACATGATATCTATCAGTGTTTTTTCTATATTTATGTGTCAATGTATTTATGTGATGTCATTGTTGCTTTATATGCTTAAAATTATGAAAAAAATGAATATATTTTGTGTTTTTAAATATTTGTCGCGGTTTGCCAATTTTTTTCGCCGATGTTGCCAAGAAGATGTTTTCTAGACCCTTGCCGATTTTTTTGCCGATGCCGATGTTTTCTTCTATGATTGGGCATTCCAGCTTCGAAGGAAGTGGGAGAAAACCTCATCGATTATACTCGGCTATAGGCAAAGCATAATTGACAAGGGAAAAAACTCCTTGGAATACCTTAGTTGAAAATTAAGTCCTAGGATTCCGAGCTACTCAAAACCCCTACTAGCACACTTTATTACAAAAACCCCATGGGGCATGGTCATTTCAGCATAAAAATAAAAATGACTAGCCAAAATTGGTTAGTCAAAAGATTCTGGACCTCTGATAAACTCGATATGAACATTGGCCATGTTCATCAAATGGCGGCTCAACAGGAGGCTCAACTATTCTACAAAATAGTTGGTAACATACCCAAATAGGTATGTTGAAGCCTTAATTTCATTAAATCGACCTCGTCCTGGGTATTTCCCATATTTCTAATTAAATCCCCCCAGGGTGTCGTGTTTGATCATTCGAACAAACACACCAACCCTAGCTCTGTTTTAACTCTGTAAGCCACTGATCTGATTGATTCGAGTAACATTCACATATTCCTTCAACACCCGTACTCGAATATCCCTTAAATTTTGGTTTATCCCTTAAATCTAGGGTTTCCAACTCTCACCTTACGTATTCACTCTTTTGGCTTAATCTAGTGTTTGGTTGTAGATCTGTCTATTTAGGATAAGATCGGGTCTCCCCCATTGTCACTCAGGCATTCAGTGGCATAAAGCGAAGGAATCCCTAACCGACATGACAAGCATCCATCTTTTGGGGGTTAGGGTTTTCGTAGGTCACGGCTTTGGTTGCTTGTCCCCTTTGCCATCCAGTATTGGATCATCTATCGAGGCAACTACCAAATCCGAGATAACATGTCTCTCTATGGATGTGTTGCTAAAGCCTGAGTAATTTGATTGAAGTTTCTCTTCCTGTTGACTAAGAGGTCTGTATCATTCTGTCTTAACCCTCTCTCTCTCAAGGTACATCATGTGTTCACCTAGTTGACTTGTTCCTTCAGTGACAAGATCAAAACCTAAGAATATCTAAGTATAAGGCTGATTCAAAAACATTGTTACGATTCTCTACTGTTGTACATTATTTTTATTATTTTTGTGACTGTACATGGCATTTGGTGACTTATCTCAAGAACCAACTTTAACGCAATGACCAATGGAGTGTTAAAGTTGAAAGAGATGAAAATTATGTGTAGTTTAAATTGATTGGAGCAGTAATATTATGAATCTTGTTTTATATTTCTATTCATGCATTAAAGTTTATTTCTTATGTTAAAACTATCCTAACCCTAAAACTTTAACAATTTTGTGAGTGAAATCACCCTTGTGGCTACTCATGCACCCCCTTGGTCCAGTGAATCGATTTTCAAGGAGTCTCTTTTGCTAAATTGCTATAAGCTAGTTTCTCTTTGGATTTTTGTTTGTTATTTTCACTCGGCTCTTTCTATTGTTAAATGCGCAAATTAGCTTGGGTTTCTAAATCAATATTTTGATTGATACTTATTTGTTGTGTTTGGTTTTGCAGGTTGAAGGAGAAATCAATTTCTCAAGGGCGCCCTTAGTCAAGTGATTGGAAAATCTACCAGAAGGTCATATCCAAGTAAAACTACCACAAAGAAGCTAGGTGCAAGAAAGAGGGCATCGACTCCATTACCGAAGATCAAGGCACCAAGTAAGATCTTCATCAATTTCTATGTGTTGGTTACTAACTTAGCTCCTCAACTTAACTGTATGTTCCATTTTAGCCTTTTTTCACTACTAGATGTTTTTAGTTGCTGATTTGAACTAGGTCAACATAAGATGCACAAGCACTATGGATCCAAGCCTAATCCCCCTAAAAACCACCTAGGAAATAGGCACAGGTCGTCAAATCTTATCTTGTTCAAATATGGTAAATAATTCGTAATATTTATTTGTTTCTTGCTTGTTGTAATTTTCATTCAGATCTGAAACATTCAGGATAGCAAGTCATTTTGCAAGTTGAGACCATTCTACTCACACACCAGCAATTTAATACACCTTTTAAATTTAGATTTCTAGTCTTCAAATTCCCAAACTAAATGAAATATGAACATAACTAAGAAAAAACGACTTGACATTATTTAAGGCAAAATGAAATCTAGATTTCTAGTCTTTTACTATTATTTACAAGTCAAGGAGTAATTTCGCCTCACTAAGGCAAAACGACTTGACTTGTTGGCATAACTACATTTTGTAAAGGTGTGATCTAGACCATTGACCTAGCACCTCATCTCTTGATATCATCACTCTCTTCTAAGTAATTTTTTTACCATGTCTTGAGCCCACAACCCCCCTATGCTATAAAAAGGGAAGCTCTTGCTCATTTGTAGGTCAAATGCTCTTGGAATACAAATACTCTGCTAGAATATTTGCTCTAGTGATTCTTAGGCTCTAGTGTTAGTGTATGTTTGGCTAGCTTATCTCAATGGTCGAAAGAGGCTCTGTTGTCCAGCGAGATGCACACCAACAGCAGAAATCTTTTCGAAAGTTGTTCCCTCATTAAAAGTGGGGAAGGTGTTCCCTCACCTAAATCCCAGCGCCTCCGTTTAGGCTAACTCCTAACGAATCCAAGGGGGGTAGTCCCTAACAAAGAGTTTTCTATGCCTCTATGTTTTTTAAGTGTTTTTGGTGTTGTGATACGGATGGGTGTTTTTCAGGAGTTTTTGAATGATTACAACTTTATAATGATGAAATAAAATAATCACAAGATAAATGCAAGATCACAAGATTGAGGAAACAACCACTTGATAATTTAAAGCGACACAACCACGATAATATAAATGTTCTAGATAGATAAAAAGCAAATAAAAATTGATGACAAGGACCAGTGCCTTATGGAGTCAAAGATAGTCTTAAGTGCTTGGGTTGCTTGATACAAGAGTTCAAAGTGGTAACATTTGTGAGATCGTTTTGCAACTATTCTTGGTTTATTTTATTGTAAATTTTATGTAATCTTGCTTTAGGTGTCTAGGAAACCTAACCGAAAATACTTTCAGTGGCTCTGTTCGAAGACATGACGAACCTGTCTGGAATCACAAGCTAGGTGTTCAAAGAATTTAACCAGCGAGTGTCCAGATTGGGTTGCCCGACGCCCACACTTGGAATTTTCCCATTACTTGAGTATTTATCGAGATAACGCCGATGCGTTGGTTATGGGCTTGAAAGTTTTATTATGTTGAATCTTGTAAGATTAACAGTCCAATGTCGTTTCTGAGTACTCCGATTTTTAGGTCGGTCAGAGCATACTGTTATCACATATATAGTAGCCAGGCTACCATCTTCTATTTTTCAGACACAGTACATTTTTCAGCCAGATCTCTTACATATGAGATGCTGAGATGAGCAGTTTTGACAGATCATTATTGTATTTGTGGACTATTGTACTCTCCCATGTCAGGACTGAGTCTCAGGACACTCAGATTTGAGGACCGATGTAGCCATTTAGTCATTATAGAGCAGTTATTGATGTCCATATTTATATCAGTGCTTTCTCATTGGATAGATGATGTTTCAGATGGATTATATGCATGATTATGACTCATGTTTTTATATTGTGTTATGGTTATCGTTGCTCTTATACTCATCTTTGTGACATGTATTAACATGTGGTGTCATGATCTGGCGGTCATAATTATATGGACTTGGATGTATATTCTATTATGTATTGATGTCCCTACTTAGACTTGGAAGTTCCTGATCTATACTCATTGGTTTTACCCTCCTTAGGGAGAATAGAGGTAGTCATTACCACCATTGTTTTGGTTTGCTAATGTTGGTTACATAATTCACTGTCTCCACCCATCCACTACCTTCCAGTTTTGCTATTAACCCGACTTACTACTTGACTTGTGGCATGGAGGACCTTTCCCTGCTACGACCTTTGTTGGACAAGCCTCCCTGTTTATACTGTGTCTCGGCTCTGAGTTGGTGACAGAACTTGCCTTTGGTGAGTTGGATTGTATGCCTAAATCATTCTAGTCGGTTGTCTCAATGTTTGGCACTGTGCAGAACTCCCCCTGGTCACTTGAGATGTTGTTGGCGAAAACTGAAAGCTCATGTACTAACTGTATTGGAAATGTTATATATGCGCCCATGGAAAATGAAAATGCTAAAACTGTGTTTCTTAACATATGTGAAAAAGGGCAAGAGCTATGAAATGCAAAAATACCCCTTGAAGGGTATAAGAAAGGTCCAAAAAGCAATGGTTAAAAATATGCTATATTCAAATATTGTTGACCTTATAAATATAAATATGTCCCAGATGAAAGCTACGATTAGTTGTGCTTTTAAGCACTGGTGAAGTCCCAAAAGGGTCATATAGGCCAAAAAGGGCCATGGAAATAAAATTGATGATCCTAATGAAACTGGATCAAGCCTGATGTAGTCATGATGCCTAAGTTGAATAAACACTCTCTAAACAACTCAACCATTTGTGAGGCACTGCCATTCCTTGTGTTGTTGTTTGTCCAACATTGGTTTTAGTGAGTTTTCCCTTTCCATATCCAAAGTGTCATGACGTTAAGTAGTAGGTCATCCTTTGCCCTAGCCTTGTAAATTTCATCCTTCACCCGTCACTAGCAAATTGACTCCAACTATGAAGTGAGTATAGCCCTAAAAGTCTAGTCTAAGCAATAATAAATAAACCCTATATATGTATTTGGTTGATACACCGCCAGTGAAATGACTGCTACTTGTTGTGATTGTTGCTTAAATGAGTTGTAGAGCATGTCTTAGCCTTATAACACTTGCAGCAGATGGATGATAGTTTGAGTTATATTATTGGTATCTGATCATTTACAGATGGTTATATTGTCTATTGGATATGGTTGATGATCAGGTAGAGACCTGAGAGGGGTATGAGTATACACCCTAGATGGATTTGGACTCTCCGAGTCTAATGAGACAATTTATTTTCAATTCCAAGCACTTGCAGAAATGATCAGGCTCATTTTACCTTTCTGATGCAGTTTCGCTTCATAGGATGATGTGTCTGAGTAGGGAGATGTTTTATTTGGATCTCCTAGGGCGTTGTATGGACATAGGGGTTGCAGCCACTTGTTTGTACCATAGTACCCCCATCCTAGAGAGCCTGGTGGGCTCAGTTTGACAACGCAGGCACCCTAGGAGGCTGGTTTGGCAGGTTCACGTTTCCCGAGACAGATTAAAAAATGATTAAATGGCTATTGAAGAAATCGATTTGGGCTATTGAGGCAAGGAAATGACATGGGATGAGTCATGATAATGAGAGTGATGTCCTCCGCACCATCTCCAACAGTTGCAGCACCTGATTGGGCCCACACCTATTTTTTGGGCATTTTATATTATTTTCTGGAGCTTTTTGGAGGCTCACGATTTCCTCAAAGAAGCACAAAGTCAAAGAATTAAAATGTCATATTATTTAATTGTGCCATGGGGCATCCATAAGGAGTTAGGTAACACTCCATGGACCAACCATGTGCTTCATTTATTTCTTGTTGAGTGGGGTACCCTCTTGATGGGTGATTTAGTCCACTTTAGTACTTTATGGTTATATTGATCCATGTATTGGATGTTGAGCTCATCTCAACCATTGATTAGAATATTTTATCTTTTAATCTTAGCCACTCGTTTTGAAAGTGGTTAGGATTCGGTTATGATTGTGGTTCTCTCATTTCTATTTAAAGGAGAGAGCTTCTCATTTGTAAGGGGTCTTTGGCTCTTGGATCTGAATAATAGAAGGATTTTTCCGTGGATATTTTATGGATCTGCTTTGCATTTGATGTTCTCAAATGGTGATTGGATAGTCTTCTGCTTCCTAGCATTATGGAAATTCATGTGAGATCTATATTTTTTCTGCTGTCATTGTCTTGTCTACAGGAGGGTGTTTTGGCTGGAGCGCTTTTGCAGAGGGACCTCAACTCGTTCGATTATCTTCGTCTTGGATCAGGGGGTTTTCATTAGTATCATTGTGATCTATGATTACTTCTTTTTACTTTCCTATAGCATTTGGTTTCTTTATCTTGTCTTAGCAAATCTGATATTGTTAACGTTTGCTCATGCAGGGTAGGGGGCGCATTGGTGGCTTGGGGCTTACATCTGTCATAGAAATCACGTGGATATTCCAGAATTGATCGAGATAGCAAAGATCATCGTTGTTAATACTTCTACAAGCATTTCCAGGTACGATCCAACAGGGAATCTCTTCTCTTTAACAAATCTAAATCCATTGTACCTGTTTTCCTTCCATTTTTCTGAAAATCCTTAAAATACTAAAAAACCCTTAAAATTCGGGAACCATCCAATCTTTGGCCAAACCACTGCTGGGTTTCATAGATCGGACCTCCCCCTCACTGAATATACTACAACGCTGGTCAAATTCCTGCTGGTTTGACCTAGATCTGAATTTTAGTCTAAAAACTGCATAGCGCCCCCACTAAAAATTTGACCTACTAGGGTTTTGACTTTTTCTGATTTCTGACTTCATAGACTGATAGATCGGGTCTCACGCAATCCAAATCACCCCCAATGCCGTCCAGATTCATGACAGTGTGACCTAGATCTGAGTTTTAGACTGAAAACAACCCTAGCGCCATCACTGAAAAACTGGACCTTTCCGGAGTTTACTGATTCCGAAATATGACAGGCTAGGCTGATAGATCAGGTCCTGAGCAATCCAGAACACCCCTAGCGCTGAGCTAGATCTAGCCTGCTTGCCCTAGATCTGAAGAAATCAGTTTTTCACCCACTCAGCCTCAATCATCAACTTTGGCTTTTTCAGGATCTGACTTTTTCCAAATTCCTCTGAACCAAGTGTGTAGATCAGCCCCTCCTGGTCCCATTTCACCTTCAACGCTGAGCTGGTTGCCAGCTAGTGGCCTCAGATCTACAGATCTCTCTCATCCAACCCTAGCGCTAGCATTCCTTAACTAAATTTCTGCCCAAACTGAGCCATCCGAACCAAAAGACTTATCTGGGTCCACAAATCAGGGTCTACCCTAGGTGGGTTCACCTCAACACTAGGTGTATACTGACTCCATTGCCCAATGCACGAAAGGCACTGATCTCCCATCCCTAGCGCTAGCCCTGAATTGATCTTTTCCCCTTGAAATTGGTTGTTCCTTGATGACTCAGACAATCATACATGTTCACCTTCTTCATTGAGTCTGTCGGCTAGGTATTAGATAGTCTCAACTTTTTTCCTACCCATCCTGCCTTGGTTACGCTTCCCAAGGCAGAGACCATCTTCTTTAGTTGCTAGTACCAAAACCCTAGATCTAACCATGTCCCCCAAAGGTCATCCGATTACTGCTTTGGATCAACCAATATACTACTGAAGTCCTGATCCATCTACTGAATCCTACTGTAGATCTAGAGTTCCTGAACACCTTACGTACCTCAAAGTTTGTTTTGATCTAATCTAGTGTCTAGGTCTGATCTCTCCTATCGGGAGCAGATCTGGGTCTCCCCCCTTATTGTCTTGGACTCAGACAACATAAAGCGAAGACTGCCTTGATTGGCGTGACAACCATCTCTTTGGGAGTCTAGGCAGTCTAGGTTCCACCTCCTTAGTTGCTTGTTCCTCTAGCATCCATCCTGGATCCATCTTGCACAGGAAGGTACAAGGTTGGTGATAACACATACTCCGGCAAGGAAACAACGAGATAAATTTGAATTTTATTAAAAGAGAGAGATGACTTGCAAATTTTAATTAGAACACACAAGAATGCTTTTCGATAGAAAGTGCTCTTGATCTTGCCTTATGGCTTGATTCAAGAGACTTATCTAACCTACATGCAATGCAATGCAACAGATAAAATGCTCCCCGACAGAGAGTACTCTTGACTCATCTTGCGATAGGTTCAAGACACTTATTTACACTATATGAGATGCAAGTTACAAATAAGGAACACAAGTGATAGCTCAACAAATAACAATGTAAGACTGAAACTAGCAATTAGTGGAAAGAAAATCTAAGGTAGCAATTACTATTCTAAAGCAAAATGAAACTAAACTACAAGAATATTTCTAAATGCAAAAGATGGAAAAATTAATCTAATCTACTCAACAAATATGACAAAGATCTAAACTAACCAAGACAACACTCTTCCCCAAATGGGGAAGAAACACAAAAATGGGAGGCCTTATCCCACTTAGCCTTATTTCATTAATACTTTACAAGATGAGGGAATTTAGCCCTTTGAAAATGAAGAAAGTGACTAATCAAAAGAACTTGAAGCCTTATTATGACTTGTACAAAGGAGAATGATTTTTTGAGTTTGGATCCTCTTCTTGGTATGGTTCTTCGTTTTAGCTCTAAATCTTTTGGATCTAGCTTTGCTTGCTCTTTCTTTGCTTGATTTTGCTCTTCGTTCACCTGTACGTAAAAGCTCTAAACAACAGCTAATAAGAGTGTTAAGAAACCAAATTTTAATTTATGACTCGGCAAGATGAAAGTGAATGAGATGATAAGTGCCTCATGAGATAAATAAAAGCCCAAAACAGGAAAACAAGACCAAAAATTAGACCTTGGAAATGAGAGGAAAAGCTTGGCTTCTATGACACAAACTGTGCACTTTTCAATGAAATGACTTGAAATTTTTGAGAAATAAAATTTTAAAGATTTTTTAAATATTTTAGGCTTATTTCCAAAACTGGAAAATAGCAGAAAATTGCAAAAATTCAGTCAAAAATCAACAAGCTTGAAATGGCACGCTTTTCGAGAAAACAATGAAAAAAGTAAAAATAAATTTTTTTGGAAAATTTTCTAACTTTTACACTAATTTCCGTAATTGGAAAATAGCAGAAAAATGTCAAAAAATCAGCAAAATACAGCAAGCTTAAATTTGCACGTTTTTCGAGAAAAAGTACAAAAACTCGAAAAAATAATTTCTATGAAAATTTTAGAAAAATTTCTGATTTTTAAATGAATTTCCAAAATTGAAAATAAACGAAAAAACAAAGAAAAACCAACAAGCCTAAAAGCGAAAAATTTGCACGTTTTTCGAGAAAATTCGTGCATGTTTTCCAAGGCAAAAAAGATGTCAAAATTTTGACTTTTTCACATTGTTCATGAAATTTCCAGCTAGCTGGAAATAAGCAAAAAACAGTGGGGAAAGAGAAGTGGCACGTAAAACAATGCAACAATTGGAAACAAATCCCAAGGTACTTCTCAAGACAAAAGTTTGGCAAAAAGAATAATGGATTTACAAGTTTGTAATGGAGCTAGGATCTTAGATCTAGTAAAAGACTGAAAATAGTAGATCTAAACCCAAGCAAGTAGATCAAAGTGTGAAACTTTGATCTACTTAGCCAATCATAATGCAAGATCTAGAGATGTGAAAGAGTTGAGAATATTGCACTATTTTGAAAGCAAATCAAAAGATAAACCTGTGAGTGTAGTAGATCTGCTTTGTAGTAATCGATGTAACCAAGAGATTTTTGAAGTAGTTTGTTTGATGAATGAGGCAAGCAAGCCCTTCATTTCTTAATTTCTTAAAGTAGAAGTCTCCTTTGGGAACTTGTAGGGTGAATGTATAAACCACGCAAAAGCTCTTGCACCTAGGATAATACTTGAAAGCCACAAAACTCAAGAGAAAAGCATAGATCAAATAATATTGTGCTAGATTGTTAGCCTTCTAATCACAAGATCATATACTTAAGAATCAAAAGAGATGAGCTAAGAATGGTATCACCTTAAACAAGATGAAGCACAGCATACAAAGAACTCCCACATGGACCTCCAAAGTCTTCTTGCTTTATTCAAATTCAAAAGATATTACAAATTTCTCCAGAGTGTACTTGCACAAATTCTCCATCAATAAGAGAGAGCAAAGCACCTCTATATATACAAAAAGTAAAGAAAGATAGGGCTCAAAGCCGTAAATCCAGACTAAGAGTAACACCGGAGCAAACTACGGTGATTTCATTGATTGAATGAAGCTCTAGCAATTGATTCAGAGTTGAACTGTGTTGTAATTGAGCTATAACAGAGTGTTGGAGTAATGAGGGGGGGTGAGGTGGCTCATCCTCCATCGTAATGATCAACCAGCCAATAGATAACCCACATTTTAAACAAAAATGAATTTGACCAAAGAGGGCAAATTTCTGATTGATAGTTCAACTGCTACACTCCAATACTTAATCTAAAACTGACTGATGTTGATTGGAATCATCATAAATGCTCTATGTCGAGCTAAGTAGCGCTTTATATTATTCAATTTGGCCTTTTTTGGAGATATTTTGATTTTCTCCAATTTATTATTTTTTATTATTTTAATTAATATTTCTCATTTTTTTGGTTTTTTGAGAAAATATTAATTATAAGGCCAAATAATAGTCTGAAACTTAGGATAAGTGTGTCTATAGGCTAAATGAATGTTTTGGCTTAGAAAATAAGTGTTTATTTGCCAAAAACACTCCTCAGACCACTTAATTATTACAAATTGAAAATTTTCAATTAAACCATGGTCAAAATCGTTTAATTAATTGAAATTTTTAACTAATTTCCTATAGTCAAAAAATAAAAAAAATAAAAATTGCCAAGCGTCCAGGAAAAAAAAATTTAGACATTGTTTTAATGTATCCCGGGCCTTAGGGAATGACCATAGAACATACCAATAGTGCCTAGTAGGTTCATATTTACTACTTGGACTCTAGTAACACCCCAAGGCCCAAAATTCAAAATCGGCATTCCAACTTTGGAGGAAGCGGGAGAAAACCTCATCGATTATACTCGGCTATAGGCAAAGCATAATTGACAAGGGAAAAAACTCCCTAGAATGCCTTAGTTGAAATTTTGCGTCTTAGGAGACCGAGCCACTCAAAACCCCTACTAGCACACTGTTATCACATATATAGTAGCCAGGCTACCATATTCTATTTTTCAGACACAGTACTTTTTTCAGCCAGATCTCTTACATATGAGACGCTGAGATGAGCAGTTTCGCCGGATAATTATTGTATTTGTGGACTATTGTACTCTCCCATGTCAGGACTGAGTCTCAGGACACTCAAATTTGAGGACCGATGTAGCCATTTAGTCATTAAAGAGCAGTTATTGATGCCCAAATGTATATCAGTGCTTTCTCATTGGACAGATGATGTTTCAGATGGATTATATGCATGATTATGACTCAGCTTTTTATATTGTGTTATGGTTATCATTGCTCTTATACTCATTTTTGTGACATGTATTAACATGTGGTGTCATGATCTGGCACTTAATTATATGGACTTGGATGTATTTTGTATTATGTATCGATGTCCCTACTTAGACTTGGAAGTTCCTGATCTATACTCATTTGTTTTACCCTACTTAGGGAGAATAGAGGTAGTCATTCCCACCATTGTTTTGGCTTGCTAGTGTTGGCTTCATCCTTCATTGTCTCCACCCATCTATTACCTTCCAGTTTTCTTTCTAACCTGACTTACTACTTGACTTATGGCATGGAGGACCTTTTCCCCCGCTAGAACCTTTGTTGGACAAGCCTCCCTGTTTATATTGTGTCTTGGCTTTGAGTCGGTGACAGAACTTGCCTTTGGTGAGTTGGATTGTATGCCTAAATCATTCTGGTCGGTTGTCCCGATGTTTGGCACTGTGCAGAACTCCCCCTGGTCACTTGAGATGTTGTTGGCTAAAACTGAAAGCTCATGTACTACTTATATTGGAAATGTTTGTATGCGCCCATGGAAAATGAAAATGCTAAAGCTGTGTTTCTTAACATATGTGAAAAAGGGAAAGAGCAGTGAAATGCTAAGATACGCCTTGAAGGGTATAAGAAAAGGTCCAAAAAAGCAATGGTTAAATATATGCTATATCCAAATATTGTTGACCTTATAAATTTAAATATGTTTCGGATGAAAGCTGCGATTAGCTGTGCTTTTAAGCACTGGTGAAGTCCCAAAGGCTTATATAGGCCAAAATGGGCCATGGAAATAAAATTGATGATCCTAATGAAACTGGATCAAACTTGATGTAGTCATGATGCCTAAGTTGAATAAGCACTCTCTAAACAACTCAACCATTTGTGAGGCACTACCATTCCTTGTGTTGTTGTTTGTCCGACATTGGTTTTAGTGATTTTTCCCTTTCCATATCCAAAGTGTCATGATGTTAAGTAGGAGGTCATCCTTTGCCCTAGCCTTGTAAATTTCATCCTTCACCCGTCACTAACAAATTGACTACAACTATGAAGTGAGTATAGTCCTGAAAGTCTAGTCTGAGCAATAATAAATAAACCCTATATATGTATTTGGTTGATACACCGCCAGTGAAATGACCGCTAATTGTTGTGATTTTTGCTTAAATGAGTTGTAGAGCATGTCTTAGCCTTATAACACTTGCAGCAGATGGATGATAATCAGAGCTATATTATTGGTATCTGATCATTTACAAATGGTTATATTGTCTATTGGATATGGTTGATGATCAGGTAGTACCCTGAGAGGGGTATGAGGATACGCCCTAGATGGATTTGGACTCTTTGAGTCTAATGAGATAGCTTATTTTTAGTTCCGGGCACTTACAGAGATGATCGGTCTCATTTTACCTTTCTGATACAATTTTGCTTCATAGGATGATGTGTCTGAGCAGGGAGATGTTTTATTTGGATCTCCTAGGGCGTTGTATGGGCATGGGGGTGCAGCCACTTGTTTGTACCATAGTACCCCCATCCCAGAAAGCCTGGTGGGATCAGTTTGACAACGCAGGCACCCTATGAGGCTGTTTTGGCAGGTTCATGTTTCCTGAGGCAAATTAAAAAATGACTAAACGGCTATTGAAGAAATCGATTTGGGCTACTGAGGCAAGGAAATGACATGGGATGAGTCATGATGATGAGAGTGATGTCCTCCACACCTTCTCCAATAGTTACAGCACCTGATTGGGACCACACTTACTTTTTGGGCATTTTATTATTATTTTTTGGAGCTTTTGGGAGGCTCACGATTTCCTCAAAGAGGCACAAAGTCATAATTAAAATGTTATATTATTTTATTGTGCCATGGGGCAGCCATAGGGAGTTAGTTAACACTCCATGGACCCACCATGTGCTTCATTTATGTCTTGTTCAGTGGAGTACCCTCTTTATGGGTGATTTAGTCCACTTTGGTACTTTATGGTTATATTGATCCATGTATTGTATGTTGAGCTCATCTCAACCATTGATTAGAATATTTTATCTTTTAATCTTAGCCACACGTTTTGAAAGTGGTTAGGATTCGGTTATGATTGTGGTTCTCTCATTTCTATTTAAAGGAGAGAGCTTCTCATTTGTAAGGGGTCTTTGGCTCTTGGATCTGAATAATAGAAGGATTTTTCCGTGGATATTTTATGGATCTGCTTTGCATTTGATGTTCTCAAATGGTGATTGGATAGTCTTCTGCTTCCTAGCATTGTGGAAATTCATGTGAGATCTATATGTTTTCTGCTATCATTGTCTTGTCTACAGGAGGGCGTTTGGGCTGGAGCGTTTTTGCAGGGGGACCTCAACTCGTTCGGTTATCTTCGTCTTGGATCAGGGGGTTTTCATTAGTGTCATTGTAATCTATGATTACTTCTTTTTACTTTCTTATAGCATTTGGTTTCTTTATCTTGTCTTTACAAATCTGATATTGTTGATGTTTGCTCATGCAGGGTAGGGGGCGCATTGGTGGCTTGGGGCTTACATCTGTAATAAAAATCACGTGGATCTTCCAGAATTGATCGGGATAGCAAAGATCATCGTTGTTAAGGCTTCTACAAGCATTTCCAGGTACGATCTAACAGGTAAATCTCTTCTCTTTAG
This sequence comes from Pseudotsuga menziesii, assembly GCA_001517045.1. Lineage (NCBI taxonomy): Eukaryota > Viridiplantae > Streptophyta > Pinopsida > Pinales > Pinaceae > Pseudotsuga > Pseudotsuga menziesii. The sequence goes on from LPNX010808466.1 coordinate 561,368, forward strand.
CAGATCTAAATCCATTGTACCCGTTTTCCTTCCATTTTTCTGAAAATCCTTAAAATACTGAAAAAACCCTAAAAAGTACTAAATTTGGGAACCGTCCGATCTTTGGCCAAACCACTATTGGGTTTCATAGATTGGGCCTCCCCCTCACTAAATCTACTGCAACGCTGGTCAAATTCCTGCTGGTTTGACCAAGATCTAAATTTTAGTCTGGAAACTGCATAGCGCCCCCACTGAAAATTTGACCTGCTAAAGTTTTGACTTTTTATGATTTCGAACTTCATAGATAGACCGGGTCTCACATAGTCCAAATCACCCCCAACGTTGTCCAGATTCATGACAGTGTGACCTAGATCTGAATTTTAGACTGAAAACAACCCTAGTGCCATCACTGAAAAAAGTGGACCTTTCCGGAGTATACTGTTTCCGAAATCTGACAGGCTAGACTGATAGATCAGGTCCTAAGCACTCCAGAACACCCCTAAAGCTGAGAGCTAGATTCAGCCTACTTGCCCTAGATCTGAAGAAATCAGTTTTTCACCCTCTCATCCTCAATCATCAACTTTGACTTTTTCAAGATCTGACTTTTCCAAATTTCTCTGAACCAAGTGTGTAGATCAACCCCTCCTAATCCCATTTCACCTTCAACGTTGTGCTGGTTGTCTGATGGTGGCCTCAGATCTACAGATCTGTCTCATCCACCCCTAGCGCTAGCCTTCCTTGACTGAATTCCTGCCTTAACTGAGCCATCCGAACCAAAACACTTATCTGGGTCCACAGATCAGGATCTACCCTAGGTGGGTTTACCTCAACGCTGGGTGCATACTGACTCCATTGCCCACTGCACGAAAGGCACTAATCTCCCATCCTTAGCGCTAGCCCTGAATTGATCTCTTCCCCTTGAAATTGGTTGTTCCTTGATGACTCAGACAATCACACCTGTTCACCTTTTTCATTGAGTCTGTCAGTTAGGTACTAGATAGTCCCAACTATTTTCCTGCCCATCCTGCCTCGGTTACGCTTCCTAAGGCAGAGATCATCTTCTTTAGTTGCTAGTACCAAAACCCTAGATTTAACCATTTCCCCCAAAGGTCATCCGATTACTGCTTTGGATCAGCCAATATACTGCTGAAGTCCTAATCCATCTACTGAATCCTACTGTAGATCTAGAGTTTTTGAACACCTTACACCTTACATACCTCAAAGTGCATTTGATCTGTTCTGGTGTCTAGGTTTGATCGCTCCTGTCAGGAGTAGATCCGGGTCTTCCCCATTGTTGTCTTGGACTTAGATAACATAAAGCAAAGACTGCCTTGATTAAAGTGACAACCATCCATTTGGAAGTCTAGGCAGTCTTGGTTCCACCTCCCTAGTTGCTTGCCCCTCTACCATCCATCCTGGATTCATCATATATAGGCAACTACAAGGTTGGTGATAACACACACTTTATTACAAAAACCCCATGGGGCATGGTCATTTCAACATAAAAATAAAAATGACTTGCCAAAATTGGCTAGTCAAAATATTCTGAACTTCTGCTGCACTGAACATGAACATTGACCATGTTCATCAAATGGCAGCTCAACAGGAGGTTCAACTATGGTACAAAATAGTTGATAGCAGGCTCTTCACAAGGGTCTTTGGTAACATTTGATATTTCATGTTGCATGTAGTAATATAAGTAAATGATTGTTGCAACCTCATTTCTTATGAATGAATCTCTATTTTCTTGATTAAATTATTGTAACCTGTTTCCAATTTATAGCAGATTCAATCACTAAATATATTTACTAACTTTTGGTGGATGATAGTTTATAAGATAGATTGCTTTGCCCCTTGACTCTTTTCAAGAATCCATCAAGATTGGAGAGAAGAAGTGTTGTTACATTTGGCTTGCAAAGGAGAGGGATTGCTTGCCTATACTCTCCCTTGAAGACTATTGTTATCAATTTTTTTTGTAGCAAACCAAAGAATAAGATGCTATTCACGATGGCAGAGACAACGATTGCTAAGAAAGTGGCAGGTCGACTATCCTACCCCTTAAAGATGTATTGGTTGTCATTCTGAGTAAGCTTCTCCTCGCTTTAAGCTACCTAGGACACCAAGAGTGAACTAAACTAGCTATGGGGGANTGGCAGGGCGACTATCCTACCCCTTAAAGATGTATTGGTTGTCATTCTGAGTAAGCTTCTCCTCGCTTTAAGCTACCTAGGACACCAAGAGTGAACTAAACTAGCTATGGGGGAGACCCAAGTTAAACCAAAAGGCCAGACTCTTTTCAAATAATAGGATACCGATGAATAGTTAACAATCAAATAAACTAAGTACCTAAGAGCACTTCTTTGATCTACGAAGATAAATGAGCTAGGGTTTTAAGGGATTGGTTAAAATTTTGGCAAATGATTCAGAACCCAATCCAATTCAAGTCAAATTTCCCAATAGAAAATTGTTTAATGAGACTAAGTAGACTAGGCTAGGGCGAAATGATTCCAATCGTTTTCCCTTTGGCCACAAGTTGAATCTATGAAAATACCGAAGGAGAAGCATGGAAAATGAATTTATATAAACCCTAACCTCTAAAATGACATGCTTAAAACTAAAAATCACGAACTACAAGCTCACAAAGACAAGCCGTCAAGCATTTTCAGCGAATTCGGGCTCTAAAATCCCAAGCGAAAATTCGATTTAGTGAGATTACTGCCTTGAATGCATCAATGGGGTCACAAATGAAATTGTAAAGGCTTAAGATAATGCCCTAGAGGGACAACGGAAGTGATCAATGGAAAATTGGCCCCAAGGTTTAAATACTTGAGCTCCAAAATCTGAAGATGAAATCATTCTTTACATGCCAATGCGAAACGATTTGGTCGATACTAGATTTAATGCCTTAAAAGGGTTCGATCTACCAATAAAAAGGTGGGAATATGATGAATTGAAATGAGATCCAACCCAAAATGACTTGCTAAATGCTTAAGATTACACAAGAAAAACCCCGGAAGTAAGACGTCCAACTAAAATGGCGAAACAACCCTCAATCCTTTGTAGCGAATTGATTTGGTAATGATCAATGTCTTTCGATGTGCAAAATCGAGTCCAAAGGTGACGCTAGGGTTGGAGAAGTCGCCCAACAAGCACAATAATAATAAACCCAAGAGGAGTCGGCCTGCTCCATGGAAGTGTGAATTGCAAAGAATGTAAAATTTTGATCTTCATTTTTAGTTTTGACAGATGGAATGGAGATTATTTCACAAAAAATTCAAGGAACATACTCGGATCTAGAAGCAATAGATGAGTTCGTCCCCTCTTCAACAGTCGTGGAAATCGTTTCCTCCTCAAGCAAATCATACTTCAAAGCCCCAGTGAATTTTCACCTGCAAATACAACAAGCAAACGATTAGAAAGTTTTCACAAAAAGTAAAAATTTAACTTGTGATTTGCAAAATGAAAATGACAAGCAGAGAAACAAGAGAAATCTAGCAAACAAATTGATAGCAAAGGCAAATGGAATTTGCATCCACAAAGAAACCCCTTGTCAAATATAGAATCGCTTGGAGTGAAGTCGCCCTTTTTTTCCTTGCAGTTTTTTTAAATCACCAAAAATAATTCAAAGCTTAATAAGAATAAAGATCCAGCGAGAAAAGAAGATCAAAAGAAAAAAATCGATCTATCTCTATCCAATAGATATGCAACAAAAATATTTTGATATGATTCTCCAAGATCCAAAAGTGCCTTACAAACAATGTTGAAAAACTCTCTGAAAAATCGCAGACTTTTTCAAAAGTCGCGATTTTTTACCCAAGCCGAAAAATCAACTGGAAAAAATCACATTTTTTTTATTTTTCAAAAAGTCACCATTTGGCTAAAATGGCAAGTCCCGACTTTTTCCAAAAAGTGTCGACTTTTTAAGTCTCGACTTTTTCAAAAAGTCCCCATTTTGGCTATAATGGCTAATTTCCAAAAAACAACCATTTTAGCCATTTTGTTGTATACTAACACCTTTCCTCTATCGTATAAATGTTTCAAAACTTTGTTGTATTTGAAGATCAAGCCATGCAAGGATAAGCTATACAAAATATGTATCCATTTATATCACAATGGTAATTGAATTCCTCTTTCTCACTATTATGGAATTTTTTGAACAAACATATTTTGAGTGATCATCATAGCACATTGTAGGAAAGAGAGAGCAATGTTTCAAGCAATGTTATCGGAACCGGACCGGTCATCGAACCGGCGAAGCCCAAAATGTGAACCGGACCGGAACCGGCAAAAAACCGGGTAAAAACCCGGCTGACTAAAAAATACATAAAATATTCATATTTTGTAAAAAACATATATATTCATGTGCATACATATGAATCCAAACCATTAATACAGAAATATGCAAAGTTTCTCATATATATAGCAAATATGGGTGCAAATATCCAAAATAGCACCTAGTGCAATACATCTCTGAGGTTCTGAACCAAAGTACATTAACAAAGAGGCTCCAAAGTACATCAGCAAAGTTTGATTTTCTGGTTTTTTTTTTTAAATTGAGTTTCCTGAGTCCCCAGTCCAGACCGGTTGGTTCGGCCGGTTTTGACCGGTTCAGCCGGTTTTGGCCGGTTTTGGCCGGTTCCATACCCGGTCTGGAAAAAAATCCGGTTTTTTCAAAAAAATTTGCTGACCAGACCGGCCAACCTTGTAAACCGATCAGACTGGCCGATTTTGCCGGTTCCGATAACACTGGTTTCAAGTGGTAGATGAGTTAGGGCTAAATGTGATGCTCATGTCGGAAATTCAATTTGGGAGGAGTGAAAAATACATCTATGATTTATCACCAATACAAAACAAGAAATGCATTTGATGGTTGACACCCAAATCACTAAAATATACCTTTCAAAAATTAGGTTTAAGTCATAAGATGGAGGGACAAATAAAGAGCATTTATGAAAACCTTATATAAACCTAATTATTGGAGTAGTGAAAAATATTGAGTATGAATGGAAAATAGAGTAAATTGTGAAGTAAAGATATAATGAAAACAAAAAACAAGTAATAAGTAAAAAGGAAACTCGGAAAGAGGGAATTGAAATTATATTGCTAGATGATAGTTTTCCTCAGATACATTTATATATGAGATGTCATTTTGTATTGGTTATCCACTTTTGAGTCCTTGATTGGACAACTATGATGTTTCAGGATTTAGTAGCGTCTTTGATGTATCATTTTACATTTATAATTTTTAATGTTTGCTGACTTTTGTCGCTTTTTCCCAATTTTTTAGCCGATGTTGCCGAGAAGTTGTATTTGGGCCCTTGTCAACTTTTTTCCAATGCCGACTTTTCCAATGTTGCTTACAAATGAAGGGTTCCCTCTCTTTTATAGATAAGAGTGGAGACAAATCCCTCACCGAATTTTTAACAGACAGTTGAGATTAAAATATTAAAATAAAATATCAATGGTGAAAATTTAATCTCTCACTAATACATGGATCAAGCTGGAATAAGTTTGTTCTAGTGAAGGGGGTGAATTGCCTCATACTCCCTAGATACAAATCATAAGATATAACAATAATACATCAAATATCATCCTAGGGGGCTCAATTCACCCCTAGGGAATAATTTTACAACTTTACATTAGCATTTAACTTGATACACAATTCACCACAAGAGAAAGTCACCCTCCTAGGGAGAAAGATGCCCCCATGGGGAAAATGAAGCTCGTGACGAGATAACATCATAAAATTCCATGAAAAGTGTCTAATAGTGTCTAGGGCTTCATACCAACATAACCCAAGTCACATATTGCAATTCATTAGTCCCATGCCACACATCTCATACCTTGGTCAATTTCAATTAATTGATTTTTAAGCTGGAAATCTCTATAAATATTCAATCTGCCCATAACTAAGTCTTCCTTTGCCCAGAATTATGATCTGACTCCACGAATGGATTCGAGATATATCAAAAACACTAGGATCCACTATTCATACACCCCCGACCAATCTATCATAGTCACTATGAACAAATCTCCAAAATTTAATTAAAAATGGCTTAATTATTTTTTTGTTGATATTATAAAAATAATGAATCAAACCATTTTTTCGCAATCTAATGCATGGAGTGGTCCAACTGGCCTCCAAAGGCACTAAGATGAACACTGAAAATCTGTAGTGAGGTCCCGTTATGGGTTTTCCCCATTGACCAAGTCAAACATGACTAAAAATTAAACTGAGCCTATAAATCAAAATTGTTGCATGCAAAAGGTGTTAGTTCTTATCATTATTAGTATTGGAAACCGACTAGATGCTAAGTTATGCCATTCATATAGTGATCAAAGCAAAAACAACATTAGCAAGACAATAACTCATTGTAATAATAAGACAATAGGACAATTCTACATGCATACTCATTTCACATTAGTTATTATGATGCAATCCATAGATTGATTTTCCCTCTCTTGGGTGATAAATGGAGTTAATGAAGTCCAAAGGCATTGGTCAAAGTGAAGTTGACTTCTAGATAGACACAATTTTCCTTTAGAGAGAAGGGATTGACATTTGTTGGAGTGGCGAGCACTAGGGAAGGGTGGTGTCTCACAAATAGATGAAGTGCTTAGAAGGCACCCTTTCAACTCTAACAAGCCCCCTTTATTTCAAAACTTTATAGTTTGCATTTCACAATTGCATTTGCATTGACTTTCATTTGATTTCAAATATTTCACTTTCACTTTCAACTTGCATTTCTTTGGATATATCATTTAAGCGCACTTTGCATTTTCATTCCTTTAGTTAGCTAGACTCCAAAGGTACCGTCCCTGGATAGCCTTGTGGGCCCTCGCTAATGGCATGGCCTTAGCTCCGCTACTAGCGAGCGTCCATAGCCCTGACGGAGTTGCCACAATAATTCGCTTTTACAAGCAAGTAGGTGGTACATCAAACAAAGGATGAGTACCTACTCCCTTAGCCACAAACTAGATTCAAGGATAGGGAACTTGCTTCGACTCTAGGGGATACACTTTCAGTGACTAGGCCAACCTAACTACACTCAATTATCCTAGGTGCAAGACAAAAGAGATCAACAGGACTGAAAACAAAGCCACACACTCGAGAGTCAAGGCACAGGAAAAACATGGAGGCCATCCAAACAAAGAGGTCACAAAGGGGAAGATCTGCAAGTCGATGAGTCATGTCCTAGTCAAGGGATTCAAAGCAAGGTGGATGAGATGGATAATGTGAATAAAGGCTAAGAACAGAACCAAGAGTGAGGGAACTATCTAAGCGTTACATCCCCAGCTAACCCAAGACAGAGCATGTATATGAAACTATCAACTATACTCCTACATCACTCAGAGTGCATGTCCTGCTGGCAACCAGATTAGAATAAATGATCACTAATGAAATAGAAAGGTCTAGCATAGTCTGGACTCTGGAAACCAATCAAAACTATAAAAGCCATAAAATAATACTTCTGCCATATACCTGCACAAAACCTGCAATGTAACTGCAATCCACCTATACGGACACAGTTATCTCTACATGGCAAGGAAAGAATACATCCAACTAGATCCTCTGCTTCAGTGAACCAAGGTCTGAACATGCGAGACAAGGGAGGTCATGAAGAGGGCTCAAAAATGACGAGGGTGGCCTGACAACTGCTGCCCATGAAATATCGAGTTGAACATATATATATATATATATATCATCCACTGCTAATGTGCTCTAATAATCATTTGCCTCAAGTGTAAGGACTAGGCTCATGACTAGCAATCTGGTCTGAAAAAATGATAATTATCCCAGCTACTATGCATGTGATAACAACTACTTCGCCATTTCTTTGAGATTTGCTTTTGACTCCATGCCCAACACTTGTTTCCCTTGAAGGCACTAGATCTCTATTGTTAGCAGCTGTTTATTTTGTTTTCAAAATTATTCCTCCAATTTCATTTCTAGTAATCAAATTTTGAATTTTTCAGGTGCTTGCGTCCATTTGTTTTTAAGATCAGAACTAAGAAACTCTTAGGGAAGCTCTTTTGCTCCCTCTCCTTGGCTTAAGTTCTCAGAAATTCAGAATTACTAAACACTAAGGAGCTGAACTTTTATTCACTATAAGACTGAATAAACCATCAAACAAACTTCAAATTCTTGTAGTGTTTAGATCTTAAAATCTGATTTTGATCAAGTAATTCAAGTACCTAGCTAGTAGGCTGCTATAATCTCTTGAATCGTGTTCCTATTAGCTTTTATTTGCTGTTATATTGCATTATTTTCAGATGTGAAAGTTAGAGCAAGAATATAGTGTTGAACAGTTCATTGCAAGGCATACTAACATTGTGCATTTGGATCTTTGTTTACAAATCTAATACTTGTTTGCATGCTCGCTATTGTTAGTAATTTAATTAATATTCAACAAGTATTTCAATTTGCCTTCTTCTTTTAAGATCAACTAGTTACTCATGTTAATCATCAATCTCTTTTAGACTTTAGTTGACCTATTCCATAGCATATCTTGATGGTATTTTCAGTTATTTTTCTAACATTGGCTCTTCCCTCCTTTTGAAATCTTGATAATGGTTAATGTTGCAATGAAGATTATGCTATGGTTAATTTAATTCACATGTGTAAATCTCCAGTACTACACTCTCTAATTGTCTAAGAGCTCAATAATAATTCGCTCTCTTTGAAACTTTGATGGTTAACCTCATAATTACATGTGAATGCCTCTTGTTAATTGATATAATTGTTCATGGATGATAGCATATTTGGAATTTGATTTATCATTTATCATATCTTGCTTAATTTGTTAACGACGTGATTTATGTCAATGCCTACATGATACATTGTTGAGGATAAATCATAGTTTGCTAATGGTTATTTCACATTTGTATCATGCTTTTCTTTTCATGGTAACTATTTCATTTATACCCTTAGAGTGCCTTCAATCATTTTCTAGAGTGTGTCTTGATTCCATTTCCTTACCTTAGCTAGGCACCTCTTCCCAAAATAATAGCTAGATTAGTATCTTACATTAACCAAACCCTTGTAGTTGACCTTGGAGAAAGTTTGGTTAGGGTCCCTGCCTTGGTTAGTCTAGACTTCCTCATTTGTAGGCATAGGAAACCTAGAAGAGGAAGTTTCTTCCAATAGTGACACATTGGGAGGGAATCCCATAGTTGTGTTGGATTAATGGTTGATTTCTTTCCAATCAGTTAGCCGCTAGGTTGTGCATAAGCATGTACCACATGACATAAAGTTGCATTCCCTACTGATTAATTGAATTAAAAATTAGGGAATCGGCCTTCAGTGACTAATTACAATAACATGGCAATTAATGTAATGTTCAGCATAAGTTTTGGGTTTAATTATATACCAAACCAGTTTGATGTGTTCACACACTGAAAATGACGAAAAGTGGAAATATGACAAAAGGAAGGGTTAATATGAGATGAAACTTAGGGAAACATAATCAAATGTGTCAAGTGCCCTCTAGGAAAGGGAAAATGATGAAGTGTAACTGTAATATGGATTTTACCTAGGTGAAAAGTGAAGATGTGACCAAATATTCAAATTACCTGGGTAAAATGATGGAAATATGATGAAATGTTCATAATAGTTAGGAAAACTCTAAGCAAACACACCACCATGCTAGAGGAAACTAAAAACTAAGAACAAGACATTAACTAACCACGCAACACCAACTAAGTGAAAGTATTGACTAGAGCATGAGCAAATAACTAGGTGATTTTCCTAGCACTAATCCAACATGAAGAATGCCTCCATCAAACTACAAAGAACATGATGCACAACTAAAGAAACCTCCATCAAACCACCCAACATTAACATCAACAAGTAGAAGTGAGTCTCCTCTACCAAATATCTCCATCAAATGCCAAGAGGAGAAAGGCTCCATGAAGAAGTCTACCCCCAAGTCAATCAAATGCTCCAAAGGTACCAACTGGAAAAAACCTCATCAATGCAATGAAAATCATAGGTTTACTCCTCATACAATATGAGGGGTGCATCATCAATGTCTTCATCCCTTCATCTTCTTTTTTACATTATGCTCATTTGCAATTTAGAGGTTTGAACAAGCACTCATGCTATTGCACTAGTTGAGTTTCACGCATGCACAACCACAGGCATACTTTGAGTGTTGTGAGAAGATTGTAAGAATCTTGGCAGGATTACTTAAATCCACTAGGATCCTTGAGCGTGTTGATTTGTATTCAACATTATTGGAACTTTCTTATTTCTACAACTCAACAAAAGAAGATACAATCAGCATAAACCAAGATGATATTAGCAATACAAGACACAATGAACATGTAGAAGACTTCCTCATCCACAAGAGTGCTTCATTAAACCATTCAATAGCTCCATATAGAAAGATACAAGAAAATAGTTTCAAGAGTTCAATACTCTCAACAACCATTACAAATGGATGAGCCTTTCTTTTATAATGTTAAAAGATTAAAACCTCCAACAATAAAATAATAATATTTGAGCAAAAACCCTAGATCTGATCTAGGAATGCATAAACAAAGGAGATCCCTCAACTAATTTGAGCAGATGGAGTGAACAAATGCATAATATAAAGGTGGTAATGTCACATGTAAGCATCTCTAACGATGCTAGATCAATCAAATGGGACATATCCTCCAAGGAGGCATAAAACCAAGTCATCCCATGTACATTTTCCAAAGGTCACTACTCGCTCTGGAAATCACTGATCCCAACTCCACCACAAATCTCTCTAATCCCAAATCATAAACTGATAATGAAAATCAATCCCAAATAACATAAGCATATAATCAAGATCGTAATAAGCAGCACATGAGATATTCTACAACTTCTAACACAATAGCAATCACACATATAAGACAATTGTTTTTGGTCAAAAGACCCTGGAAAAACCCCGAAGGGAAAACCAGAGAGAGAGAGAGAGAGAGAGAAGCTTTGTTATCTTTGAACAGCTTACAATAGGAAGGATAGATAGTCCAACAACAAACTTATCTAAGAATCCAAATACTCTGATCCTCAAGTCTAATCTCTGATGGATGAGCCCTCTTAGCTCATGCAAGCATTCTCCCTCTCCTCATGCAAGCATTTTCCCTCTTATCTGCGGCTGCTCTCTGACTGGGCATCTTTCCCCTTTTCCTCTCTGGATCACTGTCTCGGTGATGCCCTCTCTCAACTCTGGAAGAATCCTCTCTTAGGACTCGCCCCTCACCAGTGAACTACGCCCCCACTGCTCTGAATGCACCCTCATTGTCTAGTGAATCAACTATGTGCTATGGGTCAAATCAATCTGATGTGGAAGCAACCTCTGCCTCAGATAAGAAGTGCTTGATCTATCTCAAATCCAAGCTCTCTCTATCTCTCTCTGCAGTTGTGCCTTCTCCTCTCAAGACTGCGCCCTCCTGCATGCATTGATTCACCCTCCTTCTCTGATCGCTTGAGTCACACAAGCAATAGTGGCTTTTGCGTTCTAAATGCCTTTTTCTAATCCGCTAGTGAGATTAGGGTTCTGAGACCCGAATTCGACTTTGCATGCACAAATAGTATGTTAAACACTGTGCATCAAAAATAGTGTAAACTGCATGCATGCACATGCAATGTGCAAATCTCATGCACATACATCATGCAACCTCCATGCACATGCACATGCACACCTACTCATCATGTACATGCAACCACTATGCACATGCACATGCATCTCACCCTTCAAAAACTTGTGCACCATTGCACTCACATTCTACTAAAAGTAGTCACCAAAGCTCTGCATGGCTTCAATTCCTGAATCCATGACTCCTGGCAGAGTGTCTTTCACACTCCACAATCCTACCTATAGTGTAATGTACCTCCATGCTACGAAAAACCACATGGAGGACATCCCGAGATACACCTCTATCTCTAACACTACCTCCTATCGAATGATGTCCTTCTGACAAGTCCTTCACAAGAATCCAAATGCATCTCACTCTCTCCTGTAGAAGCTCCCTCTATCTCTAGAAGTCATCTCTCTAATGATCTTGTACTCTGACTTGTAGACTTGTGCCTAATTGTAGTGCTCCGAGATATCTCATCTCGCTCCTGAGCACTCCCTGCTATGTCATCTCGGCTCCTTCTATGCTGTCACACATCTTCAACATAGAAGTACCTGCCTAGCTACAAAACTAATTTCCCATCCAATGTCCTCCTACAAAGCCTCATAGCAAACCGATCCATCAATAACAAACTCCTCAAGAAGTGTGTCAATGACCTCCTAATAATGGTGAATGAGATATCTGAAGTGGGTGTACCATCAATGAGCTTGAAAAAATGTACAAAGACCAAGTTAGACATGTGGCCTCTCCAAGCTGGCTATCCCATCAAAATAACAATAAAAATAGTCCAAGTGCAATCTCTAAGGTGTAAGCAACCCTTTAGATAAGTGCCAACGGTTATATTCCTAGGTGCAAGCAGTCAAACCCCCAACCAAATCATGGATCCATGTGCAAGGAAGCAACCACCATAATGAAGAGAGGGGAAAGACCCCATCAAACCAAGCCAAAAATAAATAAAATATGCAAAGCACCTCAACATGTGTGCAAATAAGGTGAGCGCTCCATCTAATTAGCCCAAAAACCTCATGATAAACAGGCATGAAAAAGAGACACATAAAAGCTGAAAAAGAGACACATAAAAGCTAGGGTGCTCCAAATGCCAATAATGAGATCAAAAAGAGGTCAAACCATTGCTAAATCAATGCAATCATCCTCCAAAAGGATCACCATATATGTCATGCCAACATTGAATATGTGTGAAATACAGCAAAAAACCAGAGGGCTCTCATCATATGAGACCTCCAATATACAAAACCACATCAAAATACCTCAAAACGTGTTGGAACCATGCAAAAGTAATCAACTCCGCAGGCTTCTGACTGCATCGACAGCTGCACATAGCTTTATGCCGCATGCATTTTCCTCGGTCTTTCCTTGCCTTACTATGCAGAGTGCAGAGCACAGAGCTAAGGCTCCACACCTGTGCATACATAAAACTTTCTAAGGCATGAAACGGTGCTTCTGCCAAGGGTTTGATGAACACAGGCCATTAAATCTGCACTTGAGCATTAAAACTGAACATAACAAAGCAATCAAAACAAATCATTTTTCTGTCAGTGATCCATTTCGGATCAAAATATAGATTTATATGTTACTTACATATCATATATTGATGAATGAGAAAGATACATTATTAATTTCTCTGGACATCTGCCCACATGCATGTTAAATAATTCAAACAAATAAACCCAACAAATTGTACCTGTATCTCTCTGGATGTCTAACATCATGTAAGGGCAATGGGCAAGTGTTTGCTATGATCATTATACCAAAATATAATCCACTATTGAGGAAAAAACTACAAATTAAAAGTCATCTAGAATCTCAAGTGCATAAAGGTTTATCTCATCACAACATAGCTGTAATCACTGCAAAAACTATTGCCATCCAGGCCACAAGTACTGCAATCCCTGATGAAACTAGTGGTGACATTTGATAACACATTACTGCAATAATTGCATGCAGCTATTGTTAAAAGCTGTGCTCAAACCTGCATGTCTTCTGACCAAATATTTTAAAGATAAAGAATTAATTTCATAGATGAGAGGGCCATAATAGTGTGTCAATAATTGCATTCTATTTAGCTTAGGCCCCATTACGATCTGAAAACATTAATACCAATGGTCTACGCACTTTTCAGCTTTTTCTACAGTGTGAAAAGATGCAGATCCATTAACTGCTAAAAATTCTGGCTAAAAATACAGTTTATGTTACGAAAATGCCTTGGTACTGGATCAATATCATGCAAAAAAATGGACCTAAAATTATCTCACATTGGATCTCCAAAAGAAGCCCACGATCACAAATTTATGTGTATACTCAAAAAAATAGAATGAATAACATGACTTCCAGAAAAGCATAATTAGTATTACCTTGATTGTAACACAAATTGCCACCTTCATATGCCATACTGTCCCAATATTCACCGATAGCAAAAGCAGGATTTGATGCTTCAATATATTCTTTCACATATCCACCCCAGAAACCTCTGCCAGAATATGATTTTGTTTTCCATCATAACAACTACAGACTTCTAGCAATTTTAAGAATTTTCACCATTTGGTAATGAAGAAAGGTAAATTTGAGGCCAAATCCCATCAAAAAAAATGAAGTACTGGAATTTGCACAAGCACTAGAAACAAACCATGTAGTGAGGGATACCTGACAAAATCAAGACGCCAACCATCAAAACCAATATCAGTCCGTAGCCAATTTACCCACTCTTTGATGTCTCTCCGTACAAAATCCTGTGAGTGGTCAATATTTGGTGCTGCATGGAAGAAGTCACCTGGAACATGTCTTCAAAGTGTCAATTATTAAGGACATATAAACAGCGCATACACATAGAATTCAGAAGATATATAAATAGAGGTATCACAACTTTGCCAATAAACCAGTTCAAGTACAATCTCAAGGATACCACTATTTTTCCTTGTCATGACCAGCCTGTATTCTTCAATAAATCAAAGAGAAAAATACTGGATGAATTAGTTTCAACAGAGAACATCTATCATCAACAATGAAAAGAAACAGGCCATCATGACCAATGAGTCATAATATATAGTTAACTAACATATAATGTTTACAAAATAAGCCAAGTGACCAATTTACATAATAGATATTAGAAGCTGAAGATTAAAGTGAACATTGAAAAATGAAAACACTAAACTGAAACAAGAAGAAAAAATAAATGACCACATTTTTCACCGATAAGATGAGAGTGCTTCCTGAGGACGGAGGAGACTGGTTGCCATGGGAATCAGTTGTACTCTCTGTATCCAGATATTCTCGAAGATTACTCAAGTGAATAATCAACCAATAGAAAATAACTCCATATCGAAACGATAAAATAAATATTGAATATGAATGATGATTTTACAATGATAAAGTAGCTCGTATATATAGGCCTTACATAGTGACTATTCACTAAAAGATATGTCCCTTAGTTTACCTAATTAATTAATATTTATTTCATTATTATTTATTAATGATATTTATTTAATTTTTATTTGTTACATTGCCTTCCCTTTAAATGTGCTTTGTCCTCAAAGCATAGTTTATTGTAAGACTTTGTTTTCTTCCTCGTAATAACTTTTCATGATGTTGTGAGCTTGGAACTGCAATACTCAATAAAACCAGGCGGTATAATCTTCGGAGTCCTGAACTAATGTGTTGCATTTTCTGGAGGGGTGATACATTCCAAATCTACTTTCATTGGAATTGTTTGATGATCAACTAATCATATATAACTTCTCATTTTTAGGCTCTGATACCAATGCAATATTTGTATCCAGATATTCTAAGGATTACTCAAGCGCTGATTTTCTTCTTGCTTTTCTAGTATTTTTCCTTCAAAGTCTTCATTAGAAAGTTCTATCTTTCGATTATTTTTCAATATCTTGATCTTTGTAACTAATGTCTTGTTATGATTTTTTAGTCGAAATATCTCTTCCATATTGCTTGATAACATGTTATTGATTTTCAAAACTTCCAACATGTGCATCTTCTTAGTGTCGTCATATTTCTGCTGGATTTCTTTTTTCTGTTGTTGAAGTCAACGTATCTCTGATACTAGACTTTCTAACTTTCTTTGGATTCGCGCGAATTCAATATCTTTGTCCATGATGATCTTGTTTAAACGTTTTATTTCTTCTTCTAAATCGTTATTGCTTCTATCAAATAATTCTTTTGACATTTTTTAACTTTCTGATTGTCTTCAAGGTTTCGATTGTGACTTTTTAGATGTGATATTTTCTAATCCTTATCTAATAACATTTCTTGAGCTCTTCCTTTTGATCTTTCAAGCTATGATTCTCCTGTTCTGCTAAATGATTACGCAAATTTTGCTTCATAACCTCAAATTGAAGATCATTATCTGTTGCTTTATATTGCTCTAACTCGTCCAATACTGATTGTAATTGCATCTGCATTTTAAATATGTCATCACCATAATTTGAGACTTCTAGTTATCTTTTCTTTGATAATAATGGATGTGAGTGCAAAAACCCTAAGTGGTTCTTTTTGTAAAACTTCTTCCTTTGACTTCTTGTAGAATGTGTGTAGATTGGGTGGTTGGAAAGAAAGAAAGGTTACCCTTGTTAGGATTATTAATCCTCCCTTGTACAAATTTGGTCATATGTCTAAATCAGGAGTCATGTCTAAATCGGGAGTCCATCCAGTCTATTTATAGTCAT
>LPNX010808466.1:580485-596240 GCA_001517045.1 Pseudotsuga menziesii
TACAACCCTCCCCAAGATTAACTTTTATAAAAAAGAAATATTAAGCATTAGGACTCACCCTTATAATATATTTTCTTAAATAGACTTGTAAGGCACTTTAATCAATCTTTGTGAATCTAAAAATATGATTGATCCTTCACTCTATAATTTAATTCTTTTTCCTTTATCATAAAACCCGTTCAATGGTTTTTTACTAAAACCAAGTGCGGTTTCATAAAACAATGTGTTTTTGTTTCTCCATTTTCTTCCTCTCCTCATTTTTATTTTTTTTATTCTATGACTTGTTTATAAAACCATGTGGGGTTTTTATAAACCTTGTGTTTTTTTTTCTTTTCCTTTTTGTTTCTTCTTTTTTTTTAATTGTCTTACCTCTTCTCTTTTTTCTTCTTGGTCAAAGGCCACAATTACAATGAAACCCTGGGATAATGGTTAAAAACCAAATTACACAAAGTGTCAATAACGGCCAAGGGTCGGCTCGCTCTGATACCAATGTAATATCCGTATCCGGATATTCTCGAAGATTACTCAAGTGAATAATCAACCAATAGAAAATACCTCCACATCGAAACGATAAAATAAATATTGAATATGAATGATGATTTTACAATGATAAAGTAGTCTGTAATATGTATATATAGGCCTTACATGGTGACTATTCACTAAGAGATATGTCCCTTAGTTAATCTAATTAATTAATACCTATTTCATTATTATTTATTAATGATAATTATTTATTTTTTATTTGTTCCATCAATGGTCTCAATCTGCTCGATTTCACCCCCATGGAGATACATAGTGCTACTCTTGATGTTGTGCATTGGTTTTCTAAACCTTGATTTCTTCCCCAAACTATCAGATAGATTCCTATCTACAGTTAGCAATATTTATGGTACTTCACAAGTTCAAGGTGCTTTTACAGTGAGTCTTGTTTGTGGTGTGTTGTGGTGCTTCCTTGACCACATGCAACCTTCCTCTTAGGATATTAGACCACTCCCTGTGATCAGTGTGTTTCCCTTTTCCAAGAGACCAGTTCTTGTTAATTTAAAGGTGCTTCGCAGGCCTGTGCTGAAGTGGACCAAGGCCCTCTTTGCCGTAGTTCGATTCTGTTGTTTTTGGTGGTTCGTTTTGAGGATGTGTATAGTGAAATTGGGCTCCCTGATACCCTAAGCATGATTTCTCCATGTGTGGTCATCAAGTTCCCATGGGTGTTGGTATCCGAATTTGGCTTATACTAAAAGTGGTATGATGACCAACCAAATGTCATTATGACAAATTCAAACTTGCAGGCACAAGTCGTTATGTACATGTTATCACACATATAGTAGTTGGAGCCTAAGTCACCTGGTTTGAGTCCGTGTTCGAATTCGACATGAATGAAATTTGGGAAAAAATCAAGCAAAATTTTTTGATAAAAATCGTCATTAAATTCGAATATATATATATATATATACACCTTACCCAAATTTTATTTTTAATTATATAATATAGCTTTGATAAAAAGATAAAAATATTAAATATATATTATATAATTTTATAATATCTAAATTTATATAAAAATATACATAACTTTACAAAATTTTATTCCAATTTATGTATTATAAGGTTTTTACTATATAATGTAGCTTAAGATATATGATATCAGATATATGATATATGAGGTCGATAAAATATTGCCCACAAAGGCTCGACCCTCTGTCGACTGTGACTCACGACCATGGTTAATAGAATGGCGTCAATCTCCCGTCAACGTCGACATAGGATAGACAGGTAGAGCTTCTACTATCTGCAATGGGCTCAAAATCACCGTATATGATCAAATCATGCAAAAGTAGGTAAAACAATGGCGTGGAGGAATTCCTAATTTCTTTAGCGTTACACGATCCAAAGTCTTTTTGTGAATTACGAATACTGCATCCAAAACCGTTGAACCTATTTAATCTTATGATTTCAGATTGATTCACATGAATACTACATCTAGAACTGTTGAACCTATTTGATCTTACGATTTCAGATTGAATCGTCGTCTTTATTATATTCGCAAGAGTTGGTATATACACATGATTTGGCCTCGACAGTTATCATGTGTAGGGAGACTAGGGTTACGGTTTACTCTCGGGCCACGAAAAAAAAAACAATTTGAAATGATTATTTTGCCATTTTCTATTAAAATTGACCCAATTTTCTGGTGAATTAATTCGCCAATCCCAAAAATTTGAATTCACGATTCAAATCAACGAATCTAATCGAATTAATTTGACAAGCACCAAAAATCATCGATTTTCGATTTTTAAGGCGAAAATTTGTCGAACCCGGTGACCTAGGCTAGAGCTACCATGATGCAGTAGACCATATTTTGTCCTAATTCAATGCCAGTCCTTTACAGTGATGAGCATTTTATCAGTGATCTTCAGTGGTAGAGTCCTCTCTTGAGCTAGCCAGAGCCTACCGAGCAACACAACAGAGCCCCTAGTCAAGACTTAGCCCAGCATGACCCCATTGAGATGATTTTGGTTTAGCCATGGTTTACTTAGCAAAGAAGGCAGCTGATATATTTCCCTTGCCCCCATGCAGACAGAAGTGTTCTTCAAAGTTATTGTCAGAGACAGGTATATGGTCGAGCAGATATATTTGTTGCATTTGGGTGTTATTCATTGTCTCTCTTGCTCATCTTAATAACTTTAACTTGGCATGATGGTGTACAATGGTGATATATTATGGTTGCTACTATTGACTTGTTACAACGAGTGGATTTATGCTCTTGAATGCTCAAATTTTTGCATATGCTCACTAGTATTGCTTACCTAATGCAAACTTAACCATACCAATGCTATGTTTGGCACCAGTTTTCACCGTCTCCACTCATATGTTGCTTCCATCTTTGAGATTTGACCCTTGACTTAGACTTGGACTTGTGATATCAAAGACTTTCCCCAACTTGGATCTCTGTGTTGGATAGACTCCATGTTGTTTGTGTCTTGGCTCTAAAGTTGTGTATGGCTATGCTATCACACCTGGGATCTCATTCGTCTTGCACCTAGGATGTCTGAGTGCAGTATAGGAAGGCATATGTCCTTGAGGTTTTTTCACTAGTCATCGAAGCAAGTTACTTTTCATTATTACATACATTATTGTGACTCATGATACATATATTGAAATGCTAGCCAAAAAGGCTAAAAGTGAAATGAAATGCAAAAGGGCCAAATAAAAGTAGATGTGGAACAATTGCTAAATCAAAATGATTGTTGGCCATCATATGAAATTCAAATGGAATGATTATTCCTTGCGGATCCCAAAAGGGCATGGATGTGAGATAGAGTAAGGCACTGCTAATTCTAAGAGTCCCCTATAACCTGCATTTAAAGTTATAGGCAGTTGTGCACTCAGCACAATGGTTCTAGAAAAGATCCTCACGGAGCCTGAATCAGGCTTGGATGTGAGATAAAAAGGAAACTTGTTAGAGTCCAGTGGGAATCTTCTAGGCACTTTATCCATATGTAAGACACCCCCATTCCCTAGTGTCATCTATCCTACCTATGTCTAAGTGGATTCTTGTGTCCCATTTCTCTGAGAAATCACAAAGTCCATGTCAACAAGTCAATTCCCTTTTTCCTAAACTTGTTTTAATCACCTCACCCATCCTAGGATTATGGTTAAGTTTGTCAGTGAGCATATGTAAAGGGCTTCATGAAAAACCATGTATCTTCTCTTAACACAAGTTTTAATTGTTATTTGATTGATGTTGATCACCATTGTTGTATTATTCATGTTCTAATTGGTTGTTAATATGAATAAGAGAGCATCATTCACCCCTTATGCGTGCAGGATCATTCAGAGTTCAATTTAACCATTAGTTTGACTATTTTGACTTGGTCAACACAAATTGACCAGGTCAATGCACAGGTCCTAAGGCAAGTGTGACTATAGTTGTTCGAGATTGCATATTTGTTTCCCAGATGTATCTAGTATATCATTTCAATTTTTAGTTGATGGTCATTGGTGATGGTTCATGGTTATTTTTATTTATTATTATTTTTATGAGCCATTTTTTTATTATTGTAGATGATTTGGCTTCTAGATGCATATCTAGATGGATCGATGGGGGGCTAGCAGTCGTCATTAGTTGATTTGAAGTCTCTGATTACATTGACATGCTCAGTTTGTTGATCCGGGCAAAGGAAATGGAAATATTGGCACATTTATTCTACAAAATGAAATATCGGCATTTTAATTCATTAAAAAGTGACTGTGGCTACTCCAAGAAAATCGATTTGGCTAATGTTGGGCTAGGAAATGACTTTGGGATGTCCTATTATGATGCATAGAGGCTCTATGGAGTCTGGACCATGTTGCATGTTTATATCTCAGCAAGGGGGTCATCATCATGTTATATCATCTACTAGCGAGGACGTCCTCCATGTAGGGCACACTTCACCTTGGCATCACTTGGATATTGTCGTTGATAAAATTAGTGCAACTACGAGACCCATTCTCAGGGAGGATGGTACCCTAGTCAGTTAACTAGGGCAGAGTAAGATCCTAGAAGGTACCCTAGGGCCCCAGTAGTCTCCTGGGGTTTTTGGTCTGGGACCAAGCAGGTTGATGCCATGGCAAAGCCCCTAGCATGCGGTTCGGGCCCCTATATGTCTCTAGGCTATTCTGTTCTGGGACCAGGGACACGATGTCCAAGTAGGTCCTGCAGGTAGTTGATCAACTTTCAGTCTAGGACTGAAGCTCAGCTTAGTCTCGAGGGGCATTCTCCGTGAGAATGGAGGCACCTAGTCAGTTACCAGAAATTTGTTTCAATCTGGGACTGAAGCTCACCTTAGTGCTGAGAGCCATTCTCCGGGAGAATGGAGGCACCTGGTCAATTACCAGGAATTTGATTCAGTCTGGGACTGAAGCTCATCTTAGTGCTAACAGCCATTCTCCGAGAGAATGGAAGCACCTGGTCAGTTACTAGGAATTTGATTCAATCTGGGACTGAAGCTCAGCTTAGTACTGAGAGCCATTCTCCGAGAGAATGGAGGCACCTGGTTAGTTACCAGAAATTTGATTCAGTCTGGGACTGAAGCTCATCTTAGGGTAGAGAGTCATTCTTTGAGAATGGAAGATGATGATGTGTGATGTCCTCTCTCCTAATCGTTACTGCTAGGTTGCTTCTCAAGGGACTGGACACCCCTTGATGATGTCACTAGCACCTAACACTTCGGAGAGGTATAGAGGACCAAAGGATTGTACCATCCAATTTGGATCTTCCCCTTGTACAGTGATGATATATAAAACAATCTACCTTGAGAAATAGAAAAGATTATTGGTCTTGTTTTTCCACCTTACATGGTTCACCCTGATCTTGTGGGTTTGTGGGTTGTTTTATTATGGCCCCCTTTGTTGACTCATGGTCCTTTATCTTACTTGGTCCTAGCACTCTTATTGTGTGTGTACCCTTGTCATGATGACTCCCATCTTATGGGTTTCTTTGGTACACTATTCTTTTGGTTGGACCATTTACTCTATGACTTTATTATAAATGTTTATTTTATGGTTTTATTAATAAAGACCTTTGGTCCATTTTATACTTTATGATTTAACCTCTAGACTTTTTATTTGTTTTATGTTATGACCATTGGACCTTTGATTCTACCCTAAGTTATTTTTATTAAAACCTTTGGACCTTCGATTTTTTACTTGGACCATTTTTATTAATGTTTAAACCTTATAAATTAAAAGCTTAATGTAAACATGACATGCATCAAACTATTTTCCTTGTCTGCTCCCGTGTGACTGCTCCGCATGATTCCTCAGCTACCCGCGTGACTGGGTTCTTCCGTGGATGCTTTTGTGCTCCGCGATTGACTGTATACTTCTTACCTCCAGCGTGACTTTTCATGGCTGCTGCCCCACAGCGTGACCGTGGTCATATCTCTGTCCCAAGTGATGGCGCTGCTTCACAACATGACCGTGGTTCTATCTCTGTCCCGCGTGATGGCTCTGCGCCACAACACGATCGTGGTTCTATCTTTATTTTGCTCTGCTCCACAACATGATCGTGGTTCTATCTTTGTTCCGCGTGATGGCTTTGTTACCGACTAGGCTGCACCTAGTTGGACTTTTAGTGAGCCGCCAGTGATGAACAAGACACTTGTTCATATTCAGAGTTCAGAAGTCCTTTCAGGCCTCCATGACCGTTTTATTCTTTGTAACACATGTTCATACCCCCTTGGGGAAATTGTAAAAAATGTCCTAGCATTTAATTTTTTATAAAAGGCTCGGCTTCCCAGACTTGAGCATCAAGCCGACTAGCCCAGAGTGTTTTTTCCCTTGGTTATTATTGGTTGTTGAACAAACGACTAATAATTTCTGAGTTTTTCACTCACACCTCCAAAGCTGGGGTACTCATCTTGGTGTTTCGGCCTAGGGAGGTTATTAGAGCCTTCGTGTCGGTGTTTTTCACCATGCTAGGCATTCGAATTGAGTCATATGGACATGTACTAGGTCCCCCTAGAGTTTTGTCAATTTCCGCAAAGAATATTTTTTTCTGTTTTTTAAGCCATTTTTAATGGTTTAATTAAAAAACTTCAGATTGTAATAAAAGTCAGATACGGAGTCCGTTTCTGACGTGGGGACACTCGTTCTCACACCCAGAGTGCCCACTTTACCCTAGGGACCACTTTCTACATCAGTCGGGCAGCCGGAGCACCCCGTGAAGCATTATTTGGGCTAAAAGTGCATAAAAATAGCATTTTAATGCTAAATCTGGACAAATTGGCACAAAAAGACAAATTTGAATAAGTCAAAATTCAATTTGTTTTAAATTAATGTGACATGGCAAAAGGGTCCCATGAAGGAAGCGATTCATACCTCCACTCATTTGAAGTCAAATTTTGATTTTAAAGTATGGTTTTGGAAGGTTGTATTAAGAGGGTGACATGAAGGAATTCGTGAGCATGGGAGTGGCCCCCACCTTATATCCACATCACAATAAAAATGCTTGTTTTATTTTAATAAATCCACTCTACATTGGTTTTATTACAAGCTAACAATGGATTGGAGTATGGTGACGTCAATTCACCATGGAAAGAGCTCACACGTGAAGTTGTATTGCGCTAGCATGAAGGGTGTGGACCCCCTTTTTCACATCACATTAAAGCATTTCTTTTTTATTACGGCTTGGTCATACCACGTATTCATTTGGAGGGGCATAGTGTGGGTGAAGCATTCGCGTGGCAAGGTGGGTGACGTCAAACCTTGGGGTGTTGCGCTAGCTTAAAGCTTGAGGTTGTGGACCCACTCCAATACAGCACACGTGAACTTTGGTTTACATTTAATAAAGTTTACCATACATCAAAGCTTGGATCCCAACAAATATTTTATTGGTGGAGCTCACGTCACTTGCATTCCGTACACACGCGCGAGGGATGGTGAAGCTTGCGATTTGGTTGGTATGTCCTGGAGGTTTATGATTCGTTGAAGGAGTTTGGTGAGAGAGGTGTCAATCACCTCCTCTTTTCAACTCAACACATTTTCAATTCAACTCAGGTTCACTCAGCTAAACTCTAAGCTTGATCTTCAATATTGATGAGGCCCCCCTAGGTCTCCCTTTTCCTATATAAGCTGGTCTCTTCTCCTTTGTTCAGCATCAAAAGGTGGAACCTCTGCTTGTAATATTGTAATAGTTTTCTTGAGTATTGTGAATAAAAGGCTTTGGAGGCAATTTCTATGTGGGATCTATGGATGTTTGGATAGAGTTTACTCTACATTAGTGAGGTAACCTGTATTTGTTTTCATGCTTGCATATGTTTGGGATTAAGTTGCTTTCAGAAGGAAATGGTATTTTTGTAAAGATAAAAGGTAATTCTTGTTAGGTTACTCTTTTATTGCAAGTCGAAGAAGACTATTTGATATATGTATGATTTCATGCTTGGATCTACATTGTTGTTGTAGTCTCTTTCAGTTTACACAGGTATTTTTAATCCCCATTGCTAGTGTTGATAATCTTTTGCAGGAAGCTAAAGCTGGAGTATTCATGAGCAAATGTGCTCTACCTTTCCTTCAGTAAAATTGGAAAATAAACTTTGTCCCCCTAATCTCACCAAGGAGGCGTTTTCTGTCCTTTATTGCTTGCTCTATTCTGGGTTCTTTAACTTTTGATCCACAAATTTCTTAAAATTTTCTTTCGGTTTCAAACGTTTCCATATTAGATCTAGCATCTAAAATCATATCAAAGGTAGATCTGATGTCTAAAAGTTTCTATTTCTAGTCTGCTTCAAAGGTACATTTAAAATTCTAGATCTAGTTACTTTTCCCTTTCTCCGCAAGTTTAAAAATTTTGAAAATTAAAAAAGCTTGTTGAAAGAGTTTCTATGCATTTTAAAGTTTGATCTAGTATTTTGTGCTTGAGATTTGCTTGCCATTCTTCTCAAGAGGCAAGCAAAGATCCTAAGAAGGCAAGCTTTCTAGCTTACCTCACTTAGTTGTTTCCTTGTTTTTGTAATCAGTTGTTACTTAGATTTTTTTTTTGTAAATTTTTGCATGCTGTCCAAAGACACTTCCAAAGTGTTTTTGGGCATCTTTCACTGACATATGCTTGCTGGTTTTTAGCAGGCCCATCAAAAAAGAGAAGGAAACTCTGCCGAAAATTAGTTTTTTCGAACATCCAGAGCTCCCAGGAGGCTTTCCCCTTAGCTGAGCCTATTTCCTTTGCATGTTGTAAGCCTTTGGATCCCAGATAACAAGGACCAAAGAGCATTCTCTGCTGAAGCATTGTAACCAGGTTATTCAAATATTGGTTATGATTCTTTACTATTGATATCTACTGTACATTATTTTATCATGTTGTTACTGCACTTGCCATTTGATGATTCTCGAGGACCAACGTTAACGCAGTGACTAATGGAGCGTTAAGTTGAAAGAGATGAAAATTAAGTTTTTGTTATTTTATTATAGTTCAAATTTTATTAAGCAGTACTATTCTGAATCTAAGTTTACATGTTCATGCATTTTAACTTTTTATGTTAAAAACTCCTCTAACCCTGAATTTTCGATCGTTGTCATATCATTATGTCATTGTATTGAGGCGCCTAGGGAGACTTGAGACCCCTAAGGCGACCCCCTTTCATCATGTACATTCATGTTAAATTATACTTTATGTTTATTTGCCTTTCCTAAGGCTTTAGACTCAAAATTGCGCACCCCTCCTCTTTTGGGTTTGATCAATGTATGTAAAAAGAAATGATCTCCATTGTTGATGATCTAATAATCTCAACCGTTGAATTGAGTTGATTAGAATGTGGACATCACTCCTCTCCTATTTTAGAGAGCTAACTCCACCATTGTATGGGGACTTTTGGCACTGGGAGATTTTGGCTATAGAGAAAAAATCATTCTTCTACAAAACTTGAGATTCTTGTGTGAAATGTTCTTGATTTGTGATTGCATTATCTTACACTATGAATACTTGTGAAATTGTGGTGGATTTCACTGGCATACATTTGTTGTGGTTATTTTGTGGAAAGGTTGTTATTTGAAGAGGGGCGTTATTGTGGAAGGCGTAACTCTTCTCTTCACTTCGTGGTTCTTCAAGGAGTTTTCTCTTGTGCATCTTGTCAAGTGATATGCTTTCTTACTTTGTCACAGTCGCACTTCTTTCATGTATAGCAAATTGATTTCTATTGTTTGCTTGTGCAGGAGAGAGGGGCACATTGGCCACATTGGACGTTTTGCTTAAAGACAAGATATTCACTGGATCTTCATCAGGTTGGACATTACTTTGTAACAGTGTGACAATCTTGGCATTTGCCAAGTTTTTAGGTTCATTCTCAAGTATTTTCTCTTTAGTTTGAATTTCTATTCCATTGGTCTAAAGAAACATTTTAAGTAAAAAACAAATAAAAATTCCACCGGTCACCGCACCCTGTTTTTCACTGAAGCCATTTTGGGTTTTGTTCCTTGTCCTCTTAGCTACAGAAAAGCCCCCAAGGTGTCATCATTGAGGACCCCATATTCCCAAATCGAAAGGCACTAGTCAGTCTGGCAGTTCACATTTATTGGGTTAATGGTTGTTTGGTTGGTTTTGTGACTGAAACTTTCGCTTGTGAACTTTAATATTGTCAAATCTATCACTTAGCAAGTCTAATCAAGTGTTAGATAACTGTGTTTAGAAACTAGAGCATTATTCTGGGCATGCTTTAAAATTACTCTTTCAAATCCCCTAGGGTAGCGTTTTAGTCATCTTGTATCTAGCATTCTCATCCTAGATCACTTCATAATCTTAAATAGTCATCGAAATAACTTGTTTGGGTTAATTTCTTATGTCTACAAACCTTACTACATGTCGGGTCAGCGACTGTCTTCAGTTGATCTAGGGCATCCTTTACAGGGGACCTTACATATTCTATGCTTGTAGTTTGATCTGGTGTTCTATCTTTAGATCTTTCCTTTTGGGAATAGTCAGGGTCTCCCCCTTTGCTACTTGTTTATAAGTGGCATAAAGTGAAGAGAATCCTGGTCAACGTGACAACCGATCCATATCTGGGGATCAGTATCCACTTAGATCACCTCTTAAGTTTTCTAGCTCCTCTACCGTCCTGAATAGGATCATTTAAAAGGGGCACCTACAAGTTGTGAGATATCAGTACCCAAAAGACAATTCTGATAGTTGAGGTGGATGTTGTTAAAGGATGTAAATGGTCTTTCCACAAGGAATCTCTATGTCATGTTCCCAAAAGTGACATGCATGCAAACCCTAAAAATGACATGCATGCAAAGCTCAGAAGTGACATGCATGCAAAGCTCAGAAGTGACATGCATGCAAACCCTAAAAGTGAGATGCATGCAAACCCTAAAAGTGACATACATGACATCTAAGCATTATTTAATGATGCATGCACCCAATTAAGTCTCCATGCGCATGTATGCAAGTCAACTGCAAATTAGAAGTTAAAGTGACCTAATTAGGTCAAAGATTAGGTTTTGCGCAGTTGAACTTTATAAATAGAGGATAAAGCGAGAGGAGACTTCACTTTTGATTATGATTATTTTGGGAGCTCTTGGATAGCAGCACAGCAGTTGGGGTTGGAGATGGAGTCTTCAACTAATAGGATTTCGGCAGTGAAACATCTATCCTAGTCTTAGTCCGGCCAACATTGGGTTCGGTGGCGAAATCTATCCACCCTAGTCAATGCAAGAGGATAGATCATTCAGATCTATCAACGTACTTGAAAACAATAAAGATTGTTCAAGGGAAAGAAAAAGAAGACATCAAGATTCGAGAGGATCTAGGGCAAAGATTCAAAGCATATGCAGCTGCATATTCAGTTTATGAAGGGCATCTATATCAAATGTTGGGCAGCAATCTACCTCAGCTGCTGCGAGTTACTACAGTAGAATCGTGATCTTAACTATTATAGAAGACATCGATTTGCTTACAGAGAGGATATTCATAAAAGCAGAGGTCAACTTTTCTTGTTATAGCAGAGATCCATCTCCATTGGCAGCAATTCTCCTTTGAGATCATTATTTATTGGGCGGTGAATTGTTGTGAGAGACCAATAATAGTTGCAAGGGCAACGATCTAATATACCAGACATTATCTGATGACCTGAAGGTCGTGTTCTTCATTAGGGAAGTCATATTAAGCATAGAAGTCAGTGTTTCACCCTCTTGGCCAGCAAGGAAGCTCTGCATGCAACTTCAAATGGTCATCTACCAATTGCAGCTGTTGCAGTCATATACACCAGCAGCATAGCATTATTATTGGGCAGACTGAGATTGCATGGATTGGTTGGGTTGTTACATGGATTAAAGTTTGGACTACTGCTTGGCTGAACTCTACAAATTGAGGGTTGTCGTATCTATTGCATGTACACTTGACATACGTGTTATTGCAGCTGTTGCAGTCATATACACCAGCAGCATAGCATTATTATTGGGCAGACTGAGATTGCATGGATTGGTTGGGTTGTTACATGGATTAAAGTTTGGACTACTGCTTGGCTGAACTCTACAAATTGAGGGTTGTCGTATCTATTGCATGTACACTTGACATACGTGTTATTGCAGCTGTTGCAGTCATATACACCAGCAGCATAGCATTATTATTGGGCAGACTGAGATTGCATGGATTGGTTGGGTTGTTACATGGATTAAAGTTTGGACTACTGCTTGGCTGAACTCTACAAATTGAGGGTTGTCGTATCTATTGCATGTACACTTGACATACGTGTTATTGCAGCTGTTGCAGTCATATACACCAGCAGCATAGCATTATTATTGGGCAGACTGAGATTGCATGGATTGGTTGGGTTGTTACATGGATTAAAGTTTGGACTACTGCTTGGCTGAACTCTACAAATTGAGGGTTGTCGTATCTATTGCATGTACACTTGACATACGTGTTATTGCAGCTGTTGCAGTCATATACACCAGCAGCATAGCATTATTATTGGGCAGACTGAGATTGCATGGATTGGTTGGGTTGTTACATGGATTAAAGTTTGGACTACTGCTTGGCTGAACTCTACAAATTGAGGGTTGTCGTATCTATTGCATGTACACTTGACATACGTGTTATTAGAGCTGTTGCAGTCATATACACCATAGTATCCACATGCTTTAAGCCTCTACAGTACACCTTCAGCATTGTTAAAGATCAGAGTTATTTCACTTATGATACATGATTACCTACGACTGATTTGAGGTACTTATTATGTCCACACTTGCATAAACAGTTTATGTTTTCCATTTGTGTTCTCTTGTTTAATATCATGGGATTTATAATGGTTATGCATCTTACTATGTCATGCAATTAATATTTGAATGAGCAAACTGTTACATGAAGATTGCAAACACAAAATAAACTAGTAAGCCAGAGGAACTAAGTGAAAGGAATAATATACTTAAACAACCACAAGCAAATAAATTCAGGATTACAAGAAACAAGCCAGTGCAAACATAAGAAGGCAGATCCCCTTGCATTGGGATATTACACTCTAGTGCCTCACTAAACATCCTTTGTCCAAATCTAAATTGAAATGAGTTGTTTTCAAGGTTTTTCAAGCCACTAGTGATCAACGATGTTCGAAGAAAGAGTTGAAAGGTTTGACGCTACAGAAGCAACACCAACAGGAGGTATCTCCACAGGGAACTTTTTTATTTCAAACAACGTGCTCATTACTATCATACCTAAAGGACCTCTTATTGAGGCTTCCCCTAAGCCTGTTCCTGTGGAGGCCAAGATTAACAATGTTACCTATAATCATGAGCAAAGTCAGGGAATTGATGGCCACTCTTGCCCTTAAGAGGCTCTCCCCAAAGTGAAATTCTCTATTGACCATTAAGGTGACCCCTCTATGCTAGACGCTAACCATCCGCTGCAATTGGGTGAATTTCATATAGATATTTCAACAAATGAGGACATTATTTATGTTGGTGAATGAATCAAGAAGAAGGTTGTTATTCTACATTTCCTATGGCGAATGCCTCTGAAGAATAAGCCTTATAAGTGGTATGATCATAATTGGGGACCTTGAGGTCAGAAGGTAGAGATCTCCTGGGGTTTGGGCAAGTATTATCTCTGTGTAGTTCTAGACATGGAGGAGGAAGCTCAAGCAGTTTTCTTTAATGCTTTTTAGATGATTGTCGGTGTTTTAGCATATGTGCAACCCTAGCACAAAGTGACAAGCTCAAGCAGTTTTCTTTAATGCTTTTTAGATGATTGTCGGTGTTTTAGCATACGTGCAACCCTAGCACAAAGTGACAAAACTTTTAATCTTAAATATGTCTCAGCACAACTATCCTCTATGGATGGAGTTTCTCCACGTAATTAAACACTTCAATGTGCAAATCAACAAGATCATGCAACCTTTTGGTTGTCTATTGGTGGGGAATAAGCTTGGTGTGTGCAAGTTATGTCCTAATGCTTCTGTCTAACGATTCAACGAGGCAGCCAATTACTTGTTATGAATGAATTCAATAATTTCATATGAAATCCTCTGAATTGGTGAGCTTTGAGTAACATTCTCATCATTGATGCCCACTCTTCCCCTTCTCTTTCAATGCCCATCCTTCCCCTTTTCTTTCAATGTACATTGAACAGAAGGCACCAGTTAGGAAACACATAAGAGAATAATTTGTTTCATTACTTTTGAATATTTTACTTGCAGGTCTACAACTTTCTGTCACAGATTTGAAGTAGTTTATAGCATATTTACAAGGTAAAAGCTGATTTAACATTTTTATGTATAAAACTGGAGTTCCTTGCTGATTTCAAGAGTTTTAAGGGAAGAAACTTGAGTAATTTCTAAGATTTCAAAAAAAACTTTTGCAGGTTATACATGAAGATTTTTGGTTTCAGATCACTAGGGATTCCCCACTAAGGCTAGGAAGCACTAACCCAAAGTAAGAGTGACTGTGTGAGGTGACATTGGCACTTTCCCTGAAGTCCATTTGATTCCTTCCAATTTTAAGTGATCACTCTTTCCATGATCAAGAAGCTGTCATTAAGTTATTTAGTTCCATGTTCTTACGTCTAGACTCTATGTGCAGCATTGCAGTGTATGAGAAACCATGACAGTAAATTTCATCTTCATATCAGTTCATATTATGGATTTTCGTGGAAGCCTTAAGATTTTATGATTAATATCAAGCAGAAGCAACTAGAGAAATATGTTTGTCAAAATTAAATTTTAATTTTAATTTTAAAGCCTTTATCATATAAACCTTTCTTTATCATAGCTTCAGCTTCTATTAATATGGCAAAAATAAAATTGTGAAGAGAATTCAGAGAACAGATTGAAAGAAAACAACCAGACTGGAGACAGAAAAATTTATCAAATCATTAACTCGAGAAAACAAGCGGAAAACCATAGACATCTTCTGATCAGTTAGAGGCTGAAAAGGAAACTTGGCCTACAAATGAACCATATGTTATTTCAAATTCAGGATGTCTGTTTCAAATTAGTTCATTTAGTATATAAAAAAGAATCATTTGCATGTGTCCTCATAGAAGGTCATCATCATTGTCTCTGCAAACCCTACCTATTCTATTCTACCAAAGTTTATGTTGCTTACCACTTGAAGGATTACCCCGGCCTTGGAAGTTTGGATCATCACGAACAATAGCCTCAGGGCCCCAAGAAAACTTCCCACCAAAAATATTCCATGTACCATTTGGACTCTACAGCCAAAGTACTCTAATAAGATATTTCCACCACAAAAACTGTTTTCAAGAATCCACCTATATCTACTACCTCTACTGATATATGTGCATTGAACATGACATGCAGATGAACCATGGGAGTGCTCATAAAGTAAATAATCCAATAAATTAACTTAAATAAAAATGGATGATCACAAGTTTCTCCAAGTACAACCTAATAACTATATAAAAGACCCGAACACACCTATAAGCAGCAACAAAAACGCCCCCATACAAGAATTGGCAATGACCCAAACTGGATGCCCTCAATTAGTCCGAAGACCAAAGGTAACTTTCACCCTTACTGTAATGTCCTCTTCCTTTTAGGCCTTGAGGCCCAAAACCGCTAACCTATGTGATTACTGTGGGTTCGAGCGGTTACTGATAGCTAGGGAATTAGATCAGGACTGATGCCATCCATAGAAGATCTCGGGCATCCTCACTTGGTCAAGAAGGGCCACCTTCATGTATGCCATCCGAAGCATTATTTAATGATGCATGCACTTTTTAGGTCTCCATCCGCATGCATGCAAGTCAACGGCAAATTAGAAGATAAAGTGAC
>LPNX010808466.1:601024-635506 GCA_001517045.1 Pseudotsuga menziesii
AAGCAAGAGGAGACCTCACTTATGATTATTATTATTTTGGGAAGCTCTTGGATAGCAACACAGTGTGCAGCACAGTAGTTGGGGTTGGAGACGGAGTCTTCAGCTAACAGGATTTCGGCAGTGAAACATCTGTCCTAGTCTTATTCCGGGTAAGCCATACTGGTTCACCACTTGTTCTTCATTCATTCATCAGTTATATAGCACAGGGTATAGATTGTTGCAGGGGCACGGTGCAGCCGTAAGGGGGGGTTTTCAGCCAGAAAGCCCTAATCAGCTGTGGGGCCTCCAGATCTCAGTTTCCTTCCGAAACTCAGGCACCAGTGTTATCATCAGCTACATACTCCGGTACTCCGTGATTATCAGCTCCATCTGAGCTCATCCGAAGCCGTTATCAGCATTTCCGGACTCCCAGGGGCGTGAGCAGCTGCCTCACTGAACCTAGACGCTATCCTACTTAGAGGTGTCAGAACTTCAGCATACTCCAGCCAATCTCTCTGGCACAGCAAGGCTATCAGCGCTGCAAAACGGCGGATCCATCGGACACCTCCTTCCTTGAGGGCGTCACATTTTTCTCTGATTGGGCGTCTTGCTGCTGGGGCATTCACCGGAGGCAGGAGAGATCAGTTCCTCTCCAATCCAGTTCTCAGTGCTTGCAGACTTTATCTGAAGCAGTCCAGCCAGTTATCAGTGGTAAGTGTGCATTCTATCTCACAAACCCTAACCCTAATTTTTCCTATAAAATAGGGATTTTTGCATGGCAGTTTGCATGCCCAGTTGTATCAACATAATTGTTTAGAAATAGAAAATATCGAGATTTGGGATATTACACTTACTTAACATATCCAGTCAAAGACATATAAGCAGCAAAAAAAATGCCCTCGTATATTTTCAAAAAAAAATGCCCCTATATAAAAGACCCAAACACACTTATAAGCAGCAACAAAAATGCCATCCTATATTTTCAAAAAAGAAAAATGCCCCCATACAAGAATTGGAATTGACCCAAACTGGATTCCCTTAATTAGTGCGAAGACCAGAGGTAACTATATTGGATCACAACAATGCAGAAATCATTTCACCCTTACTTAACATAGCTAGTTAAATACATAAATTGGTTACTTGTCAAAAGCATTCACACCATGTAAAATTGTAAACCTTTCCTGCTATAACATGTATGGAGTCCTATGGACTAATTTTCAGGCTGTGTCAACCTAGTGAGTTGTAAAGTGAAGGAAGGCATGCATTTTTATGTCTAGGTAGATATACTGCAGAAATACAAATAGGGAATACGAAAATATAATCCTTACTGCTAGCAGTTACAACTAACAAGCCAAAGGTGCTTCTGAATATAAAAGTAAACGGAAGGTATATGATATTTAAAAAATTGAAGTTGCAAATAGAATGTTTTTCTAAGAAAACCTGTTTGTGAGCACAACGATGATTCAAAACAACATCTCCCAGAGCCTGCAAAGAAAGTTGATTCAGATGATTAGATAGAGATCAGATAATAATAATAAGCAGCAATATTGAGACCATATGGACTTTACAAAAGCTGTAAGTACACAAGCAGATAAAATATGTAAACCAGTAAACCCTCTACAAGAATGAAAGAAGAAATTGTTGTGAAGTGGTAATAGTTCTTCCTGAGACAAATAAAAGATGTATACAGTTAATAGTTGGAAAAAAAAACTATGATAGTAGATACTATGCATGACTTGCAATAAGCCTACAAGTATTTAGATTAAGGTAATGACAAGTAAAAAACAGTGTAAGTATTGTCATAAAGGCCTGGGCAGAGCTAGAAATACTTTTCTTGCTTCTTCCTCATGCAAGGTGTGTTAAAGTAGAACTTAGCTTTGGTCAATTAGATATTAGAGTTATGCTTTAATAAAGTCACTTCAGACTTCATATTATTTCGTGCTTTTATGTTTTATTGTATTTCTCGGTCTGTACAACATTCATAAAGTGGTTTGACTCGACCTCATTGTAACCTATGTTGCACAAGTTTCTGGAACGCGGGTACATTGGGTACATGGGTACAAGTATCCGATAAGGCTAGAAGCTTTGCCGAAAGTTGCAGGAAACGTAGGGTTGGGAACAACATAATAATATTAATTTTTTTAAATATATTTAAAAAAATTAAAGAATTAAAAAAACATAATTGATTAATTGCATAGCTTAAATTATTTTAGCTTCTTAAGACTTGAGGCTCTAGTAGTGTCATCAAATTCAATCCTTTTAAATTTGCTCACTCCTCTAGGTCCACATTATACAAAATTTAGGTTTGTGTGACATGAAGTAAACCCTAACTATGCATGACTCTAGTACCATGGTATGTTTTGTAAATTTGACCTACAACTTTATCCCATTGTATGAATTTGTAAAGGCAAATTGCACATGTATATATATGTGTGTGTGTGTGTGTACGAAGCACCAATAGCTTCATAAATTATAAGATCAATCTTTTTCTAATTCCTTGTTCCAATTCCATCTCTATTATTGCTCCTAAGAGTGTTTAGTATTTGGGTGCCACTGCATTTTTTTTATGGTAATTGTTGTCACCTAATTTGCACCTTGGGTCGCATGGCAGAAATCTTCAAGCCACTAGGTGTGACCTTGGGGGCAAGCTAGAGCCAAGTGATGTCACCTGATACTCAGCTCCTCTGTCTAGGCTAACTCCTAGCGAAGCCAAGGGGAGTGGTCCCTATGAAAATAATCTAAGGTTGTTAATCTATGAAGGAAATGATTAATCTAGGAGTTAATGTAAAATGACTTAAATTGAAGAAACAGATCACTGCAACATGAAATTTAAATCAACAACTTTAAAATATAACACCATTCATGACATTTGTAAAAATTGATTTAAACATGAAAATAGTAAAGACCAATGCCGAAGAATATGGAGTGCTTGTGTATATGGAGTGATGTTGTTGTGTCAAGAAAGTATTGCAGTTGTCTCGTTGTAAATTTTAAATTTATTAAATGAGTGGGTTAGGGAGTGGGTTTTTTCTTGGTTTGGCCCAATAAGACTCACCTTCTTGAACTAAGCGCTAAAGCAGCTTTACCAAGTGTCCAACGAGGTGAGGCATAATCTGCTTGGAGTAGCCCCCTGACTCTATGGTATTCGCTCTTCATGACCTCCCGAGTTCTAAAAGACTAGTTTTATGTGGATTGTCCTATTAAGCTAGTCATTCTAATCTCTTTCTGGTTGTCCCACCGTTCCAGCTAAAAGCCTGCAGTGTTCACAAGAGCATACGAGAACTAAAGCCTTGTTTTATTTTAAAAGTTAAACAAACATGTAGTTGTTTAAAGAAATCTCAATACTGATAATCTCGTTTCCCTTTTTAGGTACTTCGAGAAGACAATCGGATTTGTTATTTTTAAAAGCAAGCAGAAATAAAAATAAAAAATAACTAAGAAAGAAAAAAGGTGCTACTCTAACAATTAAACCACAAAAGGGAGACGACATGGATCCCCCCAAGGAAAAGAGGTGTGGGCGCTTGGTTGCCCACTTGCTTCTCTTTTATTATGGTTATTACAATGAAGGATGCTTGCGATCCTTATAGATTGGTATTGACAAACTTACAAGTTCAAAGTTTTTAACAACTTGAGATAGGTAGAAAAAGAGAAAAAGGTCTCGGATGGCTTGAATCTTCAAAATTTCAGTAGCATTTCTCTCTACCTGTTCATCAGAAAGTAAAACCCAGCCACTTGAAAGCACTTAAAAATGTTAGATAAAGCGTTAAAAGTATAAAAAATATCTATCTTCTATACTTAGAAAAATAACCGTTTCATGTGGCTAGAGCTAGATTGAGAAAATACTAGATCTACTTGCAAAGATTAAGACTTCATACTCGGATCTAATCAAAGAATGCACACTAAAATGGTTAAAAGCTAAGAAAGAGACTAATTAGCTAAGCATGCAAGATCGTAAGCAAAGAAAAATTTGATTGAAATGGTGAAGGAAAAAGAGAAGAAAAGAGTTGAAAGCTTGAGAACTTTGGGCCGCGAAGTCTGTTTTGGTGGAACATCGAGGAACTATGTCTTTCACAATATCTTGAAGGTGAGGAGGATGCAAACAAGATCAACCGCTTCTTCAAGTGAGATCACCTGCAAACTTAGA
Source organism: Pseudotsuga menziesii (assembly GCA_001517045.1). NCBI lineage: Eukaryota > Viridiplantae > Streptophyta > Pinopsida > Pinales > Pinaceae > Pseudotsuga > Pseudotsuga menziesii. The sequence goes on from LPNX010808466.1 coordinate 605,148, forward strand.
CATCCTTGCACAAAAATGGTTAAAAGCTTGGTGCCACCTACAGCAGAAACTTGGAAAAAAATAGCACTAAACAAAATGAACATGCCATTCTAAGAGATCTACCTTAAAATAAACAATAAGACTATGAAGAAAACAAGCTTTTCTAATCTTATCCTTTTGGAAGATAACTCCCCTTCAAAGGCCAAATTCAACCAGTTACCATCTAAGTTGCACTAAGTTGGACTTACAAGTGAGCAACCAAAGATTAGCAATTACTTGTTCAAATTCCGAGTTCATAAGTCCATTCAGGCATTCGTAGGCCCTTTTTTGTTTTTTTAGCATATTCATACCCCGCGGGGATATGTAATAAAATGACTTAGCATGATGAATTTATGTAAAAGGTTTGGCTTCCTAGGACATAGTCATTAATACATTAATCCAGGTTGGTTTTTTCTTGTAAATTTTATATTGTTTTTTAACAATTTATAATTTTCGAGTTTTTAACTCAAGCCTCCAAAGCTGTAATAATTGTCTAGGTGGTTAGGCCTTGGGAGGTTATTAAAACCTAAGTGTCAATGTATATTACCATGCTAGTCATTGTTTTTGAATCATATGAACATGTACTAAGTCCCCCATAGGTTTTTTTTAATTTCCGAAAAAAATTATCTTTTTCATTTTTCCAAGCTTATTTTTAATAAGTTAATTGTATTTTTTCTCTAAGGCATAAAAGTGTGGTTAGAAGGAATAATTGGGCAAGGGGGTGCTTGTTTTTTAACTCAGAGCACCCACTTAACCCCTAAACCCACTTTCCTAAGTTTTCAAGCAATCATTTATCTCCAAAATTAATTATTACTTGAAAAACCCAAAAATTTCACAACTCATAAAAACATGGAAACGTGACGGAATCAATTTCCGTGAGTTGGTAAAGTAATGCAGCAAGTATCTTAAGATGTTTGGATGATCAAATCATGTTATTTCCCCCAAAAACAAAGCAGTGGATGTTTCCTTGTCCACATGTGGGTGCATATCTCCAATGGTCGCATTTTCCAAGATGGGGGCGCATCCTTTGAGGAAAAAGATCAATTTTTAGCAAGTGGCATTTTGCCAAAGGGTTGTTTCCATCTTACAACTCTCTTTCCAACTCGTCCCAACTCATTTCCCATCTCGTTCCAAGCAAGCAAAGTGTATCTCGTTGGGCAAGTGTGCCCCCCCTCATGCTTGGCTTCATCTATTTAAGAAGAGCAAATTCACTTCATTTTGAAAGAGAAGTGTGGAACCTCTGCTCTTCTTGCTCTGTAATTGCAAAGTATTTTATGAATGAATAAAAGCTTTGGAGGCAAGAATAGTGTGACTCTCTACGTGTTGAGATTATAGCATCAGGATTCATTCTCTAGTCTTGTGAGTAATATCAAGACAGTAGACTTGTGAGTAATATCAAGTCCTACAAATATCCCCATATGATTGAGGTGGTGATGTTGTAAAGCTTGTGAGTAATATCAAGCTGAGTCTTGTAAGTAATATCAAGACAGTAGACTTGTGAGTAATATCAAGTCAGTAAAGCTTGTGAGTATATCAAGTTGAGTCTTGTTAGCAATATCAAGACAGTAGACTTGTGAGTAATATTAAGTTCTACAAATATCCTCATGTTGTGAGGTGGTATACTTTACTATGTAAAGTAGATATACTATGTGATGTATGGCTAGTCATGGTCAACAGGTGCTACAAGTCTCCCTTAGGGATTAGCTACCCCTAGAGTGATTTACTTTTTCATGTGACTATATGACCTGGGGTAATACATATGATTATAGGTTCAGAAACAATTTTATGAGTATGATATGATATAGAATTTATGAAAACACATATGGACCATGCAGAGATATTTAATATAAGAACAGAGATGGAAAGAGAATTCGAATTGCCCATGTCACCACCAAGTGAACACGAATTGATTAGATATCAGTTGAGTATTAGTTATGGTAAACAAAGTTCAGTTAATTAAGGAATCAACTCCTTAATTTATGCAAGTGATTGTTGGAAATAAACACTGATGGAGAAGCACTAGTTATGCTCAGTTACATTGAGTTACATGCAGTTCTGTTCAGTTACATTGAGTTGCATGCAGTTCTATTTAGTTATGTTCAGTTACATTCAGTTGCATGCAGTTACATTCAGTGATGTTCAGTTGCATGCAATTTCGTTTAGTTACTGTTCAATTACATTCAGTTCAGTTCAATTACATTCAGTTGTATGCAGTTACACTCAGTTGCATGTAGTTCCATTCAGTTCGGCTCAATACACTCAGTTAGAGTTAGTTAATTAATGAAAGGCACATATCTTCTTGTGGGAGATAATTATGGAGTGCCAGCTTGGCACCAGATCAATGGGGGGCACATGATTGAAGATGGATCAGTGTTCTAAGTGTTAACAAATTACTAATGCACGCAACTATTCTATTTTTGTTGTAAAACCTAATTTGACTTGTCATTAAAGTGCTATGTGTTGAATTTTAGCATTAGCATGAATACTTAAAAAATTTGCATACTAACTGATAACAAATGACAAGTGCAGTAAAACAACATCAACACACAATACACAAGAGTTTTTCACTGGGGAAACTTTTAAAGGAAAAAACCTCAAAAACATTAGTAATTCATCTCGTAAATGAGATGACTGAAATTCTTCAAAACGTTCCACAAACCCCAACAGGGTTAAACCACAATATCTAAACATCAATTTTCCAAATTACACAAAAAAATCCAAAATTGCTTTTTCACAAATTAGCGCTTTATTGCCCTAACTTTTCTCTCTCTTGTTCATTAACAGGCTGCCTGGAAAACTTTTGTGCCTGCCTGTATGTGCCTTGCCTGTACCTGTCAGCTGCCCGAATTCTTCTATCCCCTGCCCGTCTGCTGTACAGCTACCCTACCTGAATTCTTCTCCTGCCTGGATGCCCAAAAAATGCAGCTTTGTTGCTACTCGGGTTCTGTTGTGCAGTTGTGTTGTTGCTCGAAGAGCAGACAGCCCTGACCGGGGGCCCTTAGGGCCTACCCGTGAGCTGCCTGGAGGGTCTATACAAACCCGACAACTCTCACGGGCTTTGGGCTGCTACCCGAGACCCTCACGGGTCTGCCTGGGGCTGCCCGAGGGTTCAGGGAAGTAGTAGCACCCACCCGGGTATGCCTTATGGGCTGCCCATGGGTCTACAGCAGGCCCTAGCCCTTACGGGTTGCTGTTGCTAGCTACCCGAGGGCAAAAAAGAAAGGGTCGAGCCCTCAGAATGCTGCCCGAGAGAAGATGTGGGTAGCCCGTGAAGAAGATAAGGTTGCCCGTGAAGATCTATCAACTGCCCGATGGAGGATAGTTGCCCGAACGAAGATGGCTGCCTGGAAAAGATGAAAAGAAGGGTTAGGGTAAAAACCCTAACTCAAAAAACAACTGCTGCAATTTGATGTCAAAACCCTAGCTTAGGTTTTTTCTTCAATAGATGATGATGCCCTAGCTAGACTCATCCATGCTAGGGCACAATCATAAAAGCCGCCTTCTTCAAACCTATGAGATCTTTTGTTGAGCAGTAGTACCTGTGAGAGCAAGTGTGTGTGTAATAATGAAATGGATTGATCTTCTTTTATATCGTTTGAGTCACCTATAAGTGGACCAAAATTAGAAATCTCAAAATAATAATATTTTATTCTTTTTTAACTTTGACATTTGCCTTTAGTGGTGTGAAAGGTCTTTTTGCACTTTCACTTTTACACCTTAGTGGTACTAAGGGCCTTCATGTATTTTTGACTTTTACTTTAGCCTTCTTCAAGTGCCCCTGTGGTCATCACATGTGGTCAACGTGATCTTTTGTCACCATTCAAAGTACATTATCATAAACTGAGAGAATTACTTAATGCTTTTATCTCACAGATTGTGTGACACCAAGATCAGGTACTAAGGTGTCTTAACCAAGGGTAGCTAAGCCTTAGAGAAGATCGCAAAGCCCATTGATCAAGGGTTAGAGTGTCACACATGCCTACACCCACTCTAGGGCTTATAGTGCCTCAGCCATATGCTACATAATTTGACACTAGGTCAAATACTTGGTAACAGACCAAGCACCTTCATTCTCCAAGAGAATGGCCCTCAGCCCCAGGCTGAGTCCTGGTAACTGACCAGGTGCCTCCATTCAAAAGAATGGCTACCCAGAACTAAGCTGAGTCTACCAGTACTAGACTGTTCCACATCGTGGTCTCGAGCCAGATGTCTACCATTAAACAGAATGGTCACTCAACACAAGGTTGAGTCCCCCCAGGGCAGAGCTGGGGCCATATCATGGTTAAGGACCAGATATCATCATTCAACAAAATGATCACTCAACACTAGGTTGAGTCCACACCAAGGTCCCGGACCAGGTGTCCCCATTCTCCTAAGAGAATGGCTCTCGATGCTGCTCAGAAAAATCAACACTCCCTCTCAGCGAGAGAGGCATTCTCTGCCATACCAAGCTTGTCACAAAAGTACACAAACTTTGATGTTGTCAGAGGCTTGGTTAAGATATCTGCGATCTGTTCATCAGTACGAATTTACTGCAACTTCAGAGCACCTCTCTGCATCATGTCTCTGATTGAAATGATACCTCATTTCAATGTGTTTCGATCTATCATGAAACACTAGGGTCTATGAAATATTTATGCAACTCTGATTATCGCAATGGATGATCGTTGAGTCAAGCTTTCCCCTGAACAGATCAGATACAAGTTTTCTGAGCCAAACTGCTTCCTTGCAGGCATCACTTGTAGCAATATACTCTACCTCAATTGTACTCTGAGCTATGGAACCCTGCTTCCTGCTGGACCAAGAGATCATTGTTGATCCCATACTGAAGCAATAACCAGGGGTACTTTTCCAGTGAACTGCACTGCCAGCCCAATCTGAATCTGTATATCCAAATAACAATACTCCACTGTTGGAAGTATACCTAAGCACATAAGTGATAATACCTCGCACATATCTGAGTACATGTTTGGCCACTACCAAGTGTATGTGCCAATGAAGTAAACATCAGCATCGGCAAAAAATCGGCAAGGGTTCCAAAAACAATCTTTCGGTAACATTGACGAAAAAATCGACAAAAATCGACAAACCGCGGCAAACATTAAAAAATACAAAATATATTCATTTTTTTCAAAATTTTAAACATATAAAGCAATAAAAACATCAGATAAACACATTGGAACATAAATATGGAGAAAGCACCGATATATATCATGTAGTCATGCAAAATATTAAATGATACATGAAAGTCGATAGTGATACTGAATTCTAAAACCTCATAGTTGTCCAATCAAGGACTCAAAAGTGGATAACCAATGCAAAATGACATCACATATATAAATGTATCTGAGGAAAACTAGCAGCTAGCTATCTAATATCAATGCCCTCTCCCCCTTTTACGGGAAAAGGTCATGGTTCGTTTGTCGGGCCTTCCCCTGGCACTAGTACAAGAAGGTCTTGGCCCTGCACCCTGATCCAATATCTGACGGTGAGTGATGCATGGAGGGCTAGATGCATCAATGGGTGTATAAGGCGGTGGCGATGCTAGCACATCACCCTCCATGGTATCTCTGTACCGCTCCTCCTCCTCCAACAAGAAAATGAAAGTAAAACGAAAAAAAATGCCCCTTTACCTTTTTATGTCGCAGATCCCACAAACTGAACGGTTTTTTCCATTGTAGCGAAAAAAATCAAGAAAAAGCACGTTTTTGGAAAAATCATGATTTATTCAAATTTTAAAAAATTGCGATTTTTTCCTCAAGCCGAGAGGAAAAAATCGCAATTTTTCAAAGATGTTTACTACACTGATATGTGCTTCGGATCAGACATGAACTGACTCAGTGCATTCATTGTGTAACAGATGTCTGGTCTCTTATGCACGAGATACATCAGGGATCCAATAAGTTGTCTGTACAAAGTAGAGTCCACACTCTGTGAACTGGTGGCCGAGTCCCGCAACTTTCTCAAGTTGGTAGTCATGGGTATGCTCATGGACTTGCAGTCTTGCATCCCAAATCTCTGCAAGATATCCGTTATCACATATATAGCATTCGGGCTACCATATTCTATTTTTCAAACTTCAGTACACTTTTCAGCCAGTTCCCCTACATATGAGATGTTGAGATGAGCATCTATGATGGATCATTATTTGATTGATGGACTATAGTACTCTCCCATGCCATGACTAAGTCTCGGGACACTCAGATTTCAGGACTGATCTAGTCATTTAGCCATTTGCAAAGCAATTAGTAGTGGCCAAAGTTGTATTAGTGTTTTCTCATTGGACAGAAGTTGGTTCGGATGGATTATTTACATGTTTATGATTAAGCTTATATTATCTTGTGTTATGGTTATCATTGCTCTTATACTCATTCTTGTGACATGTATTAGCATTTAATGTCATGATCTGGCGATCATATATGTGGACTTGGATGTATTGATATTATGTATTGATGTCCCTACTCAGACCTGGAAGTTTTTGATCTATACTCATTGGTTTTACCCTCCTTAGGGAAAACATAGGTAGTCATTCCCGCCATACTTTGGCTTGCTAGTGTTGGTTTCCTTATTCACTATCTCCACCCATCCATTACCTTCCAGTTATGTTTCTGACCTGACCTACTATTTGACTTGTGGCATGGAAGACCTTTCCCCACTAGAGCCTCTTTGTTGGATAAGCTTCCATGTTTATTTGTGTCTCGGCTCTGAGTTTCCTAGGTTGTGTTGGCTAAACCTGAAACGAGTAGCGCTGCCATCAATACAATGTATTTGGAAATGAAATGAATATCTTATGAAAAACCCCATTCATGAAAAGTAGTGTTTTTGAACATACATGAATGCAAGGCAAGCCTAATGAAATTGGCTTTGAAGTACAATGAAATGAATATCTCAAAACATTCATGAAAAGAAGTGTTTTTCAATATACATGAATGCATAAAGCCTAAAATAATAAAAAACCGTGTAATAAATACATGGACCAAGGCTATGGAAAATCAAAGGCCCAAAAAGCAATGGTTCCTAAAGTTATATCTAAGGATTGTTGGCCTCAATTGTATTGATTTGGATTGAGAGCATTTGTCAAGGTGAATAAGCATTTCTAAAAGTAACTTACCAGCCATCCCCTGTGTTGTTGCTTGTCTGTCATATGCTAGAGTGAGTATCCCCTTTCCATATCAGAAGAGTCACAATGTCAAGTTGGTAGTCACCCTTTTGGCCTAGCCTTGTAAATTTTAGCCTTCACCATTCACTAGCAAATTGATTACAACTATGAAGTCAGTATGGTCTTGAAAGTCTGGTCTGAGTTATAATAAATAAATGAAACCCTATAGATAGATCGCCACTAAAATGATTGCTACTTGTTATAAGTGTTATTTGAATGATTTGTAGAGCATGTCTTAACCTTTGAACACTTGCAGCGGATGGATGTTAGCTTGGGTTATATTATTGGTTATATGGTCATTTACAGATTATTATTTTGTCTATCTAGGTATATTGGATATTGTAGATGATCATGCAGAGACCTAGAGGGTGTATGAGTATGCACCTTAGATGGATTTAGACTCCCTGAGTCCAATGAGACAGCTTGTTTTCAGTTCGGGGCAGTTGCAGGGATGATTTGGCTCAGTGTACCATTCTGGTGCAGTTTTGCCATGCTGGATGGCCTGTCTGAGCAAGGTGATGATTTTCTTGGATCTCCTATGGCGCTGTATGAGGGGGTGGTCAAGCCACTTGTTTGTAACATATTACCCCCTCCCAAAGAGCCTGGTGGGCTCAGTTGGATAATGCAGGCACCCTAGGAGGCAGTTTTTGGCATATCCCGTTTCCCGAGGCAGATAAAAAATTATTAAAATGGCTATTAAAGAATTCGATTTGGGCTACTGAGGAAGGAAAATAGCATGGGATGAGTTCTGATGATGAGTGTGATGTCTTCCACTCCTTCTCCAGCAGCTGCAGCACTTGGATGGACCCACATCCATTTTTTCGGGCATATTTTATTATTTTATGGAGCTTTTGGAGGCTCACGATTTCTTTAGAGAGGCACTATTTTGTAGTTAAAAAATTATATTATTTTTATTGTGCCATGGGGACACCCTAGGGGAGTTAGTTAACATTCCCTGGAGCCACCATGAGCTTCATTTATTTTTATTTAGTGGGATCCCCTCTCTTAGGGTGATTTGGTCCATTTTTATATTATATTATTGTATTGATCCACGTACTTTATGTTGAGCTCATATCAACTTTATGTTGAGCTCATATCAACCATTGATTAGAACATTTGGATCTTTTAATCTTAGCCACCCATTTGAAAAGTGGTTATGATTTTGGTTCTCTCATTCCTATTTAAAGGAGAGAGCTTCTCATTTGTAAGTGGTCTTTGGCTCTTGGATCTGGATAATAGAGAAACTATTCTTGTGAAAAATACATGAAGACCCTTAGTACCACTAAGGTGTACTAAGACCAGATGCAAAGGAGATCCAAGAATTATCCATAGAACAGACCAAGTGCCTTAGCCATAAGCTGCATAATTTGGCACTAGGTCAAATAATTGGTAACAGACCAAGCGTCGCCATTCTCCAAGAGAATGGCCCTCAGCCGCGAGCTGAGTCCTGGTAACCGACCAAGTGCATCCATTCAAAAGAATGGCTACTCAGAACTAAGTTGAGTCTACCAGTACTAGACTAGTCCACATCGTGGTCTCGGACCAGATGTCTACCATTCAACAGAATGGTCACTCAACACAAGGTTGAGTCCCCTGATGGCAGAGTTGGGTCTATATCATGATCAAGGACCAAATATCATCATTCAACAGAATGATCACTCAACACTAGGTTGAGTCCACACCGTGGTCCCGGACCAGGTGTCCCCATTCTCCTAAGAGAATGGCTCTCAATGCTGCTCAGAAAAATCAACACTATGCACTTGGCAAGTCATATACGGTGTTCTATTCGATCTCCACTCTTTGGTGCTCTCGGTGAAAGCAATCTGCTATTGTGTTGTAATGATTCTCTGCTACGTATCTATCATACTCTAAGATCGTTTGCTGGGTTTTTCATCCTCCGAATTAGTGGAGGGTTTTCCCAGGGTGTATCATGTGTTCTATGGTTTGATTTAAATCTTTGGATTATTGATGAGATTTATATGCACTGTTATTGTGGATTAAAGTTTTAAAGTTCAATTATCTTCATATTTTGCTCAATCACTAACACTTCGTGTGTGTGGATGCTTACTGTTGAATTTATGAGGTAATCTGTGTCTTTCTGTATACTTGTATCTTGTTTAAGTGGATTAACTATTGGCCTTTCAAGGAGAGATATCTCTCAGTAGGGTGAGAGAAGTAGATTTGTTTATCTATCATCTTATTGTTTAATTGCATAGGATACGTTAGAGATACTGTAATGTTTGTATCCGGATATTCTCGAAAGCTATCTCAATTGAATAGTCCAATAGAAAATAGTTCCATGTTGGATAAATATATAAGAGTAAATATGAATATGAATGATGATGAAAGATTATAAAGTGAGTGTCATATATATAATAATCGTAAAGGCCTTTTGGAGACTATCCATGAGAGGATGCGTCATTTCATAATAGTTTACTGATAACTATTTATGTGTTGTTAAGATTTAACATTTATATATTTATTTATGTTACATTCATTCTTATATTTATTTATATTATATATAATTAATGCTTATTTATATTTATAACATTGCCCTCCTCTTCAAAGATGTTTTGTCCTCAAAGCATTATTGAAGAATCTTCCTCGTCTTTACTCTTGGCCTTAGTGTATATTTTGTCATAATTGTGGCTACATGATGATATGAGTTGGTAAGTGCTGAGCACAACTTCCGAAATGAAAAAGGATTGATCCATCCTAATTCGATTTTTTTCGTAGTGTTGCACTTCTACGATAAGGTGACGCCTTGGAGTTCATTTGCGGCAGTATACATAATTTTTGTCACTTGTCTTCGACTTTCACAATCTCTGCTTTTATGATGTGGATGGTGATAAGGTACTCGAGTCGCTTGTGGAGTGTTTATAGGAACTTCAACCCTTTGTGCTTCTGGCGATTTATTGGTTGATAATTTCATCGAGTGTGTATTTGTTTCTTGATCCTCAACTTGAATTTGTTTTCCTAAGATTATTAACATACTAAATATCCCTGAACTTTTTTTCTTGCGATTGTTCATTATCTTTAGCTTCTTAATTTGTTCCTCTAGTTCTTGATCAAGATTTCTCACGCAATGATTTTCTTCTTGTGTTTCGAATATGTTCCTTTCAACATCTTCATTAACTTTTTTTGATTTCCAAATACTTTTTAATTTTTTATTTTTGTAACTAGAATTTTGTTATGGTTTCTCATTTGAAATACTTCTTCAGTATTTCCTGATAATGTATTATTGATTTTCGTAATTTCCAACTTGTGCGTCTTTTTAGTGTCATCATATTTCTACTGGAGTTCTTTCATGTGTTTATGTTGATATATCTCTAATTCTTGACTTTCTAACTTCCTCTGGACTTGTACTAATTCATTATCTTTGTCCATGATGAGCTTTCCTATGCACTTTATTTCTTCTTCTAAATCGCCATTGCTTCTATAAGGTGATTCTTCATCATTCTTTGACTTTCTGATATTGTCTTCAAGGTTTTGATTGTGACTTTTTAAATGTGACATTTCTTCGTCCTTATCTGATAATTATTTTTTAAATTCTTCATTAGCTCTTTCCAACCTTCAATTTTGATATTTTAGGCGAGAGATTTCTTTATTTTGTTCTTTGTTGTCACTTGTTAATCTCTCAATTTGAGCGGTTAAGAGACTATGCTCCTCTTTGGTTAATTTCCTAGGAATATTCTGCTACTTAACCTCGAATTGTAGATGATTATTGGTCATTTTATAATGTTCTAGTTCAGCCAATAGTGCTTGTAATTTGGACTGCAATTCTGATTTTGCAGTTGCCATAATTCACGACTTCTGGTGTTCTTCTTTTCTTCGATAATAATCGTCACAAGTGCAAGATTACAATGTAGTCTTTATATCTTCTTTTGACCCTTTGACTTATTTTCTTCTTAAAACTTCTTTATGGATTGTGTGTCGAATGGGTGGTTGAGAAGAATGAGTACCCTTCCCACCCGGGTTCAAATCTCACTTTATACCCTTCTCTTTTATATAAAGAACCCCTTTTTATCTCACTCTTTTAACTAAATAACACCTTCACTAATAAAGGAGTAAACTACTTATTAAAATTACTCCTCTTATAATATATGAATAATCACTCTCTTTTATTATAAACTCACTTTTATATCTTTTTTTTAATCCTTTATTTATTTACTTCTCCTTATTTATGTTACTTTGGTGTGATATGTTGGGTTAAACCATGTGGTTTTAAGAAAATCACGTGTTGATTTATTTTCTTTCTTTTTTTTTCTTTTCTAATTTTCTTTTTTTACTTTCTTTTTTTTTTACTTTCTCTCTCTTTTTTTTTACTTTCTCTCTTCTTCTTTTTTTTAGTACGGTCAAAGGCCTATTTGATTCAAAAACTCTGATCTTCTTTCTTCTTCTCTTTTATTGTCTTACCTCTTCTCTTTTTCCTTCTTGGTAAAGACCACAATTTCATGGAAATCCTAGGATAATAGTTAAAAACCAAATTACACAAAGTGTAAATAATGGCCAAGGGCTTAATCACTCTGATACCAATGTAATATCCATTCGGATATTCTCCAAAGCTATCTCAATTGAATAGTCCAATAAAAAATAGTTCTATGTTGGATAATTATATAAGAGTAAATATGAATATGAATGGTGATTAGAGATTACAAAGTGAGTACCGTATATATAATAATCGTAAAGGCACTTTGGAGACCATCCATGAAAGGATGCGTCCATTTAGAATAGTTTACTAATAACTATTTGTGTTATTAAGATTTAACATTTATATATATTATTTATATTACATTCATTCTTATATTTTATTTATATTATATATAATTAATGTTTATTTATACTTATAACAGATACATGTTATTTTAGTTTAAATTCATGTTTTCTGAGCTTCTTGTGTAGTTAACACCGATTCGTTTAATCTTTGCAAGTGTGTTTAAAATATTGCAGGTTGCTTAGCTTGAAGGGGAAGGAAATCTAGTTTGATTCTCCTTTCTTTTCAAGCACATCAAGAACACAATCCCTCTGAGTCCCACTAGGAAGACTCCATAGCGCATGTTTAAGGGTTTTCTTCTATTTTTCTCATCTAAGTTGTTTAAATCTTTCGGTTATTGGTTACTATAGAGGTGTTGATCAAATTAGTGCAATAAAATACATCATAAACTAATCTGATTTGCATTTACATTTAAGTTTAGATCTGATTTTTAAAGTCAAATCTCATAGATCTAACTTTAAGCAAGTACTTATTAAAAACTTCAAATTTTATCTTTAAGTACTTGAATATTATGCTAAAATCTATATGTTTTAATTGATCAATATATCACATTTAGCATAACTTTGTTGGTTGTTTTGCATCCATTGACGAACAAGTAGAGAGGCACTCTGGCAAAATCCTCATGATTTAAGTCATCCGAGAGCCACCATTCTTTCTACCTCTTCTTTGGGCAACTTTGAAGCCTCAAAATTTGTAAACTTGTGTTTCCTATTCTATGAAGGAACACAAGTACTTTATCATTGTAATAATTATTGTAAAAAAGGGAAGAGAGTAAGCAGCCAAGCGCCTACTCTCCATTCCCCTAAGGGGGAACCGTGTCATTTCATATTTCGTGGTTTGAATTCTTTTAGAGTAGATGTTTTCGTTTTTTTAGTTAAATTTTTGTTTTCATGTTTATTTCTTCTTACTTCTAAAATTAACAAATTTGTTTGTGTTTCCGGAGTACCTGAAAAGGGAAACGAGAGTATTGGTACTGTGATTTTTAACAAACACACGTTTGATATAAAATCCTTAAAATTTTAAAAAACTTTAGTCCTTGTATGCTCTTGTGAACAATGCAGGCCTTTGGCTGGAATAGTGGGACAATCAGAAAGGGATTAGAGTGTTGAATAATTAGTATCATCTTACAATTAATCCCCAAGCAAAAATCCGGCGCTTTTTCGATATTGTTAAGACATGGGCAAAGTCTTCAAGTGAAGCGGGAACAACTAGAAAGTAACCGTGGGACCCCACTAGGCTACATCCTTGTTGATGTAGTGTTGAACACAACCCCACAACTCCATCTAGCCCACATTTCACTGTGAGAACCACTTCTAAGCAAGTCTTGACATATTCCTCGTACCCTTTGGGTATTTGACATTTCATTTCCCCTAATAATCCAAATCATTACTTCATTAATAAAATCGATCAACAATTAACCCACTCCCTAATCTACTCATATAATAATTTTAAAACTAACCAACGAGACAATTGCAATACTTTCTCGAGACATCACCAGCAACCCCTTATGCACAAGCACTCCATTAGCACTGGTATATTTTGCATCAATCACGGATTTACTTTTGGTATCTGAGTTAATTTATGTGTTAAATGGAATGTTTATTTAAATGTTGTTGACCTAACTATTTGAAAAAGTCTTAGTTTTAGTATTTACATCATCTTAACTCCTAGAAACCACTTGTTTTTCCTTTCATAGATTAACAACCTTAGATTATTTTTATAGGGACCACCCTCAGCTTCACTAGGAATAAGCCTAGACAGAGGAGTCAAGATCAAGTAACAGCACGTGACTCTTACTTGCCCCTAAGGTCACACCCAGTGGCTTGAAGATTTCTACAACGTGACTCGAAATGCGAATTAGGCGGCAACACAACCAACAGAAAACAAAGAAAACAAGTCAGATTATACCTCATAAGCACTTGACAATTACCATCCCACATGAAAAGCATTACACCATAGATCTGCCTCCAAAGCTTTTTATTATTCCAGAAAATATTACAAACTACAAGAGCAAAACTTTAACAACCTTTCAGTCCTCTGGCCATGATAAAATGAGAGACAAATCCTTGCTTAATTAGAAGAAAACCAACCCAAGAGAGGGTGCACTTGCTTGGTTGGGATGAGTTGTAACTAATTGCTTTGATGAGTGATTTGTTGCTTAGACAATGGAAAGATCCAAAGCTAAAACTTTATCCTAAAAAAAATGCATCTTGTTTTGGAATATGCGCCCCCACTTAAAGAGATGCCCCTTGCTTGGTTGAGGAAACATCCAACGCTTTGATCCTTATGAGATTAGCAAGATTTAGCACTTGGAAACATTTAGATACTTACCACTAAGGGTGAGTGGTTCAATTGCAGTTCCACGTCTTCCCCCAAACACCCTGTGATGGGGTGGGGAGACTAGTCTCTTGATACTCTCTCATACAGGTACATGAAATCAGTCATATGATTTGTTATTATTTCATTTCATGCCCAGAATAGGGCAAAACATAAATGCCTGCCTTGATATATTTGATGCCTCTGTTAGTTGATAGTAGGTCTATAGGTTCTCAAAAGATCCTATGAAGAGAACATTAGTATTTGTATGACACAGGATGGGACCGTACTTTACTCCCTGACACTTTGCGATGGAGTGGGAGATAAGTCCCATGATTGACTCCCTCGATAAGAGGGAAGGTTGACTTTGGTCCCAAACACTTCGAGATGGAGTGGGGAGGTTGGATCCATGATTATACCCCTCGCTAAGAGGTAAGGCCAAGTTCTGTTTGGACTCCTTGGTTCTGTGTGGACCGATATGAGTTCTGTGTGGACTCCTTGTCCTGTGTGGACTGTGGTTTTGAGTGGACCAATATGAGTTCTGTGTGCACCAATCTGAGTTTTGCGTCGACTCCTAAGTTTTGTATGGACTCCTTGTCCTGTGTGGACAGTGGTTTTGTGTGGACCGATAAGAGATCTTTGTGGACTCCTAAGTTCTATGTGGACTCCTTGTCCTATGTGGACTGTGATTCCGTGTGGACCGATATGAGTTGTGTTGGAGTCTCTGGGTTGGTGCCCAGCAGCCCTTGTGGCTAGGAATGAAACATCATTAGGTCGGTTCCCCAGCAACCCTTGTGGTTGGGAGACTTGTCATTGAGTTGTTGCCCAACAACCTTTGTGGTTGGGAGATTTATGGGTTGTAGCCCATGTGGACATGATGAAAGTCTCATCATGTGGTTGTAGCCCTTGATGTAGTGGACAAAGTCTCACATGTGGTTGTAGCCCTTGTAAGCCCACATGAGGTTGTAGCCCATGTGGTCATCATGAGGTTGTAGCCCATGATGTGGTGATGACTCACTAGTGGTTGTAGCCCTAGTGAGCTCTTTATGTTGTGTTGAGGCATGTTGATCACATGCATGTTCCCCAACGAACTGGGTTGAGCTGAGGCATGTTGAGTTGGTGCATGTTCCCCGACGAATTGGGTTGAGTTGACGCACGAGTGACTGCCCGATGGACAGGGCAGAGTTGTGTAGCTAGTGCATGTTCTTCGATGGACTGGATTGAGCTGATGCACGAAGATTGATTTGTTGACACTTCTATGTGGACTGAGTTTGTGTTGGAATACCTCCCTTATGATATAGAGAGGTTCAAGCAAATCATGATGTACTGATGATATCCAGATGTGTTCCAATATGATAATATTGATGATGCCTCGCTGGCTAAGAGGGAGTGTTGGTGTAGTAGCTGCATGAGGCATCCTCACACAGGTCAGCCCAAGAAATATAATAATAAAATGTATTTTTTTTGTTGCATAAGACAAGTTGAACCCAGTAAATAAGACAAGTCGGCCCCAGCTAAAAGTCACCCAGAAATTAGTATAAATAGGCAGGACGGCTCCTCATTTGAACATACAACTCAAGCAAGTTTACTCCAGTAGCTAGGAGGTTTGCTCAAGTCAATAGAAGACTTCTGGGTTTTTCCAGCATTGAAGAAGTTCTCTCTTGTTTTTATTGGGGTTTATGCTACTATTTGGATGTACATTGATCTCTATTGGAAGGTGTGAGCTTGGGGGAGACAATAGTGTTGCATTGTCTATGGTTGGGAGGTGATAGATTATCACCGTGGTTAAACAAGCTCCATAACCATTATTGTTTCTGTGCTTGGTTATTCTTTTAGTGATCCTGGTTATACTGCTGTAAAATATAACATGTTAGTGAAGTGTTTGCTGAAAGTCCACAACCAAGTGCATCAATAGAAGCATATAAAAATTCAGTTTTGGGTTAGAAATACAATCTACAGAAGTTCAATACTCTTTAACCAAGTGTTTGTCAAGAAGCCAAGCCAAACTACACTAGCATTTAGTCTAGAATTAATCTGGAACATTACAGACTTCACCTTTTAAAGGGGTACGGAAAACAGAACCCTAGAAAATACCTCCAAGACTCATTTTCATTCTAGATTACTTTTTATTTCATTTTCTCCTATTTAACTACCAGTACCCCCTAACAAGTGAAAATGATATTAACTGCGGGAAAAGTTGAATAGAGAAGGTCCTGATACAAAGTCCATATATCATCAAAAAGCAGGCACAATAAAGCATAGCTTGCCCTTCAAAACAGACCAGAATGTCATGATTATGCATCTCCTCTATGCAGTACTTGAGTTCTTCTTGAGTGCCATAAGCAGACTTCAGGTTATAGTAGTCGAGAGGCATGTAACCTGCAGCAATTCAGCAATATTAAAATTTATGGACATGAAACCAAGAATTATGCTTTATGGTAAACCATAAGAAGTTTAGGCTGCATCATGAAAGTCTTAACGATGTGAATCTTAAAAAGTAATTATAAAAAAATTCTAGGTAACTTTACATAAGTTGAATAGTGTTTACTATTCAAACGGCAGTTATAAAAAATGTAATGTATCATAGTTAGGCTCAATCAAGACAAAATTATTAAACTTACCTTGAGGAGCAACTGATTCTGTTGGTGGTGGGAACCACACAGCTGTTATCCCACATTGAGATAAATCTGCAGCTCTAGGAGCCAACTCCAGGTACCATCTCCTTCTCCAGCTTTCCCAATTGAAGCCTTGAAACTTTTCATTTGATACAATCAAACATGAAAAGATGTCAATCCCAGATTCCCCTACCAACTTAAATATGCAAAATAATAACAATAAGACTAACTTCTATTCCTTCTTTTACAGCACTATATAAGATGATTGCAAATAATTGTTTGTTTAATTTGAATTTGGATTTTTGTGGATCTACTTGGAACAACCGGAAAAGGTCTTATGGGATGTCATTTATGTACTACCAAATAAAGGAACTCTGTGACAAGATCCAACCAGCACAAGCAGTAGCAGATTGCCTACATAAGAAATGGAATAACCACGATCATGTCTGGAATGCCCATGATCATGAACTATGGTGGACTAAGAGGTGCTAAGGTGTTTGGCAGTCCCATTCTTCTTTACAAATGTATGTCCTTGGATGGCTGGTTCTCCATGATAGTAAGGCAGTCAAGGATTGTCTTCATCGTATTGGGTTTACAGATTGATATTGTACAGTTTACCACGAACCAGAAATAGTTAAGCACGTCATTTGGGGTTGCAAAGTTGCCAGGGTGGTTTTGGGGCTGAGTTAATATTGAATACAATCTATTTTTTGTTGCTACACTGCATTGGAGAGGGGTTGTGTTTGGAGACAAGATAAAACACAAGGCTAGGAAGACTACGAGGATCTGATCAGAATCATCAGATTAACCAGCATTTCCTTCTTATGGAACCACCACAGTCTGACAAATTTAAATTTTAAACAATGCTAGTATGCCTTTTAACACGGCAGAAGTTTCTAGCTTCAGATCATATTTGGCTATTCAGATCTCCACCTGAATGGCCTTTTTTCTGAAAAATATAAATCCTGAAATAGAAAGCAATGAGCGTATTTTGTAACTCGGTATCATCTAAACCAAGGGTTAAAATTATTGAGTCCCCATAATACCAGTTCCAAATATAGACTCAAAAAGAGTTAAGTTTTAACACTTGAAACTAAAAGAGTTAAAAGATAAATAGGTAAAGCACCAATGTTACCTTGCACAATCCCTCTGCACTTTGGGCTAGTGCTTGGTAGCCTCAAGGGGGAATCCCTATGCAATTTGAAAGCAAACTATGAATCCTAGAGATCAAAGAATGCAATTAAACTGCAGTAAATGCTCACCGTAATATAAAATATTGAACCTCTAATTTGCATTAAAACACACAAAACAGTGAGCAAAAATGTAGATTTACACCTAAGGATGAATTTCTGCCTTGGAAACTGTTAGCTCCCATACCTGCACTTGAAGTGGTAAAGCCCTAAAACACAAGTGCAACCCCAAGGGATCTGAGGGGCTACCCAATGTCACCTCAGTAACCCCCTCTCTCCCTTTACGTTGGTTGGCTCTTCTCCAACACAAAGGGACTTCCCTAAGATAGGATTGATAAGACTGACAAGGAGGCTCAAGATGATGTGAAAAGACAGCTTAACAAAACAACGTTTTTGTCTATTACACTATTGTAGTATAGAAAATTAGGTGATGGAAGATAAGGGACTACTTCCTATTCAATATAGAGAAAATGGAGTCGAGAATCATTAATCTAAAAAAGCTATTTATGAATGGTTAAGAATCAAGATAAATAAATCTGGTATACATCCCACAACTCACCATAACTTGTTGCTGAGTAATGCTGAAAAAACTTGGAGGGACCCTACACCTGTCACACTCAAAGAATACTATGACAGTGTATCCTACAATAAAGTGTTAACCCAACAACGACTGTTAAAAGATGATAGATGTAAGAAAACACATTAAGAAATATGACATCCAAGGAGACTAAACAGGGAAAACCCCTCACATTAAACCCTTCCAACATGGTAGATATGCTCTTCTTCCTGGCCTCTCAAGCATGCTCTTTACAAGTGGTTCCAACTTCCTAGCATACATCAGAAACAATAAGAAACCCAAAATATTTGCTTTCAATTAAAAGAGAGAAAACCCAAAAAATCCTCGTAAGCCTTCCATTAGGTATTCAACAACACTTCAAGAGGAGTGAAATCCTTACAAATCTAACCATGAGAAAGGAAAAGTAAGGGCTACTCTTTATATAGAGTCTAGCTCAACTTCCTTTACAATAAAATAATAATTTCCTCTCCTAGATCTACATTTTGCACAACAAACTCTAGAACGATAGCATAAAGTGGTTTCTGTAATATCCCAAACTGACTATTTGTGCTATTGTCTTGCTTTGTTAAGGTATTTGTTATGGGTTCAGGGTTTCTTGATGTTTACAACCTAAAAAATTGATTTGCATGTATTTGCATGGTAGTGCAAAAACTCCAAAAATAGTAAAACTCAAATCTATAATGAAATCATCTTCAATTACAATACAAGAACATACCAATAATCATAGCTTGAATAGTTGAATGAAATGGAAGAGACATGGATGTCATGCATTGAGACTAGGGATGGAAACGTGTTGCACCTGTTGATTTTTCTGAGCAGCATTGAGAGTCATTCTCTTAGGAGAATGGGGCCACCTGGTCCGGGACCACGGTGAAGACTCAACCCAGTGTTGAGTGACCATTCTGTTGAATGGTAGATATATGATCTACGACCATGATATAGACCCAACTCTGCCCTGGGTAGACTCAACACAGTGTTGAGTGACCATTATGTTGAATGGTAGACATCTGTTATGGGACCACGATGTGGACCAGTCTAGTACTAGTAGACTCGGCTTAGTTCTGAGTAGCCATTCTCTTGGAGAATGGAGGCGCTTGGCCTGTTACCAAGTATTTGACCTGGTGTCAAATTATGCAGGCTATGGCTGAGGCACCTGGCCTGTTACCAGGAAGGCACTGTAAGCCCTAGACTTGGTCTAGGCATGTGTGACACTCTGACCCTTGATCTATGGGCTTTGTGTACTTCTCCAAGGCTTAGNACATAGAGTGTGAGATAAAAACATTAAGTAACTCTCTTGGTTTATGATGGTGTACTTTTGGAATCAAAAGGACCATAGGTAATGACCACAAGGGCACTTGAAAAAAGGCTAAAGTCAAAAGTCAAAAATACGTAAGGACTTTTGGCCCACAGGTGAAAGTCAAAGATAAATAAGGACTTTTGGTAAAAGTTAAAAATACATAAAATGACCTTTTTGGTAAAAAGATGAAAGTGAAAATAGGACAAGAATAAAATATTATTATTTTATCTTTCCTAATTTTGGCCCACTTACAGGTGAATGAAGATTATAAAAGAAGATCAACTCTTCTCTTTATTACATACATTTTCTCTCACAAGTACAGCTGCTCAAGGTTGAAGAAAGATGATTCTGTGATTGTGCCCTAGCATGGATGAGTCTAGCTAGGGCATCATCATCCTCCATTGAAGACAAACCCTAAGCTAAGGTTTCTTATCTTTTCAGTATTAAGGGTTTTACACAAACCTCATCTTCAGCCAAGTTCAAATCTAGGGCAGCCATCTTCAGATCTAGGCAGAAAAGTTTAGAAATAGGGCAGCCACTTTCAAATCTCCAGATCCGAGCAACCATTCTTTAGATCTAGGGAAGCCATCTCCAAATCTGGGCAGCCATGTTCAGATCTGGGCGGCCAAGTTCAGATCTAGGGCAGCCACCTTCAGATCTTCAGATATGGGCAGCCAAGTTCAAATCTAGGGCAACCACCTTCAGATATTCAAATCCGGGCAACCATTCTCCAAATCCGGGCATCCACCTTCTTTGTCGGTAGTCTTCTTTCCATTTTCGGGCAGATCTGTGATTTTGGGCAGATCTAGTATTTTTGGGCAGATCTGGTATTTTTGGATAGATCTGGTATTTTTGGATAGATCTAGTATTTTTGGGCAGATCTGATTTTTTTGGATATATCTGATATTTTTGGACAGATCTAATCTTTTTGGGCAGATCTGATATTTTTGGGCAAACTGTTGTTTGGACAGTACTGATCTTTTCCAGTCAGATCTGGAAACTTCAGTTACTAGGGTTTGAAATCTGTTGCCGTGTTTCACACACCTTGGTTACGTGGCAGAAATCTTCAAGCCACTCAGTGTGTCCTTGGGGGCAAGTCTCAAATCAAGTTGTCACATTGTTCTTGACTCCTCCGTTCAGGCTAACTCCTAATGAAGCCAAGGGGAGTAGACCCTATTAAATTACTAAGGCTAATTACTTAGTGTGATGGTGTTATATTGATTATGTCATTTAAGAGTTGTTTGAAATTAACCAGTGGAAACAAAAGATAACAAGATGCAAGATTTAAAGCAGATAAGCACAGTAATGACACTCAATATATATATAATTGAAAGAAATGATCAAATAAATCACGAGTGCCTTAAATGGAGTCAACAAAGAAAATAATGTGCTTGCATGCGCTTGAAAGAATGTTTTGCAAATGTCTCTTGGTAGATTTTAAATTAATGTGGAAGGTGAATGAATTAAATTAGGCGAAAAGGGGACTCTAGATATACCCGAGGGGTACTTGGAGTATGTCCAAAAGTGAACTTTCACGGCTACCCGCAAGGTGTATGTGGGCTGGAACGGAGTCTGGGAGACTATTGTTCGTAACGCACCCTTCAGGGTGTGACAGAGATCAGCACCTCGAGGTCACTTTCCAGTTGTTCCCACTCCTTTGGGTATTTTGCCACCGTTTACAGTTCGTTCGAGGCGTTGGATTTTCGCCTGATGGTTTGTCAATTTGGGAGGTGAAGACTAATTAATCTAGTCGCTCAAGTGCTTTTGATGCAACTTGATTGATCGAACGAACTACAGCCAAGTACAAAGCATACACACTGGAGTCTTTGTTATTTTTAGTAAGTTTTAAAAGAGGTGTTCTTATTAAAAAGAAAACCCTCCAGGAACCTCTTTCAGTCCAAGTGGACCTCAATCAAGGAATTAAGGAGGGGTTTATTTTATTATGATTATTAAAACAATTAACGAAAACGGAATCAGAGATACACAACACAGGTTTTCTAATTAGTCCTACTACGCATCTCTTTACCCTTGCGGGTCAATCGAGAAGTCGTGGGGTAAGTAGTATGATTACTTTTGAATTGAAAATATGGAATAATGCAAAATGTTATCAAAGTATACAATCCTCCATGTCAATACTAAACCAGAACAGAAAAAGGGAAAAATACAAAAAAGTGAAACGGACGTGGATCCCTCGTGGGGGGATGGTGAATAGGCTCGAAAGAGCCTATTCGAAAAGATTTTCCTTTTATTAGCAGCAATTACAATATCAGCAAACTAAAATTAATACACCTGGTCCTTATATGGAATGAGACCAAAGGCTTACAAATTGCAAAAATTTGAAATTTTGGGAAGACGGAGACCCCCTCGGGGGTTTCAAATGGTCGAAAAATGCTTTCCGAACAGCACCTCCTCCTCTTTTCTGTTACACCTGATAAAAACCAGCAAGATTATCACTGTTAAATATGCACAAAAGTACTTTGAAAGTACTTTTGGATGAACAAACTTTTTACCCAAAAATTCTAAGTTAAAACTAGTTTTTAAAGAAGCGGAAAAGGAACCAAGGAAAGCAAGCTTTTCTTGGGATCTTGGTCTGCTTTAGGGGCAACCAATATGAAGCACTTAAATTGCTGAATATAAATTTTTAGACTCTAAGGAAACAACCATGCATTCAACATGCTTTAGATCTACTTTCACAGCCTTGAAAAATGACATTTTTTCCTAAAACTAGATCTAGAATGCTTGTAAATTTTCTTTTAAGAATAAGACCTAGTTTATGAGCTTTAAGGCAGCAAGATCTATGTAAAATAAACTCTGAAATTGATAGATCTAAACAATTCTAAAGCTACAAACAAGTAACCGGACTAATTTTAGAAAAATTTGAAGGAGGAAGAGGAAAAGAAGAGCATTTTTGCTGTAAGCCTTGAAGATCAACCGTGGAGCTTTCTGGTGGAATGTCGAGGGACTATGCCTTTGAATGGTTTTCGAGAGAGTGAAGAAGAAAACTAGATCAGCATCCTCTCCAAGCTAGGAACCTACAACTGAATCCAAAGACTTGCCAAAATACTTGTGAGATCCGGTTAATACATACATAGAGATTTCAGAATAACATGCATATAAACTTATAAAACATGCTGAATCTAGTTCTCTAAACATGCATCAAAAAGGAAAGAGATGGCCAATAAACTTATTAACAAACTCCTTTCCTATCAAGATTATAATAAACTTATTATCAATCTTAGCAATGAATCCACAAACAATCAGCAAATTATGAACATAGATACAGGTTACCTCAGTGAAACATGGCAATGCTTATCCACACATACAACGACATGACACCATCTTGCCACCAAAGCTTCACTTTATTCCAATAGCAAAAGATATTACAAAGTATTACAACAGCAATGGCTCCTCAACCCAACTCTAACTAAGTCGGAAAGGAGGCAGCCATGTTCATATGACTCGACCATGATGCCTAGCATGTTTATACATTGACTCATAGACTCTAATAACCTCAATAGGCCTAAATGCCAAGCCGACCACCCCAACTTTGGAGGTATTGAGTGAAAAACTCAGAAATTATCAGTCGTTTATTCAACAACCAATAATAACCAAGGGAAAAAACACCCTGGGCTGATCGGATTGACAAATAAAGTCTAAGAGACCGAGTCTTTTACAGACACTATCATGCTAGAACATTTATTACAACTCCCCCAATGGGGTATGAACATGTGATATAGTACAACAAGCACCTCCCAGAAGCACTTCCAAAAGGTCTTTTGAAGTCCGAACAAAAAAACTGTGTCTGGTTCACCAGGCTCACTTGATAAAAAACCACTAAGTACAACTTAGGTGGTAACATTCTGGCTCCAACTGCGGGACATGTGCTCGATCTAGTCATAGGGCAAGGAAAGGATATGAGAACACCAGAATATCTGGTTTATACACTCTGTAAAAACATCTCGACTTGACAAGAAAACCTCAGTCGCACAAGCTTTACATAAAAACCAAATGAACCATTAAGCTGATTTATTTAAACAAAATAAATGTAACTAACTAATGAAAAAAATGTTTTATTATAGCTAAGTACAAAACAAAAATGCGGAAAGTAAATGCTCTTTTTCAAGGAGCTTATTTTCCTACTCAAAGCATGATATAAAAAGGGTTAAGTGTAATCAGAAATCCAATGTAACCACCTAAGCATTTTATTAACATAAAGAAAAATTTCTTTGTCTTTGGTTACCAGCCAAAGTAAGGATACTTTATTCAGAAAATGCAAACCTCTGTGATGATCCGAAAGGGGCGGGATGGATGGGAAATCATAGGCATGAGTAATTTTGTCAAATTTCCTCCCAAACTCATAAGTACTTGCACAGGCTGCTTCTATCCATGACTGGATAGGGTTGATGTACAAATCAGAATGATGAGGCAGATTGACAACACCATCATACCGATCATCAAGGCTTACCGGATGATAATTCACTATATAAGCCCCAAGCGGCTCCAAATCATGAGGAAACTCTATATGTGAAGATGACAGTTGAGACTGATATTCTACTAACTGCATCACATCTGTCTTTTCACAACACTGCTTCTCCATGTCTTCATTATTGATACCTTTGTGCAGCTTTGCATGATATGACTCTGAATGACCATATAAGAGTTTTAAATGTTGCTTTTCCATACTAGGATTTTCCCAGGTCTCCAGGTCTATGCTGCCCTCTATGGAAGTATAGTAGATTGGACTTCCACAAATTTCTAAATAGACACTCCCCTTGCTGGATATAGCATAGATAGGATTCTTAATAAGATATCCACAAAAATCCCAATAGTCATCACCACCATCTATGTCAAATGTGATGGATTCCCCATTGTTGATATCAAGTTCCGATATCAAGTTCTCTTTGACTTCATTATTGATACTGATATATGGCTCAGACTAATCATGTGGATAAACTATATGCTCCTTTTTCATATCAAAGTTTCCCAAGGCCACATGGTCCATGCTCTCTCCTTTAGATATTCCATAGATAGAAAAGTTAAAAAAACCATCAAAATTTTCTAGTTCATTATTTTCCTCTTTATTCATGTCATAGACTGGATTTTCCATGAATGTCCAAGACTCCTCATCAACATCTTTGTCAGAGATAAGGGAGTCTTCGTCACTTGTATCATGCTCCAAGTTATACTTGTACTCATTTTCATACTCATCTTCTTCAAAGAAAAGGTCATAAGGCAGTAAACCTTCCAGACTGTCATCATTATATGGAGAACACGTAGGGAGTCCCATCGTGTACATTATAGTTTTCATCATAAGTTTCACTATAAGATTTTGCAATGGTTTCATCCTTAGGCTTGTATTGTTTAGCTGGTGACAAAGGGTAGGCCTGGCCAACCATGTATACATGATCAGGCTCGCTTGAAGTTGTTTCCTGACTACTGAACTCAGGAAGTCCATGTTCCATGACTTGATTTGCAACATAACAAGTGCTTTCTTGGTGGAATTGTTCACAGGGTCTACACCATGGAATTACTTCTTCTACCATGTTAGCTGAGTCTTCTGCTAAGGAAATTTCTTTTGATACATCCGATTCTGCTTGGGCTGAAAGTTCCTAGGTCCATTATTCCTTTCCATTGTGATCAATCTATTATGCATGTGATTCAAGTGTGCAGAATGATTGGCCATTAGTTGGTTTTGACTAGTAACCAAGTTTTTTTATCATGTTCGTCACCTTTTCCATGGGATCTTTAGAAGTTCCCTTTTCTTCTGATTCAACAGTTTTACCCTTGGTCTCTTTGTTGCAGGAATTGTTTCCCCTAGTGTGACCTGGAATGTTGGACTTGCCTGAAGATTGCATATTCTCTTCTATTTTCTCGGCCAATTCCTAGGCAGTTTTCAAATCGGTCGGTTCTTTATCTCTCAACTAGTACCTTAAGTCACCGGTGAAGGCTTCAATGTAGGATATGAGGATAGAGGCATTTTTTGGCTTGATGTCTCTAGGAAGGTCCACAACCACACGCCTGAATTTAGTGTTAAATTCATCCATGGTTTCATTCTCCATCTTCTTTATGCTATAAAGGGCGGCAAGTAGATGTCTTGGTTCCTTCTTTTCTCCCCACTTCTTCCTAAAACCATCTTGGAATTCACTAAAAATTTTATATGAATCATCATCTAGGTCGAGGTACCACTCTTTAGCATCAACTTCTAAGGATAAAGCAAAGAGCTTCATTTTGACATCGTCATGGTCATGGGCAGCATCATTGCAATAACTGACCAGGTGCTTTTCAAACTTTCGAATGTGAGACTTGGCAGTGATGGCATTATTGCCCTGAAATATGGGGAGCTTCTTGATAGCATCTTTTGGAATGGCGTGGTGAGCACCTGCTATCTGAGAAAAGTCAAAGGGTTTGAATAATTCCGTCATTTCTTGAGATTGGTGAACATGACTCTCTACAAATAAGTGATGGATATCTGAGAGGGATTGCTCTCCTAAATTTTCAAGGTTTCTACAAGAAGTCTGCCTATTCAATCTTTCCCTAATAAACCTTTCAGGATCAGGGAGAGGATTGAATAATTGATGGCAGTTTCTTCGGGTAGAAATTCTTGGAGGGATGTTAGACAGTGGAGTCGCCAGATGGATCAAGTTTTAATTTTTATGTTTTTTAAAGAAAAGATCAATCAAAAAAAAATTATCTTTTTAGTTGTTTAGAAAAAAGTTAAGCTAAGTCGTACCCAAGAATAAAAATATTTATCCCCAGCAGCGGCGCCAAAAAGTGTTGCCGCCTTTCACACACCTGGGTTACATGGCAGAAATCTTCAAGCCACTCGGTGTGTCCTTGGGGGCAAATCTCGAGTCAAGGCTGTCACCTTGTTCTTGACTCCTACGTTCAGGCTAACTCCTATCGAAGCCAAGGGGGGTAGACCCTATTAAATTACTAAGGCTAATTACTTAGTGTGATAGTGTTATATTGATTATGTTGTTTAGGAGTTGTTTGAAATTAACCAGTGGAAACAAAAGATAACAAGATGCAAGATTTAAAGCAAATAAGTGTTATCACATATATAGTAGCTAGGGTACCATATTCTATTTTTCAGACACAGTACATTTTTCAGCCAGATCTCTTACATATGAGATGCTGAGATGAGCAGTTTATATGGATCATTTATGTTTTAGTGGACTATTGTACTCTCCCATGTCAGGACTGAGTCTCAGGACACTCAGATTTGAGGACCAATGTAGCCATTTATGTTATTTCAGAGCAGTCATGGATGCCCAGTGTTATATTACTTCTTTCTCATTGGACAAATGGTGTCTCAGATGGATTTTATTGCATGGTTATGACTCAGCATTTTATATTGTGTTATGGTTATTATTGCTCTTATACTGATTCTTGTGACATGTATTAACTTGTGGTATCATGATCTGGCGGTCATAATTATATGGACTTGGTTGTATCTTGTACTATGTATTGATGTCCTTAGTTAGACTTGGAAGTTCTTGATCTATACTCATTGGTTTTACCCTCCTTAGGGAGAGTAGAGGTAGTCATTCCCACCATTGTTTTGGCTTGCTAGTGTTGGCTCCATCATCCACTGTCTTCACCCATCCATTACCTTCCATTTTAGTATTCAACCTGACTGACTTCTTGACTTATGGCATGGAGGACCTTTTTCCCCATTAGAACGTTTGTTGGACAAGCCTCCCTATTTATATTGTGTCTCAGCTCTGAGTTGGTGACAGAACTTGCCTTTGGTGAGTTGGATTGTGCCTAAATCATTCTGGTCGATTGTCCCGATGTTTGGCATTGTGCAGAACTCCCCCTGGTCACTTGAGATGTTGTTGGCTAAAACTAAAAGCTCATGTACTAAAAGCTCATGTACTACCTATATTGAAACTATTGAATATGCTCCCGTGGAAAATAAATATTGTGTCTCAGCTCTGAGTTGGTGACAGAACTTGCCTTTGGTGAGTTGGATTGTGCCTAAATCATTCTGGTCGATTGTCCCGATGTTTGGCATTGTGCAGAACTCCCCCTGGTCACTTGAGATGTTGTTGGCTAAAACTAAAAGCTCATGTACTACCTATATTGAAACTATTGAATATGCTCCCGTGGAAAATAAAAATTGTAAAACTGTGTTTCTTAACATATGTTAAAAGGGCAAGAGCAATGAAATGCTAAAATAATCCTTGAAGAGTATAAGAAAAGGTCCAAAAAGCAATGGTTTAAAATGTGCTATATCCAAAAATTGCTGACCTTATTAAAATAAATGTCCCGGATGAAAGCTGCGATTAACTATGCTTTTAAGCACTGGTGAAGTCCCAAAAGGGTCATATAGGCCAAAAAGGCCATGGAATAAAATGTGATCCTATGAACTTGGATCAAGTTTGATGTAGACATGATGCCTAAGTTGAATTAGCACTCTCTAAACAACTCATCCATCTGTGAGGTACTACCATTCCTTGTGTTGTTGTTTGTCTGACATTGGTTTGTCCGACATTGGTTATAGTGAATTTTCCCTTTCCTTATCCAAAGTGTCATGATGTTGAGTAGGAAGTCATCCTTTGCCTTAGCCTTGTCATTTTTACCTTTCACCCTTCACTAGCAAATTGGCTACAGCTATGAAGTGAGTATAGTCTTGAAAGTCTAAGTCTAAGTAGTAATAAATAAAGCCTTATATATGTATTGGTTGATGTACCGCCAGTGAAATGAATGCTACTTGTTGTAATTGTTACTTGAATGAGTTGTAGAGCATGTCTTAACCTTTCAACACTTGCAACAGATGGATGTATTCTGAGTTATTATTGGTGTCTGATTATTCACAGATGGTTCTATTGTTTATTGGAAATGAATGATGATCAGATAGAGACCTATGAGGGGTATGAGCTAAGAAACCGGATTCGTTCTATACCCCCCTCGTGTCCCGTGGGGAACGAATCGAACACGATTCGTGTCCGACACGAGGCCGATTCGACCTTCGGTTGAATCCTAAATCGGGACACGACCTCCCAACGAATCGGACACGTTTTTTCAACATGTCCTGAAAATCGGACACGCACCCCCCAAAACAGGACACGTAACCCGCGGAAAGAGACAGTCCGGTTCACTTAAATTCGATTTTTTGTCTTTCTATTTGTCATTTGAAAGGAAGCAATTGATTGAGAGTGAGTTTTATGTGCAGGTGAAGGAGTTTTGAAGGAGATTTGAAGGCTATCCATTGTTTCCAAGCGGTTCCAAGTGCATTCCGGCGGATTTGTGGAGAGGATTGCAAGCTCAACCATCACACAAGAAAAGGAATGTCTCAATCAGCTAGGGGAGGAGGTAGGGGTCAAAGGAAAGGGAGAAATGCACCATCTAGGGCCTCCCCTCCTATTCCACCAAGCACAACCGGTTCTCCTCCTCCGTCAAATGCTCCATCGGCTACTAGTGGAGCTCATACTCCATATAACCCTGTTTTAGCAAGACAACAAGCCCAAGAAAAAAAATACCCTTTGTGGAAGTATGTGACAAGGAAAGATGGGCCTAGGGCAAAGCTTGGTGGGGGAGTCTTGGAGATGCAATTTTTGCAACCATGAGTTCATGAGCACATATTACCGGGTTAAGAGCCATTTGTTGGCCCTTCCTTCTTGTGGGATTTCTTCATGCAAAGCGGTGACTGCTAACCAAAGGAGGGATATGGAAAGAGAGGATAATGTTGGCTTAGGGAAGGTGGCAGCAGCAAGCAAGAAAAAAGAGGATGATCCTCTTCCATTTTTGAGGAAGTCCTCTAGCACCAAGACTCCATTTCCACCTAACATTCATGGGCGTGGAGATACTTATCAAACAAGAAAGAGGCAATCTATAGGTGGTCCAATGGATAGGATTTTCCAACAAGAGGCACGAGAAGAGGTAGACCTTACCATTGCATTTTTCTTTTACCTCAACTTCATCTCATTCAATGTTGCACGGTCACCATTGTATTTTGAGATAGTTCGAACTATCTTGGAACGAGCTCCAAGTGGTTATGTGCCTCCTGGTTCAGAGAAGCTTAGAACCACATTGTTGGTTAAAGCAAAGAAGGAGGTCGATAAAATCCTTGAGCCAATTAGAGCAACATGGCCCTCATCTGGAGTGAGTATTGTTTCTGATGGATGGACGGATCCTGCACGCCATCCACTCATCAATTTCATGGTATCTTCCCAAAATGGACTGTTGTTCTTGAAAGCGGTGGATGCTCTTGGGAAATACAAGGATGCACAATTTATGGGTCATTTATTCATCAAAACCATTGAAGAAGTAGGTGTTGATTCATGTGTACAAATCATCACGGGCAATGCACCTGTTTGCAAGGCTGCTGGCATGATTGTGGAAGCTAAATATCCACAGGTATGTTCATTCTTTCATTTCTAATTTACTCATTGTTTGAATTTGGTCATT